>JANPWX010000593.1:335202-440603 GCA_024734555.1 Trochalopteron elliotii | reverse complement strand
TATTAATTTTTATGAGATTGAAATATTTAGTAAAACTGACATATTTTTCTGCAATTTGACTTTGGAAATAATTAAATAATTGCAAAATAATTAAGCATAATGTCAGGACCAAATTATTTTGCCTATGTTGTGTCACTATTACATAATTAATTTCTTTACAGGGTATTTCTGTACTCTGTGATAGACGAAACCAATTTTTGCATTTGATTTGCAAATTCAGTAGATTTTTCTATTTCTTTGTTTTCTATCAAGGTTATTCATCCTTTTTCCGTGAGCCTGTATGAAATCATTTAATTGATTCAAAAATGCAAATGTTCTTTTCTTGCCAGAAATCCTGTTTTAACAGAGATTGTGAGTTCCTATCCTGGCTGAGATCAAGGCTGAACTCTCTGAATTCTCCACAGGCTGCAGTTGTCACATTCTAACCCCTTTTGCTCAGGATTCTTGAGCAAACTGAAAAGTTTCCTGGCTAAAATATTCCTCACTCTTAGAAAGTTGGGTGGCAAACTTCTCAACTTAGCTTTTCTTTGTTTTTTTCTCTTGTTCCAAAGCTGTAACTTATGTCTTTGTTTAACTTTGTCAGACCTGCTGTTCCTGTAGGTGGAATTGACTGCACCATTATCCTGAGCAAAAGTCACTCTGAAATTTCCAAGGGAATTGGTGACAGTCTGTATTCAGATTAAGATGCTGTAATGGGAATGACTACTGCTAAGCAGGAACAGTCCTCTGTGAAACTTGAAAAGCTTTAGAGAAAATAAAGTTAAAAGAAAATAAAGTTAAAGCTTAGAGATTGCTCTGTTGCTCTAGTTAGAAGAGTGTTAAAGATTAGTTGCCCTGTTAATATGTAAACAGCATATTACTGGGCTCTCACTTTTTATTTTTAAAAATAATTGGGATCTCACTGAGTATGTCTTTCCCAGTGTTCCTTGCTTGAATAAGATGAATAATTCCAAGTTACCACAATTCACAGCTTGCAAATGATGGTGATATTCCTGTACATTTGTGTTCTAAGGCTCCTCTGCTCATCCCAGGCTGTTGTCCTGCTGGCTCCTAAATCAAAGTAGGTTCAGGATCAGACTTTTGTAGGTGGGGATAGACTACAGCAAAACAAAAAATGCATTTTAGGCTCAGTTTTGATCTTCTCCTAGATTGGTAGGAAATGTTACACATACAGGTTTTTTGTTCCATCTGTATTTCTTCCAATTGTGCTTCTTACAGTGGACTTTGGTGCTCATGAGCATCAGCAAAATAATATTTTTTTAATTTATTAAAACCTAGTGGTTGCCTAATGAACCCCCTGAAAATGACTGCTGTAGGGAACAAATTTGTGGCCTCTCTTAAGTCAAATTACAGTCCAATGACACAAATTAAGCTTTTATTTTAACTCACTTTTTTTTTTTTTTTTGTTAGATCTGTTTAAAGAGCTTGTAAATATTCATTATCTGGACAATATGTGAAACTGGGAGCAAACCAAACCAACCAAAATTCTTTTTTTCTTCCTAAAAAAAGGCTCAGCTTATTTGCTAATTTATTTATATTGGAAGAACAAGAGAGGATAGTGTTGATGAAACTATTCTGTAAGATTTAACAAGGTTTAGTGAGTGACTCTTGGGCTATGAATGCTTTTGTCTTGTCCCATGATTCTTGTTTCACTAAAACCTGAGCCAAGACTATTTCTGGTTCTCCCATCTCTAAGCAGTGAGACCATGTTTTCCATGTTCCTGCAGGGAAGTAGATTCTCCACTGTGTATTTTGAAGTGCTGAAGCACAGAGGGTGTTGACAAAATTTAAACATTTTTATCTCCCATTTTATGTCGCTCGTTTAGAATTTTATTTGGGTTTTTATTGGCAAAGTTGATCAGATATCAGTCACAGTCAAAGCTGCATTAATCATTTTTAACGCATCTATGGAGGATGGTGTGAATATGATAAAATAAGACTTTTTTAAAAAAATCTGACGAGTGCAAACAGATGATGGGTGACAGTGATATTTTCAGTACAAGCTGGGAAACTGCTTTCTTTTGGATCTCTTACCTCTCCTAACATTTTAACGGAAGAAGATGCAAGACAAAACCTGTCCTCTTATGCCAATCATTTCAGAATCTATTGCTCCAAAAATATTAATATAAATATGTAAGAAAGAAATAAAAATAAAAAAAGGTCAGAGGAAGGAAACTGTCCCAGACACAGTTTTCCTGCTTGCATTTAGAGAATCACTGAGGAGTTTGTGGTTTGAGTTTGGCTTTTTTGGGTTTTGTTTTAGGTTGGGTTTTTTTGGTTCTTTATCATTTTAGTCTTGTGTGATTCTAAATACCAAAGATGATAAAGCTAAAGGATATTTCTTGCAGTCCAGATGGTGGTGGCCACTGGTGCCTACTTAGCTAATAGGGATTAGAGGCAGAGTGAGACTTTAATTTGGATATGATTAAACACTAAATATATGCCCACTAAGTCGATGAAATGAAGGAAAGCAATACAAACCTTTTTGAAAATATGAATTAATTTTTATCTGTAATCGTATCAGAGGCTGCAGGATAGCTGCAAAAAATGCAGGAATGTTACAGGATAGAAGAACTTCTGCCATGTGACTGTCTTGCTTTTTCTTCAAGGTTTTCCCCATAATAAAATAGGGGAAATTCAGCAAAAAATCCTGGATGCCTCCCTGTGTAACTTTCCCTTGAGCTGTCCAAGGGTGCCACCATAGCAGAAGATATGTTGTGTGCACTAATATTTGTTGAAGGCTGACCCTTTTCAGGTTTTGTTCAGTGGCTGGTATTGCCAGCAGCTCCTTGCTATCAGTCACTCACCAGAAACAGCCCAGGAAAGTTTTTGTCTAAGTCCTAATCTCGGCTTCACCTCCATCTCTGCCTGTTTTGGTAGGATCAGTTGTTTCCTCTCAGTATTGTAAATTATTCCTTCTTCTGGAATTAACTGAACAATTTTGATGTGAAATTGATGGGACTCCAAAATGTCAGTGAAAGTTTACCAGGTGCTTTATTTCCATGACTGTAGAGCAGACTTGAGGAACAGACTCTGCCTTGGCTTCATTTTCTAACTTGTTCTAAATTTGCCATAAAATACATAACCAATTCACCTCTAACCAGTAGAGAAACTCTGTTTAAAATAATGCACCTAAAGGAAGCTTCTGTTTCTTTGTGGTGATTCATGCTACTAAGTATTTCTATTGTTGGAATAAAAATGGAAATCAGGAGCTCACTGCAGAAAGTTAATTCCCAGTGAGCAATTATCTGTGTGGCAAACCAACCTTGTAATTGCCACTTCTGTTGGCAATCTCCACAGTAAAGTAAAGGATGCACAGAGCCCAAAGGCAGTATCTTTTGGGGAAAAGTGAATTGTTAGCACGTTGCATGCTGAGGCAAGGATGGGAAAGTGCTGGACTCTTCAATTCCAGCAAAACCAAAAAACCTGGCCTAGAGTGTCCCTGAGAGAAATCTCCCGAGAGTATGAACCTCAAAGGCAGCCAGTGGAGGGTTCTGGCGTCTGCAGACAGCTTGTGGGAGGTGTTGGTGGGTGAGAGCATCTCAAGGGAGTTTTGGTGCCTGAAACACATGGGTGAAGTTTCAGCACTGGTGACTCTTCTCTCCAGACTTCCTGCAAGCAGAGGACAGGATTCTCTGTAAAGTGAGCATAAGTAGAGGTAAATGTAGTCCAGGTTTATCCCCTGTTTCATGGGGGGAGGGGGGGGTGCAAATTTTAAAAGGAAAAGTAATGAAAGAAAAAAGAGTGAGAAGTTTTTTGGTGGTTTTCTTTTTTTTTTTTTTTTTTTGGCTGAAAGTAGGAAATGGTTATATTAATTTTTGCCGCATTCACTGATGAAAATATGTAAAGGGAGGATTATAGCCTGGATATCTTTAGGACTGCTGCGACCCTTGTTCCTCTGCAGAGCAAGGCCTACCCCTAACAAACCTTGTTGTCCTTCTCTGAGAGGAAAAGACAGCCTTGATCTTGCTTTGGGCAGAGCAGGAAACTAGAGAGAAAAAAGTGTGCTCTATGGCAGCTGGAGCCTCACCATATCCTATCTGATTTTGTCCCTGCCTGTGCTGTTGATCATTTAGATTTTCCAAAGGTTCTCTGTCATTATCCTTGCCTCACTGTTTAACTACTTCCTAAAAGAAGGAAGGAGGAGACAGAAAGGATCTTTGACCCAGGCCAGTGGGAGTAGATTCCAGATCTCCTGCTTGCCAGGCAGCCATCCTACCCTCACAGAACCAACCAGCCCCAGTTTCAGTGCTTTTAGCTGGTGCTTTCATCAGTGATAAGACAAAGAATGGTGCAAACTGACCTTTGAAACTCAGAAGCTGCCAAATTGTTTTTATTAACTTTTTAAATATATGTTTTCTGTTCAGATTCTGCTGTAAATTCCATGAGGAAGCTCCTGCTGCTCCTGTAGTTAGCCTAGCCCAGGTGAATAACGTAGCAGGCAGTGTGAGCTCTGCTTTGACAAGCTGCAGTGCAGACCCCCATGCATGATTTCCCTTTCATCACATCCACAGGCTCTGTCTCTGCCTTCTATTGGCCCCCGGGGGATGCAAAATGAAAAACCACCTGATTGTGAATGATGACAGTAAAAGTTTATAAGCTACTAAAATGAAGTTACAGCACCTAGGAGCTCAGTGAACTTACAGTGTTAGATGATGGGTTTTTAAAACTGGCACTGAGATAACGCTGCAAAAGGAAGGGAGCAGGCAGAGGTGTGGTGGTGCTGCTCTGTGACAAGCAAAATGGTGACATGGCATGGAGAGAGCTGTGGAGAAGCTTAGGAAAACTGATGGCAGTTGTTCTTTGTCAGTCCCAGGAGAGCTAAAGGCAACAGCTCTGAAAAGAAATGTGTTTATAACTCTAAGAGGTGGAGGGAAGAGAAAAATGTAAATATATGAATGTGTGTTTGGCAGAGTGTAATCATTTGACTGGTGTCTCTCTTGTGCTGTGGAACTGCTCTTTGTCTCTAATTACAAAAATATTAACAATCTAAGGATGTCAATCAATGTGTAAAAGTGGCATTAGTGACCAAAATGTCTGTTAAGGCCATCAGGATTTTACAATACAGATTTTACAGTGATAAAAAGGCTGGTTTTCCTTCTTTACCCATTAGCTCATTCAAAGAGTGAATAGCCTCAGTATTTAGATGGGCAGGATTTGATACCAGACTTTCATGCAGCAGAGAAAGGTGACTGTGGGCACACTGATGCTGGTGTAGCTCAGATCAGGGGAATGCTTTTAATCCAATCTCCTGATCTGATTTGCATCACAGAATGATCTTGGAGCATAAAAACAACTAAATTCTTTCTAGAGGGAACTAAACAACAACAAAAAAATTATCTCATGTCTGATATGTTCCAGCTGTTAATGGGAACTACTCTGATGTGAACCCCCCTGAGCTGTGGAGGGTGTGGACATCACATTCTCAGCACCAGCTGTTTCACACTCTGCGTTTCTTCATTAATTGCTAATGAAGACAGTCTATCTGCCTTCTTCAAAGGCAATAAATATCCTGTATTCCCAAATGATGTACATGGTCATTACAGCACTGTATGGATCTCTGATATTCTGTAACTTCAGTTTCTACTGGAACTTTATTTTTCACCTTGGTTTCAGATGGTTTTGCTATAGTTGATTATGACCCTTCAGGTACTGATTGTCTTCAATTGCAGACTGACTGGGGCTGGCTTTGTTTTTATTTTAATTTTTCTAGTTATTTGCCACCTGAGCTTGTTTGCAAACTGGTTGCAGTGAACTTAAAGCAACACAAGCACAAACTGGAGTACACAGGAATACACAGGCAGGGAAGTCTCTGTGTGCATGTAGGTGAATGAGTGAATGGAGTGCCAAAATGGCCCAGACACTATTGCCAAAATCCTTGGCTGAAAAAGGTCTGATTTGTGTAAATAAACACTGAATGAGAGAAAAGGACACCTTACAGGCTCATGGCTAACGACAGCTGTAAAGAAAAGTAAAATGTCAGGTGGTATCTTGGTAATGGAGCACCATCCAAGGCATTGAATGAATGCTTTTAATATTTTGAGTGTTAAAAAAATATTTTTTTATATTCTTTCCATTAAAAAGACACTGTTAAAAGCATGAGAGATACAAGTAAGGATTTATACAGCCCACCTTAATTCTAGCTCTTCCTAAAGTTTTCGCAGTTGACTTTGATTTAGCTGTGTGCACGGGGTAATACAGACTGAAGATTTGCAGGATTAGGTTTTCCAGCACATTTCAGATTTATTAGGGAAGTTCTTTAGTTCCTTTAGATCTCTACTGCCTGTCTGCAAGGCAAGAGTAGACTCAAAAACCCCCACGGATGCTGTGAGAATGAAATCTGTAACAACAGCTACGGGGGGTGGGTCAGAGCACCTGAGGGGATTGTGTCTCACACCAAGTTATCTTCATGCCTTCCACATGAGCTGTACTGCAAGGCAAACTAATCCTGCTGCAAATGTCTGCTTTACCAGGTAGCTGGTTCCCACACTTGCTGCATGAAGGTAAATTGGAGAGATTCTTCTTCTTCTTGGCTTCCTTAATGATGGTGAACACCCTGGGGTTTTGGACCATTGCACACAGGTACGTGTGAGAAAATGAAAACTCGATGTTTCATTTGCAGGTGCAGGTAGAAATTCTTGTAAAGCCTGTGGACTAGTGTGTAATAAAGGATTGGTAGTGATAGATTATGTGTGGAGAGAGATTTCACAGCAAAAATGTGGTGAGGTTAAAAAAAACTGCAACAAACTGACGTAATTAACCTTAAGTAGTTAAGGGGTCTTAGTAATATAAAAAGCCCTAAAGAAAGAAGAGCATCATATTCTTTCTAGAAGGGTCTAAATATGTTGAAGACTTTGAAGTCAAGAAGAGGGAGGGGAGCAGCCTGTGCTACCACGGGTGGGAGGGGTCACCCCAAAGTGGCTCTGAGGCATTGGGAGTTCTGTGGAAATCCTCCAGGAACCTTGATGCAGCAGGGACGTGATGATGAGAGCAACAGAAAACTTCCAAGGGCAGTGCACATCTAGAACCCTTGACAAAAAACGTTGGGTTTTTTTCTATTACATATACCACCAGCTTTGCAGCACCAAAGTTTACCGTAGCATCTTGTTGATTATTCCAAAGTGATTCTCTTCTTTTAAATGTGAACTGGGTCACAACAAAAAGCGTTTCTCCTGCATGTACTTTGCACTCCTCATATGGGATTTTATTCTTCTGTAATTGAAATTTTAACTTGTGACATTTACTGCTGAAAACTAAAAGGTTTTGGATGTCAAAATGTTACCACAAAATTTCTTTAAACTAAAAAGAAATTAAAAATTCTTAATAGTTTAAGAATTTAACACAGTTAATATTTATATGAAGAAATCTGATCCAATCTTCCTAAAAATAGAAAACCAAACACTTAAAGTTTATTTCAAATCAGCATTTCACTTTAGAATCAAGTTACCTCATTTTTCAATAACACAAGTTTTGAGTTTCTAGTAATATAATTTTTTGAAATCAATTGTAATTGTTTCATTTTTTGATGAATAAGAATTCTCTGAGAAGGGAGGAAAAAGAATGAGGACTATTTAGATAAACACTGATTAAGGCAGATGGGGAAAACAGACTTTAAAACTTGAAATAAGAAAAAATACACTAAAATTTCTCTGAGGGGAAAAAAAAAGCATGTAATTATTAAATTTTTTTTTAAAGGACACAGTACAGGTATTATTAACCACTGCAGCCAGTTTGATACTTCTTATCCTGAACTTCTGAAAGGCTCTAGGAAAATGACTATTTGCATTTTCCTGGGTTTTTGGTTGCCTTGAAGTCCAGCACTCAGAAGGCACTGTAACTTAAAAAATATTGTGTATAAACAATTGTTAGTAATAATAATTAAAAGATTTAAGGTTTAAAATATTTAAGGTTTACCAAAAAAATTTTGCTATTTTCCTTCTGTGTCATCTCCCCCAGATACAATAATCTGCATGAGGATTGCACCAATGAGTTCAGAGGAAATCTTCTTGGAGAAAAGCTTTTGAAGCACGAAAAAGCCATCAAGTGTTATAATGCTGTCCTGGAAAGTTCTCCCATTTTGTCTCCTGTGGAGAAAACGTGATAAAATTTCACCCTCATTTCACTAAATTTCGATTTTGTTATCCACCAGCTCTCTAATGATAAATTACTCAGCACACTTAAGTGGAACTATGTCCTGGTATTTATGAATTATCTGATGAATGATAATATTATCTATAAGTTAACAAAATAGCATTCTTCATAGGATTTGGCCTTGAAGAAGGCTGCACTGTCATAATTCACATCGAGGCCAAGGAGAGCTCACTGCTTGCCATAGCTGATGGGGGAGAGGCTTTTAATCTTTATATGGAAATAGGTATCCACATAAATTTATATTTAGGAGTGGTCAAAAATTAATAAACATGCAGACATTTGTTTAGCAAATTACTTTGTGACAGTGTAATTTACAAGTGATTTTGAAATCTGGTGTTGGCTCGCTGATATCTACAATATTTGCAATATTGATATTTTGCCTTGTGTGCTGTTCTTGGCTCTTGCTGATCTCCTCCCTATCCTTCAGCAAGGTGCTGCTTCAGTTTCTCTGTTGGTGAAAGGGACACAAGCACGTCAACCTTCTTTGCAAATTGCTTTGAGATCTACCAAAAATACACCAGAAATAAGATACCAGGCATCAGTCCACAAGGTGTGTCATGAAACATTGATTCTTGAGTCTTGCAGTCTCACCTGGCAGCACCATGAGATTTGCCATTCCTAAAGGATGATGTAAAGAAAATTGCTAATAGGAGAAGGGGAGAGTGGAATATATTAGCATCAAAATTACTAATTGAAGCCCATCTGAAGGGAAGGGGTGAAGGGAATTATGAAAAGAAGATTGGGAAAAGGTAGGTGCAGCTGGAGATGAGGGGAAATAATTATTAGAGAAATGCTATCCATTTTAAAGGTCTACACAGTGTTAAACACTCCCAAAATTGGCTGATTTTGTTATTGTGAGGGATAATAATCTAACCCTTAATGTTTCTTTTTGAAAGTTATATAACTAAAAAGAGTGATGAGAGAAGTGGGGTCTTTATGTGATGAGGAAAAATATTGGACCCAAAAAAACTAAAGGAGCACTTTGATATCCAGATATTCATAAAAGAAGAAGCAGGTAAGTTAGAATGCTTGCTAGCTATGAGGAATGCTCCACCACAGGAGAAGCTCCACTAAAAGGATGTAATTCACTGAAGTGCCACAGTTTGTGAGCTGAAACTGTGAAAGAGCTGGTGAAGGAAATCTCTTCTGCACCATTAACGATGCCTAATCCTGTAGTTTTAGGTTGGGCATTGTGGGAGTGGGAGAAAAATGTAGTGACTACACCCCTTCCCTGCAAGGGACAGGCAGTTTCTCCAAAAGTGTCTGCAGAAGCTGGGCCGGAGCTGTGAGAGGAGAGGCAGCAAAAGGCTGAAGGATCTCTTCTCTGAGGGCACTGGAAAGTGCGAGGCTAATTTCCATATATTTGGGTAAATTTATCCATGGCACCTGACAGTTATTTTCTTATAAGGTATTATTTTCTAAATCATATTTGTGCCACAATAGACCCAGGTTTAAGCCATGAAAAATACTCATTTCTTCCCTGAGAAATTCTTGAGTACTTGACCTTTGTCCTTGCACAGAAAAGCTACAAAAATGCCAGTTGGAGTCTGCTGAAAGGAGGGATGTGATTGCTCTCAATGCATTTGAGAATTACACACAAAAGGAGAAGAACTTCAGAATTGAGAAATTTAGAAAGAAATTTAGAACTTGAGAATTATACACAAAAGGAGAAGGTAATAAAGGCTAAAATTTAAACTTTGTGCAGATGAATATGATTGGGCTATAGATGTTTTTAGTTAACTAATGATAATTTATTTTTTTAACTGCAAAAGTAACAACGATTTGGAACTGTTTACATCGAGAACAAGAAACTTAACTCTATTTTAAGGTAAAATGTTGAGGCTGCTGCATTCTTAGGCAGAATGGCCTCAAACTTCCCAAGACCACTTTCTTTTTTTTCTCCTCAGAAACTGAAATGTGAGAATAGATGACAGCAGATAACAGAATGCAGCCATTTGAGTGGAATTGTCTGTCGAAGATAATTCTGCAAGAAAAAGGATTAGTTAACTCCCTGGATAGGACTTCCTTAGAATGGGCTTTGGGATGGAGAGTTGAATATTGAAAGCTCCCTGCCTTCTTCACACAGACAGGAGGAATGCTATTTCTATCAGATTTTGTAAAGAGTTTGGCCTTTCAGATGGATGGCAGAAGAAAAGGGGGCACTGGTTGCTGAATTTGGGCTTAGTTCAGTTGGTGGAGCAGAGGAATCTGCATGCAAAAATCTATCAATCAATCACTGTTATGACAGAGCAATTTAGCACTTAAAACCAACAGACAGGATTTTTTTTCTTGAACTGCAACATCTAGGGCTCCATACAAAGCTGATGGAATCCTTTGTACATACAGGGCGCTGCCTAAATTATCTAAATCTTGTCCCAGCACAAAATGAAATTGGTATAAAAGACTCTAAAGGGTTGGTCTTTACTTTGAAGGAAGTTCCTTTTCACTTCTGAAAAATTTAGTGACATTTTACATTAAAAAAAATTAGAGGACAGAAAAAACAAGGATGTGTGTGTGCATACAAAATGATGCAATAAACAGCTGGAAAATATTTATTGTGAACAGAGCCTTCTTTTGTTCAGCCTTTTGCTGATCCATGGCACGGAGATAACAAAGCTCTCAGATCTGAATGCTTGTGTTTGAGGTCACCTGTTGCCATTCTAGATTGCTTTGAACAAAGCAAATTTAGGATACTTTGGCATGTTTTAACCCTCACTGTAAAGGTTGATAGTTTTGAAATGTATTATGGAAAAGGTTGCCTCCTAGATGAGATTAGGAGTGACTAGAAACATCCTAGTTCTGTTTTCTGTTTGATTACTGCCTAAATTTTCTGTTCTCCCAGCACAAAGTGAAATTAGTATAAAGGACTCTGGATTCAGAGTTGACTTTGGAAGAAGTTGCTTTTGTGCAGCTCTGGTTATAACTGAGTAGGTGCTGTGCTCATCAGAGGTCATTACTAGCCTTGAATAACCAGATGTATTTCTGATTACATCTGATACAGTTTGGGGGTATCCTTTTAGTGGTTAAATGTGTGTTTTACACTGTATTCATGGACACACATACAAAATAAAAATTACAAGTTCTGTCCCAGACAGTTCATGGACCATCTCAGTTAAGTCTAAATTCATGGGACACCATTTTGTGTGAGGGGGGGTGGGCTGAAGACAACTCGATGGAGAGGATTAAGATCTCCATCTGTTAAGTTTGCACTGATGATAAAACACATGCTCCCAGTTGGAACAAGATGCATTAAAAGAGCAATTTCACTTCTACTGCCTAGCAACAATGTCATTGAGCACCTGCAATAGTTTAAACATTAAGCATAATTGGCTTTGCTTGACATAAATCTGTAGTTTTGTAAATAAGAGCAGTTGAGTTCCTATGTAATACCAATTAGCTATAAGGAATGCTTTGTTTGCTGAAGCCTGCAGCTTTGTGGGGGAGAGAGGGAATTGTTTAGGCTCAGCAGTGGTAGTCAGAAGATAGAACCCAGATTAGACAATTATACAGCCTTTGAATATCCTTGTGCAAGTTACTTAATTTTTTTCAATCAGTTTTCCTGACTACAAAAGATAACAACAATTTTAAATTTATTATTATTATTTATATTTTTGGTAAAGAACTCCGAGAATATCTGACCAAAATACCTTGGAGGTAATTTTACAGCCCTAAATTGAGCTGTTTCATTCTATGTTGGATTTTTTTTTCCCTTCTTTTAGAGGAAGCTACTTGAAAATTCTTGAAGCATCTTGAAAATTCTTGTAAATTTTCCAGAATCACTTGTTTTCTGCCAGGGATGGAGGAAATGTGCATGATCCACTAGACATGAAAACCAGTCTTGCTCTGTTCCTGTGGGAACTGTTAGTTGAAAAAGTGAGGTGGGAGAATCCCTTCCTTGTGGCATTATAGAGCAGAGCTGTAGAGCATCACTAAAGCTTTTAACTTAAGCTTGATGTCTGTTTGCTATAACATGTATTAGACTTGTCTTGGCAAGGGCAAATGCAGCTGCCTTCCAGAGGATATTTTGGAAGTCTGCTTTTTTTTCATCTGAAAAAGAAAGGAAATTCAGAAATCTCTTCATGATTTCTCTCTTCTGAATAAAATAAAAATTACTCTTTCCTTTTTATATACCTGGTCTCTAGAAAGTCTCACCATAGAAGTCATATTCAGGTGATGTACTACTTTAAATTATTCTAGTTTCAATCTCTGTCTGTAACTTTAAATAGAGATTTCCACGAATCAGAGAAGGTTGACTTCTAAAACTTATGAAATCTACTAGTATTGGTGATGACTCTTTAAAGTTAATCAGTCCTAGTAGTCAGTGGCAATGAGAGTGAAAGAAACTGCTCTGACAGGGATTTTTTCAGTGTTTTGGAAATATTTCATCTCTAGACAGTACTGGATATTGCACCCTAAGACTACCAAGTTGTAAATACACACTACAGATTTTTTTTTTTAATTCAAAAATAAAATTGTCAGCATTTCTTTTTAAATACTGTATGACCATCATCTTTTCCTACTTTGATTTTGTTTCTTTTGCTTTGAGGCTGAATTTTTGTTTGCTCTCCCCAGCTTAAATCAAGGAATTGGAGCATGTGCATTTACAATTGACTGGGGAATAGTTCACAACCTTATCACCACAATTCTATGTAGAGCCAAAATGTTATCATTCCTGTCTAACTCACCTCTCAGAAAATGCCCAAGTCTAGAAAATATTGCAGATATTAGCTTTACATTTTTGAGGGTTAAGCTTCTTTCCTGTTTATGTGGGGAACTCCTGTTCAAGTGGTTGCAATGTCACAGCTTAGCTTTAAGCAGAGGTTTTGAAACTGGATCTTGAATACCCAGCAGAGTGTGCTGGCCAGTTGGAGCTGAATGCAGGTTATGAATCTTTTCTGGATTCTCCTTTCATTATTTAATTTTTTTCTTCTTTTTTTCGGATCAGAGGAAATGTTTTGAAAGCTGAAACACTCAGCAAACAATCTGAAATACCCAAACACCGAAGAGGAGTCAGTGGGGACATCAACAGAAAAACAAATCTTAAAAAGCAGTGGCTGTTTGTCCTACCTGCTTTGTAGCCTGGTGAAAAGCATCTTTTGAAAGCAGATCCCGAATTCTTTTATTGTCATTTTGTGTGAACTTCAGAAGCAAGATTGCCATGAGGTTGAGGGTAGTAGTCATAGTAGCACTCAATAAAAAGGCACAGTGAGTTATCTCAGCTTCATTTTTCGTATGGTCAATGACTGTGATATGAAGATCCTGCCTGTTTAGCTGGCAGGATGGAGCAATCTTTGATAACAAGCAAAATCATTAATTCAAAACTAATGTTGAATAGTGAACCAAAGGTTGCAAGAGGCTGTTGCTTGAAAGGGAATCCAGCATTACATGCAATCCTGAATTTCTTCACCTGAGTTCACAGAGTTTTGCTGTTGTTTTGAAATTGTTCCCTTTTAAAGTATTCAGGAGAAAAACCTGAGAGATTTTAATATGCTGACAGATGATAACCCCCTCAACAAGCTTTGTTACTGATTATAAAGAGCTGTCATTTAGTGGAAATGCTCTTTAAACTTAAGCTGTTTGTAAACTGAACTTTAAAGGTGAGAATATTGTGTAAAACCTTAAGAGCAAAAATATGCAGCCTTACAGATTCTGTAAAAAAGAGCCAGAGAATGTCTGTGACTTTAAGGAGGAAACTTCATTGCAGAGATACAAGTGCAGAAATTATGCAGGCCTTGCAAAAATAAGTGAACAGTTTCAAGAACAAAAACCAGCAAACTGCATGAGGAGGCAAGGCAGGTGATTATTAGCCATTTGAAGATGGTGTTACTTTATTTCTAGAAGCTTTTGATTGCTGCTCCTTGGGAGAGGAAATTCATGTTTATGGGAGTATGTGAGAGTGGAGGAAGGTCTTGTCTGTTAGACTGCACAAATGTTAAAAAGACTAAATACAGTGCCAGTAAGGGCATACCTAAAGTATCTATTTGTTTATTATTATTATTTAAAAAAAAAATTACCAGAAAATTCTGCCTTTGTAGTTCTGGCTTAAATAGCTGAAGGGTATAACTTAGTAAATCCAGTGCTGCTTCTCCTGACAGTTCAAATGTGAATTACCAGTCAATTGACTCCTGCCTCTGCAAAGTTTGTCCATCTGATTAATGTCTGAAATGGACTATTCTCTGCTCAATTATTTTAAACAACAGCCTCTGTTGTAGCAAGTGTTAACTAAAGCAAGGCGATTTGGGGTTGGCTCTTTTCCCCCAGTTAGCATTTTCAAGCTCTTTTCCTATGCACCCAGTGATTGTTACACCTACCTTTCAACATTCTTTAGTGTATGGCGTTTTTCACTTTCTTCAAGCCTTTTTAAGATGCAGTGAACTCCAAACAATCACTTGCACAGATGTTCATAAGTGTTTTGGGGTGGGTTTGTTTGTTTGTTTGCTTCTCGGGGGTGGGGGGGTTGTTGGGCTTTATTTTAGATACTTGTGCAGTTCTGACACAGGCTCAGGCATGTAGATCCTTCAGAAATGCTCCGAGAGAGCGGCCCAATTTAAATTATCTATTGAATGCTGAAACACAAATTGCACATGAAATCCCCAAGCTTCAAGGGTCTCTGGCAGGTCACATCCTACCAGTCAGTCAAACATTTAGTCAGTGCTACCCCCATGCACCTATGAAACTGAGGCTGTTTGACACCTCTGAGAATATTTCTCGTGTTAGATCTGTTGTAAATGAGCACATGGTCCAGAATAATTAATGGTAACACTTCAGTCCTTTTTTGACAGAGTTGTGTTTCTCGTGCAGTTTGTGCTGGTCTGTCTATTTAGCTGCAATCAGCCATGCCTGAAAGACAGGAAAGAACAAGACGGACAAGTGTGTCAGTGAGTAAACCTCTTTTCTGTAATTAGAAATGCACAGGGAATAAATTATTCTCTAATTCAAGCTGTCCAGCTCACACTAATAATAACAACTCACAAAGCAATCTGTTTATAAAAATCAAAACTGGATTTGTCAGACTCCTTAGTGCAAGACAAGATTTACTGTGTAGACTTGTTCTGATTTATCAGGGCTCTAGGAAGGCAGTGTGAGTGTTTGGGGCTGGACTACACAGCTATTTCAGACACAAATTTTATATCACAGATGATTAGCTAAAACATTAATCAGAGATCAACGTAGCAACTCTGGACCCAATTTTCTCTGCTAAATTAATGACTGATAAGGAAAAAATGTCACAGAATAAAGGTATGATTAAACCTGGCCAAAGTCTTGTCTTTATTTTTCTTTTGTGGAAAAAAAATCTTTTAATACTTTTCCGCTCAGTTGTTGTTGGCTTGCATGGGCAAAACCTTTCCTGTGGAGGCACTGGAGAGGATCCTTAGCAATGCCTCAATAATCCGTGTTTTGCATACATAAGTGCAATTAAACTCTTCCTTCTATGGGCTGTAGGCCCAAGAGACTGGATGGGATCTTGAACTTTTTCATCCAAAATATTTGGCTCAGGGGATTTTAACTGTGTGTTGCAATTGTTTTTACTACTATTTGCTCCTAAATTCACAAGTTAGCCATAATTAAGGCCTATTCAATTGTAGCACCTGATTAAGATGCAAAAACTGAGCACTGAAGAGTGCCAGGCCCTTTTACTTGGCTTCAGCTTGGAGTCAAGTGGAGATGTAATGTTCTGAGAGTGGAGGAGGTGCCAGAGAACCAGCTTTCCAACAGCGAGCCTGAAAATGAGAGTGCACAGTCTCCCTCTCAAACCTGGGAAAGTAATCAGGTCTTGGGATTAGATATGTTACTTATCCTCTCTGAGAGCCAAAAGCTGTAAAGAAACTGCTCAGAATTTGAGCAGCTGTCATAAAGCATCCCTGACATTTTTAAGCAATCTCAGATCTTTGGATGAAGAGCCACGATAGTAATTCTACTTTTTTAGAAGGCTGAGGTGTACACAATGAATTCTGTCTGTCAGACAACACGCTGCAAAAGAGAGTGGTGACTACCAGAAGTCAGCCTAACAGGTAACAATATATTTTTTATTATTATTGTGAAATCTCAGCAAATCACTTTATCCATTTTATTCCTCATACAGAGTGTCTGTATTATGGTCAGCCACTGATCTGAAAGTACAGATGAGATCAAGGGGAGGGAACAAAACCCACTGAGGTATTCTGGTGCATTTGTACATTATACATCACCTCAAAATTAGTAGAACAAGCTTGAAGACACTGTCCAGTAAGTCAGAGTGCCTAATTAATTTAATTGCAAACCATTAAATGCTCAAATTAGTTTATTATTCAAATATATTCATGTACTTCCCTCCCCCGGGGCCCTCCCTCTAAAAACCCCTGCTTTTTCAGCACAGCTCTGTTTTGTGAACATCTGAGATCTGAACAAAAGAATATCCACAGTGTGTCAGACCAGTCATCCTTTTACACAGTGTGTGAGGGGGGAAAAATAAAGGACAAAACACAAAAGCCCTCTGAGTAAACCCTTTGAGGAACCCAGGCAGAAGGAGATACCTTTACTTCTGTGTTTCTGCCATCCTAATAGCTTCTGTAGCAAATCAGAATACAAAAAGTAGCTAAACATAATCCTAATTGCCAGTTTAGTATGATCTAGTTTAATGTTCAGGTGCTTATTTTCAGTTTGCATTTGTTTTTAGTATCTTTCTGCTAATACTTTTGCTCCTGGGGTTTTTGTGCCTTGCTTGTTGAAGTCCAAGGTGAAAACAGCTGCAGGCCAGACACTTCCCTGGTCAGGCTTCTACAAGTAGTAGCAAGGGGGTTTGGGATGGAGGAGGGAGAATAAACTTGCACATCACCTTCACAGAGCACACACTCTTCAAATGTTATTTTGTCTGAGCCACTGCTGCCCTTCCCATAGCTTTATAGTTCAACATCTAACGTCAGGGAGCTGTGCTAATGACAGGAGGTGGGGACACATCTTGTGCTTTTTGTGGTGTAACCTCTCATTACAAGAGTGAAATAAGTCATAGGGTATGGCAGCTCGGGTTTTCTAACTCCACAAAATAGACACGTGGTTGATTTGAAGTTAGCTTTAGAATCTATCTGGAGGAAATTCCTTCCTTTAAAAACAGCATGACATCTCTCCTATTTATCATAGTAAGAAAGGCACTCGGGTCTTCTTTCATAGAAGAATTAGGTCTAACTTTTTGTCACATTGGAAAATACATAAAAATGAGTTGATGCTAACACCTTGGTTTCTATACCTTCACATGAACTTAAACATTTCATGACCTCAAAAGAAGGATGTGTGGAAGTAGTCTTCCTGGGATATTTGGGAGTTTGTTTTTGTTTTCCTTTGCCTTCTCCATCTTTCATCCACCAGTGCCCTCAAAGCTTTGATATGAAGAGCCCCCCACGGCATTACAGATGTTCTCCTTGTTTTTTCAGCTCTTTTGGCTGCCTTTGACAGGCAGCTCTCAGCAGCCTTATGCTGGCATCCCTGCTCCTGCTCACCTTTTCTCTCCCCTGTTATGGCACAAGGGTCTTTTTTTTGTCTGCTCCATGGCACGCAGTGCTCTAATCCAGGCTTCCTTCACATCTCCTCAGAAGTAATTCAGATTTCCCAGCTCCCTCTGAGGATCTGTCACCCAGCCTCACTTGCTGCATTATTAACCACCAAGCAGACACCAAGTGAACCTGGTGGGAGCTGTATTCAAAGAGTGTTTCTCTGTGTGTGTGTGTGTGTGTGTGTGTGTGTGTGTGACCTGCTGCTCCCCTGCTTTGCTCCCACGTGTGCCTCTGTATGTGTTGGGAATCTGATTTCTGCAGGAATCATCATTGCTCATGTCCTTGCACACTCACAGCTCCTTGTCAGGTCCCCTGGTGATGCCTTAAGTTTTAGCTTTTATATTTTCAGATTCTGTGCTGCCTAGGGGTGCAGTTCTGAGCCCCATATTAAGTGTTAGCAAGCTCTCTTCACAGAGCAGGGAGACAAAACAAATCCTTTTCCCGCTGAAGAACAAGGACAGCTTTCAGGCCCAAAAGCACAAACAATGGTGGCTGAAGGGAGGAACAAGAAGGATGAGACCTCACAACCTGAAGCTGTAATTGGACAATTAAACCCCAATTTACAAATGGACCAAAACTTATAAAAATGTAAGATCTCATGGTCAGCCATTTTGTGACCATTTTGGGTCCACCTTGGGTGTAGCCCTGGTCAGACCCTGTCCTGCCCAAGGTGGATCCTAAAGGCCTTTCAATGAATATCGACTTTATTCTCCAGCTCTGTCCAGTCAGTTTCAGGTCAGCCCTCCCAAGACATCACTGGTTTTGGAGCTGCCAGGGAATTGGTGTCTGAGCTTCATTCCAGGAACAGTGGGGACATCCAGTGGTCACATGGGTTATAATTAATTACTCCCGATCCCGTCAGGGAGATCAAATTTCCAAGCTTTCTTGTTTTCTCGGCGTTTGACTTGTTTTTCATCATAGCTCATTATGCTGTAAAGTGCCTGACAGAAGGTTGGGATGACTTGTTTTCTCTCGTCTTTTTCTTCCCCTTATGTGATGTTGCTTCGTATCTATCAGCAGCAGAAATCAGGAAGTTGAGTCTCTCGCAGACAAATATCTGGGGATATCTTTTAATTGCTTTTCAAATTGAGGATTTGGAAGGAAGAGTAAAGAAAATACGAGCTATTCTTTTGAATGCATAACATTGGAATAACTGGTAAATAAATGTTATTGCTGGTGGTGACAGGGAATGGGTTTTTTATTTTTTTTTAAAGTGATGACAAATAATCACAACTTAAACTTTTTTTGCAACTTTTTCAAATTACCTCATGCATAATGCATGTGCACCTTGGTTCATCTGGCGTCTGTAATGAAGCTGAGAGGAGCTGTCTCTTTCCCTTTTCTGAACTTGGCAGTGATCAGATTCAGTCCCTGCTCATCTCGGAAGCAGAGCCTCCCATTTTCCCGACTGAGTGGTTTTTTTCTGGAATGATTCTGAACAAGATAGATTTTAAAATATACAAATAAAAATAGACTTGTTCTGTGGTTGTCACAATATAGCATAACTGTGAATTCCAGACCTTTCCATCAGAGGATGGGAGATGCTTCTTGTCCTGCTAAATTTGTACTATATGCATGTATATTTAATTTGTTAAATTAAGTTTAATCAATTTAAATTAATTGAATATATATATATATGTAAAATTTGTTATATAGTCATGCAGAGGATCCAATGGTCCTTTGCTCTCTTGGTAACTGCAAAAATGAGACAAGCTGATCTTATCATCAGAACAGCAAAATGTCTTTTTGCTCTGCATCAGTGTGGTCAAATCTGCTCCCTCCTTTTTTCAGAAATATTAAAAAAGAGTATGAATCTTCCAGGGATTGAGAGACCACATAAAAAATCTTAACTTATTTTAAAATTAATTTATTCTAGTCTTGTGTAATATCACTACACTTCTCTTAGTCCATCCAATAGTGGAAGAACTGCCTTTATTTTGTTTTCAAATTACAAACTAATTTAAACAATATGACTGTTTCTCTGCTGTTTACCTTTTTCACCTTGAGATAAAATTTGTGGAAGCACAGGAGAAATTCTAGTAAAGGTCAGTGGCCTAATCATAAAATGCCTTTAAAAGTTTTATGATCCTTTAATGGAGTGCAGTATGATAATTCCTCCTGGAAAAGGTCTAGCTCTGGAGCAAAGCCTTTTGAAGGAGCACTGCAACTTTGGTACAGCAATTCTTTTCCCCAGGTTTCCATGTGGTACCATGGTGGCAGTGACCAGCCAAAATGCTTGGAAAAAATATGATGCACCAATGAAACAAGGAAGAAGTAATGGATTTTAAGTTTTACCTCTGTGGAAAAGTATAATGATTTCAACAAGGCAAACTCATATAAAGGAAAAAAAAAATCCTAAAATGCATTTGACATTCAAGCAAATTATATTTTATTACCTCCACTTTATTTGTGAAATCACAGTTCTTTTCCAGTGTACCATGATGGTTAAATTTCAACAAATTTATTTTTGTTAATTTTTTCCTGGGTGATGGAGATGGTGGGAATACCAGACTGGAAAAGCCGTGGTGTTCTCTCCTTTCTCCTCTTCCCTGCTGGTATTTTCCCACACAAATTCATCTTCAATACCCCACATCAAAAATATGGATGAGCATCATAAGTTAATAATGGGTGTGACTGTATTTACGTCAGAAGTGAGCATTTACAAAGCCTAACTTTTAAAAACCACTTTGTCTTTAGGCCAAAGTGCCTTTTCCTGTCTGATGGAAACCTTCTGAGTGGTGAATCGTTCCTACCCACATGGAGTTTTGAAAGAAATGTATTTCCAAGGTCTGAACAAACATTATGTACGTGGCCCTTCCATGCTGCTGACACTGGAGACTGTTATCATTTCCTTAAAATGAAGTGGGATTCTGGACATTTGAGGGGGTGTCAGGAAGGCTCTGGGCTGCACATCCTGTGTGGAAGGCCATTAATCAGCTCAGGAGTGCAGCGGGGACTCTGTGGCAGCTTCCTCCTCCACTCCCTTCTGCTGCTCCTACTTTACCACCTCCCAACAGCCCTCAGGAATATGCATTTCAAGCCCTCCCAAAGGGAAGTGTAGCAGTGTTTGACAGTAGCAACAGATACTGTGAAGGTTGGGGGGGGTTTTGTAGGTTTTTTTTGTTTTGTTTTGTTTGTTTTTTCATTTCTGGAGATGAGCCTTTCCGTTTGCGCTTGAAGCTTTGCTTGATTAATGTATTCATTAGAGAGGAGTGATGGCAATGATTAAACAAAAACATCTTTAAAATGCGGAGTTCATTTCAACCCATTTGGTTTTGTTGCACGCAAATTGGATTGGCATTGCATCCTGCACAGCAGGTACTCCACTTGAAATCAAAGACAGATGCTTTTATAGGATTAGAAAGGATATCTTGAGGGGTGGAGGAAGAGATTGAGGTTGGGGGGCTTCTGTTGCTTTTTCTTGTTACTTTTTAGTAATAATGGTGAATGAATACCGATAATACTGCTGTTTTGTCTGCCTTGAGCACTAATAATACTGTTTGCTTACAATTAAAAGGAAATAAAAGCTTCATTGTAACTTCTGAGCAAATCAAGGATACTTAATTGAGATTCTTTCCCTCATAAATAACTAATGGCACCTGAGTTTGTTTGAATTTTAATGCTAAATGGCTCTGAATGAAAATATTTGACTGCTGAGTCATGTCAGGCTGCCACACTTTTTTTTTAATTATATGACTGTTCATCTTTTAAGAGCTTCACAAATTACTTAAGCCCAGTCTTTGCCCAAATAGAAACCTGATGAGAGAGCTGCAGCTTGTAGAGGACTGCAGTTGGTTAAAATAAATTCCATTGAAGTACGTCTTTTGAAAGAGAGATCTCAATGATTGAGTGGAGCTGCTGAAGGTACTGATCTTCCTCAAATTCACCACTGCAATGAGAGGGGGAGATCTAGGGTCACTTCCATGGCTCTGGCAGGGCCTTCCAGCCAAAATGCCCCTTTGGGCTGCCCTTTAGGACGTGTGATCTGAAGGAGTCCCCAGCACCCTGTGAAAATCGAGCTCTGTTGAAATGCTCCCTTGAACACCCAGATCCCGTTTGTTAGCACATGATAAACCAGCATTTCCCACAAAACATTTTCAGATTGCTCTAAAAAATTATCTTATCCTCGTGTACACTTTGGGGCTCCTGACTTGGAATACCTTCCTTTCAATCTGCTGTGCTTAATCATCAGGTATTTCTGCATCCTGTAGCTTTTCTGAGAGTGGTTACTTTAGCTTGCACTCTTTACTGTTTTCCACGCCCCAGCCACATTTGTGGCTTCACAAAATGTTTCTTATTCGGTCTCTTTTTAAATACATAATTCAATGAGCTTCTCCCCTCTCTTGACACTGCAAAGCATCAAAAACCTTGGGTTTTCCCAATGAAATTGTAAAATGATTTTTTTTTTAATAGTGGATTATTTTTAGTCAACACTTGGCCTCACCTGTACAGAAGAGAGTTGAAGGGAGGAGCAGCTTGCTAGGAAAATTCATCTTTTTTTAGTGTCACTGCTGCTTTCCTCAGTGTGCCGAAAGATTCAGATTACGTGCAGGGTTGGCTTCTCTGTGTATTGTTCAAATAAAACAGATGGAGAGTGTCTAACCTCAGGAACCTTATGAAACAATAAAACCAGAATTCTGAGAAACAAGAGAGAAATATCATGTATCCCAAGCAATTAAAACTTTTCTCCAGCTGATGCCATTTGATAACACCACTCCATGCAATTTGAGTTTCCCCTCAGCTGTTGGTGAATGCTGTCTGTTTTAGATCATGAGAACCATGACTGCTGTATTTGGGGTTTAATACCTGGTTTCATTCTTCTGCCTGGCTTGATTTGGTCATTTATGAGCATCAGGGTGTGCCTGAAGGTTGGACTTGATGGTCTAAGAGGTCTTTTCCATAGTATGCTATGATCTATGGAATGTTTCAACCATGTAAAGTCCCAGCATTGCCATAAGGTTTTGTTTATTATTGTTATTGGGTTTGGGTTTTTTTTATATTTCCTACATTTTATCTGTCATGTGTATGGTTTACAGAAGACAGGACCTAAATTTAGATTTTTGATCAAAAAATAGGGTCTGGCATTTTGTCATTGATGATTTTACTGCAGCAGAAATATCCTGAAGTCTAGGAACCTGCAAACAATAATTATTGCCCCCAACTCTTACCTGACTATTTTCAAAACTGATCTCTACTGTGAATTTAATCTTGTATTTTTCTTTTCAGGTTTGCCTAGCACTAAATTTATCTGTATTCTGTATTAACCCCTAGGCTGGTAGAGTCAGTTCTTGTTGGGGATTGGTTTGGTTTTCAGAATAAAGGATCTTAACCTATACAGTTCACATAGGCTGGACCAAGGGAATAAATAAATGAGCTTCTGTTACACATTTGTGGTCCTGCTTAAGAAATAAACTTTGGTGTTGAAGTATGTGCAAAACAATAATTATTTCTTTTGTAGTAACTCCCTTATTGCAGTCTTAAATCAACCTACAGATTCTAGAGGAAGATGTTCTAAAAATGAATAGACATCTGGAAAGCAAAATTACAGGTCAGGATTCATAGAGTTACTTTTTCTAGTTCCAATTCTTTTGCATGAGAGTAACTTTGTTTTTTTTCTGCCTCCAGTATTGGTATATAAGCTCTTTAATTGGCTGAGATTTTAAAGAACACTCTAATCAATGTTTGCTTCCCATTGAACTTTTGAGAGAGAGATTTGTGATGCATTCTCTTAAAATCATGAACAGAAAAGCAGTTTGCTTACTCAAAAACAGTATCCCATTGAAGAAAGATGTGGTGTTTATCATTCAGCAATCAACTTAATTGCCTTCCATTATGAAATTGGCTTGGGTTTTTGGGTTCCCGCCATAACAGTTTTTAATAGCACAGATGAATTTTTCATAGAATGAGAATGGAAAAAAGTTCCAAAATGCTGAATTCAAAGATACATTTCTCCACTGTGCATTCTTCCGTGCTCCTGCTGGAAATCATCGAGTCATATGTTGTTATTGCTTGTCAGAGGACCCATCCAGATGGGAAGTCCTTCTATTTTATATTAGCAGAGGCTGTAGGAAGCCAGAAATAGGGAAGTGGAGACAGCCTTGCCATCTTCCAAAACTGAATGCAAGAGGAACGTCATCACCCTCCCATGAGAACTTTTACTTATTCCTTACTTCAGTAGCTCAGTTTTAGCTGTAGAGTCATCCTACTGTGAGCCTTGATCTGCTTTTTAATGCTTCTTTTCTCCATTGTAGGGGGAGTATCCAAGAGGTCAGGCAGTTCCTCTCATCTTGGGAATGATCTTGGCCACAGCAGACCCACAACTAAGGAACAAATCTACAACACCCTGTTGGTGTAGGTGGTTGTAGGGATGCAGATCAGCAGACAGACTTGGGGAGTTTCTTGCTCAAAAGACTTTTTTTTTCCTTTTCCCTTTGTCTTTTTCTGCTTTCCTCTGCTTGAGAACCCCATGGTTCCTCTAATGTTGGTCTGAGCCTTTAGAAACTGCAAAAATTACATCTTATGGGCAGCAGAAGTGACAGAAGCAGTTGGGGGTGTGGTGGTTTAGCAAAGAAATGATTTTGTGAGGAAGTTATAGCAAGCCTCCTTTCCTGGAGGCTCTGCTTTGTGAGGAGATGTCACTAAGCATCTGAAAAAAAACCCCAAAACCAACAAATTCTTTACTTTTAGGAAGTTGGACCACTTTTTGAAGACAAAAATGTGTAGCTCTTTCAATATGTCTCACATGAACGCAGTAGGGTCCCTTTCCTATTGGTACAAAGAAAAATCTTCTCTAAAAGGGTTTCCACACTAGAAGATCTACATTGGTTTATGCCGATTTAAGTGTGACCAGTCAATGCTTGATTGTAGCACAGCTATTTGATTTTAAAAAATAATTGAAATAACCTCTTAGCCTTCTGGGCTGGAAATCAAATTTTGGCTGGCTGTTTTTTTTTGCTGCAGGATCTGGTCTTCATAAATGGCATTTCAGTGCATATTTCATTATTGATTTTTGCCTTTCTTGATTTCTAAGGTCTGAATATTAAAATATCACCAAAGTTAATTTCTAGAGAAATTGAGGACACTTTCTAAAAAGAAACATTTTGAGGATGATGTAGGATTAAAAAAAAAAAACAACGACAACAACACATCTTTTCAGTGCTGCTTCTGCTTTGTGAGCATTGATTTCCTAGTTGGATTTGTTGATTGGATTGGGTTTTTTAACTAGGTATTTTTTATGCAATTTTTTTTTAATATCACTGATTTTCATGGCTGTTATTGTTATATTATTACAGAGGCACTTAAAAACCATTTCTAAGTAAACTTTTAATTTCCTCATCTCTTGCATGTAAACTGCAGTGATGAAAGCAAATGTTGCTATTGAATTTCATGTTCTTTCTTCCAGAAGAAGAGAAAAAAATGGAAAGCTTTACTGGGAGAAAGTTTTAAGGGGTTTTGCTGGATATTCTTTTTTGGAAGAGGGAAGCTGTCACAAGAAAGAAGAAAATAGAGGGACTTTTCAGAACCTGTTTTTGTCTAAATTCCTCCAAAAATTAATTCTGAAACTAAAGTACTTTAGGAATCTTATAATCTAGGGAAATCAGACTGGTATCCAACGCACATTAGTAGATGCTGACTTCTTCCAGTGGTTGCTGTGTGTGCTTGTAGCTGTCAGGAGATCATGTGGATGCATTGTCTGATAATAGCTGTATTTTTTACTTAGCTGTCAGATTTGAAAGACTGAATTGATGGTGTGCATGGTTTAAACAAGATGGATGTGGATGTGTGCAGCCTGTCTGTCAAGGAAAGCTGGAAATGTATGAGTTAATTGTATGTTGTTTTGTAGTAGGGTAAATTTTTAATCACATTGCATGTACACTTTTTTGTGGTGAAGGAAGTAATTGATATTTGGGACACAGAGGGATATAAGTATTTTATTCGGTCTCCTAAAAATAAAAGGAGTCATATGGGTTTCTTTCATGAACTTATATGTTTATAAGGTTTAAGATGAAGGAATTTATTCATGAATGTTGAGATGCAAAAATACCATCAGCAACAACAGCTGCCTAAATCAGTTGAGACAGTAGTGACTTATATAGTTTTGTTTTATATCTGCTTTTACTTTTGAGGGCAGGGAGCTTGTAAACACTCACACCTCTGAAAACAAGAAAAAATCTCTGTAGGTGGTGACACACCTCCTTTCCCTTCATTTACTAAATCCCATCACCAGCTCCTGCATTCCCAGCCCTCTTTGGCAGTGATGATGTGGTACAGAGTTACTGATGGGAGCTGCAAGAAAAGTCTGGATTTTTCGGAAGGAAATTATTTTCTGAGGCAGTAATTGGTCTTTTCTTGACAGAGCAGGAGTGGTGCAAACCAGCTGCATGGTACATGGTGTTCTTTTCTCTAAAACTACATCCACTGGGGCTTTTCTTAGGCTGAGAAACCTTGTCATGCTGAAATCACGGGCTTCAGGACACTGATGTGACCATAGCATTATGTACTTAACATGGCTGCAGGTTGTTTTTTAAGGTTTTCTATTCAGGTATTCAAAAACACAAAGACATCAAAGTGGCAGTTCTTTATTTAGACACAGAGATGAGAGAGATGTTCCAGGTTAGATGCGAGGGGTGACCATTAGTGACACTGCTGGGCAGGCAGCTTTATACCCACCACCAGGCTCAGACTCAGGAAAAATGTGATTACAGCAAGAAGTACAGCAAAAAAAAACACCCCACTTGGCTATGTTTCCCTTTTTGTTAAAAATTAGCTATTAATGATCCCCATAATAATCTCAGCATGTGCAAATACAGTGGGACAAGCCCCAGTCTGAGCTGGAGAGGAAAGGTGGGATGGGTGCAGGTGTTCTAGAGAGGTGTTAGCATCCTACTGAGTGCTGTTAGCTGGGGCTTGTCAGCCCTGTCCTCTGAACTCAAACCCTGAGTGGTTTAACAGACAATAAATCAAGAATTGTTTTGAAAAACTCACCTAAAGCAAGCCTCATAGATTCTCTAAATATGATCAGCACATTGCATTGTCCTCATTCCTATTTATCCAACTTTGATCATGCTATAATTGCTCCCTTATGAAAATATTTGGCTTGAAATCTGTGTTTTAGCATCAGCAGTTTGGTATTGTGGTTGTTCGGGGTTTTTTCCCTTCTCTCTTTGCTGCTTGCTGCCATTTGAGCACAGCACATTGTTTGCCTGTGGAAATATAGATTGGGTGATCTGTCTCTTTTAGACCATTCAGTGATGAAATTTCTACTGTACCACTTTATTGTGACATTACCTGACTAGATAAAGCCATTTTCTGTCTGAGGAGGGAAAGAAGCTGGCAGTGTCTACATAAATTGTGTTAGTCATTTCATGCTGAGACAGGGGTTCCCAAAGGGAGATCCTCTGGGACACGTCCCTCCTAACAGAAAAACAAACAGAGGCACAGCCTGTTTCTGAAAATGGAGCTGATCAGTTTTATAATGTTGCTGTTATTACAATAAACAGCTATTGCAGTTTATTTTAACAGGTATCTCAACAGCTATTAAAAAGTAAAGCACACATGAAAGAAATGCAGCGTCCTCCTGCTCCCTCCTTTCCCCAAAGCACTTGGCATCACCCTTGGATTCTAATTGCAGGGGAATGACTGCATATCTTAAAATAATGTAATGTGGGTTTGTTCATGCCAAAATTGCTGTTTTGTCTGGCCCATTTGAATACCATTGTCCAGTCTTAGAGTGAGGCAGCTCTCAGACCCATGTGAAAGCACCAGTTTTTAATAGCTCTTTATATTGTGAGCTGCTCGCCCCTAGATCCTAATGTGCTGCACAAAAATAAGGTAAAATTCTTATCCTTGTTTTGCAGATGGAGGACTGTGGTCTTTAGAGATAGATAACTGAATAGGGGAGCTGGACGGGATTTCTGGCAAAAGCTATTTTTTGTCAGGAAACATTGATTCATTAAAGCTCTTTTGCAGAAGCATATGCTTTGATGAAACTCCTGGCATGAAGTTTTCCTGAAGCGTGGGACAGAATTTAAAGGCAGATTTTCTACGCTGGCAGAAAAGTGAACATGGACTTTCCTCCATGGCTGGAAGGGCCCCTGGGTCACTCAACTGGGCTGTTCAGCCCCTGCCAGAGCGCCAGTGTCCTCCACAGCAGCCTGAGGGTATCCAGGGATGCCTTCTGCTGTCCTCTCCAGGTGCTGAGACCTCTCAGGGTGGTAGGGAATGTAGAAAGGGTTGATTTTCCAGAGCCTGTTTTGAAAGATCTGTGGTCTGTCCCTCCCCTTGCAGGCTGTCCAGGCCTGGCTTTGTGTTCTGGCTAAGCAAACACCTGGAATATCTCTGGGGTCAAATGCAAAGCAGTACAAAACAGTGTAAAGTTGTATAGACTGAGAAGTTAGAACTCTCAGGATTTTTATTTTTTGCCCGACAGAGAAAATTGTTTGCTTTGTTCTGTCCTGCTGGTAGTTACTGGGAAGAAACTCCTGACAGCATCCTAGAAATCAGCAGCTCCTGGTATTTCTGGTGAGGCTGTGTGGACACCCTTTCTGCTGTTCTGAGCCTCTGGAAGGAGGCTGATACTCTTCTGGTGGAGTCCTTGATCTGCGATGAACAGCCACAGCTCTGACAATAACATTCTGCAAAACCCAACTCAAAATTCCCTTTCAGAGCCTGCATGAAACAACCTGAGCAGTGGGTAGGAGAGGCAGTGTTTTTCCAGCTGGGGGAACTGGAGATCTGACAGACTCGGTGATGTGCCCACTGTCACACGGGAGGGAGGGAGGGCTGCTGTGCACCAGAGACAGAACAGAAGTGTCTGCTCCTTCAGCATGCAGAGCTCACCTGTGCTCAGCACTGATCCCCACGCTCTCTGCCCTGCCTTGCCCACATTACCACATCCCCACCTAGAGGTTCAGTCCTCCAGGAAGAAATTAAAATGTGAAAAAGAAAAAAGCAAAAAAAAAAAAAAATGCTACCTCTTATATCATAGCTGGTTTGGGGTTCTTCTTTAAACACAGCCTTTTCATATGTTTTTCTTTTCCTTGTTTTCTTGTGTGTGTATGTGCCCACTTTGTTTTCCAGCTCTATCCAAAATACCCAGGACTGTGTAGTCGGCTGATTGGTGTCTTCTGGGGTCTTTTCTCCTTTGATAAAATGCTGCTGGCTGTTCTGTACCTGCTACTTTATATCCTTCTCCCTCTCATATATAGCTACCTATATCATATGGAAAGGATCAAACAGTTTTGATTTTTCCCAATGATACTGAGAAATGCAATATTTATCACAGGTTACTTGCAGAGAAGAAGAAAGGAGAATCTAAGAGTGTTCCCTTCAGCTGTTTTTCTGTCAAGGCACGGTGTATGTCCCAGTCCACTTGTTTTGCTCAGTGTGTTAGTTCTTCTCACTACCAGTTGTAATGCAGCAAGACTGATAAAGTTGGTTGCCTATTGGCCATGTGAAGGAGAAAAAACAACTAAAGCTGGTTGTTAGTTATCCCCACTAAAGTGCTAAACAAATCTCCCAGCAGCTAAACTCCCTTCCCTTTTTATTACTTACTGTACCTTGTAAATCAAATATTTATTAACTGAAAACAGCTTTGCTCACTGAGTGATCTTGCAAACACGGGACAAATTCACCACAGCTGGCTAGTGGCCAATTGCTTATTCAGGCTGCTGAAGGAAATCGGCCTGCTGGAAAGACAAACTGTGTGATGATTTTCCTTCCCCACTCCCCAGGAACAAATCTCTCGCATCACTACTTTGTCTGCCATATTTACCTTTCATGAGAACAAGTGTGCCTGAATGAGGTCACCACCACCCTCTTGAAGAGGACTTTATTTTTGTTGTGCCTGCGTGGAAAACGAAGCTTCAGCGGTGTGAAAAGGCAGGAGCAGACACAGACGTTGTTCCCATTAGCATATCGGGTCTGTCACCCGGTGGAATGAAAAGCTCCGTTCAGCAGCTGTTTCTGATCATCTCTCGCCGTCTCCCGGCTGCGTGTTAATCTGTGGGGGTCCCCAACAGTCCGACTGCAGCGAGCTTGAAGCCCTTGGATGTTGAGGGATGACAGGGTGAGAAGAACAAAACTGAATTCGCACTCGCTTTCTCTTCCTCTGGAAGTGCTGCCGGTAAACTTGAAAGGTCTTTGCATCATTCGAGGCTTTGCCTTTTGTTGCCATAATGAAAGTGATTTGCTGTCCGTTGTCTAATAAATATCCCCTGGAACGACAGCACAGTTGTGCTCTTTCCCTGAAAGGGGAGGCAGAGAACAAGCAGGAATTGCAGGCATTTAAGAGAGGCTCTCCAAGGAGTTGTTCAGGGACACTGCTTTCCCTCCCTGCCAAGGCCAGAGTCACCTGCTGCAAGCACATGCATTGCAGTAAATGCACACAGCAGGCTGGCTATCAGCACTAAATCCCTTCTCAGTGACTTGTTTGGGGCCTCAGGATCCACACACCATGCCCTGAAATTTTGCTCATCAACTCCACACTGATGTCATCAGCAGCAGTTGCATTGATTTCACTGGTTATTACCAAAAGGACTTCAAATTTATTAATGTTTTGTGTCATTATTTTTGTTCTCTCTCTCTCTTGGACTAATTGGAGGGATTATACAGCAATTCTCTCCTCAGAGCAGCACTGTCAATCCAGCCTGCTCCTGGGTGTGTGTTCTGTACCCCCCTGGCACTCCAGGGCTGTCCTGCTTCCATCAGGCACCAGTGCTTGGCAGGTCCTGCAGCATATTTTCCAGGAGGAATCACCAGTAATTCTGCACCACTGTCCTGGGGTGACTTTATGATGCTGAACTGTATCCCCCCCATTCGTCTCTTCAGCCTAGAAATAAGTTTTGCATCTCTAAAACTAGATCTGAGGGTGAAGGGGGGGAGAAGGAGAAGCGGTGGAATGTCTGAGGTGGCTGTATTCAAAGACAGAGATAAGATCTTTCAGCTTTCTCTGTCACAGACTGTGCTGTCTGTAGCATGAACATCTGGAGAGAGCTCTCCTTTGCTTTAGGTAGTATTTTAGCTAGCTGAGGGAGAGAAGTTCCCCAGACAGTGGCTTTTCTCTTCCTTGGAACTGCTCAGCTTGCTCTGGACAGAAAACCCAGAAAAACACCCTGAGCTCACACCTGTGGCGCACCAGGGCCTGGGCTTCAGCATTTTCCAGAGGCAGAGGGACTGAGCAAGCTGAGCTACACCCCATGACAAGAACTTCCTGAATTTGCCATCTCTTCAGAACAGTGAGAAGTTTTATTGTTTAATATTATTATTTTATGCTTGTGGGTACTTTGCCTGTTAAATAAACAGGTTTTTTTCCACTTTTTTCTCTTTTCCCAAACTAGTTGTGGGGAGGGGCCACTTGAATCTGCTTTCTAGAGGGACCCCTTTGGAAGTTTCTTCCCAAATTTGCCCTAAATCAGCACAAGCACTTTGGGAAGCCCCTGGAATCCATGTGACTGTGCAGCAATAGTGGCCTCAGGAGCCCTGCTTAGCTCGACCACAGCATGGAGGTTCCCAGTTGGTGTGATACCTTAAGTTTTAGCTTTCATTTTCTTGAGATTCTGTGCTGCCACGGGGTCCAGCTCTGAGCCTCACATTCAGTGTCACTCAGCTCTCTTCACAGAGCAGGGAGACAAAACAAATCCTTTTCCTGCTCAAGACCAAGGACAACTTTCAGGCCCAAAAGCACAAACAATGGTGGGCTGGAGGGAGGAACAAGAAGGATGGGACCTCACAACCTGAAGCTGTAATTGGACAATTAAACCCCAATATGCAAATGGACCAAAACTTAGAAAAGTGTGAAACCTCATGACAGGTCAGCCATTTTGTGACCATTTTGGGTCCACCTTGAGTGTAGCCCTGGTCAGGCCCTGTCCTGCCCAAGCTGGATCCTGGAGGCCTTTCAATAAATATCTGCTTTACTCTGCAGCTCTGTCCAGTTTCTGTTTCAGGTCACCCTCCCAAGGCATCAGCTGGGACAGGGAAGGGGCAGCTGCTCCATGGGTCATGTCCACCTCATGAGTGCACTTAAAGCACCCTGGTCCACTGCCAGTAGAGGACAGGGTCCCCACTGCATGTTCCTGAAGTCACAGATGACCAGTACTTTTCAGGCTAGGCACATTATTTTTTTTTCCCAAAGGCTAAAAACCATGATCACATCTGAGTCTGCTGACCCATCCCCTTGTGAATTATTGCTAATATTTCCCCTTTTTCATTTTTATACCTTTGGATAGTTGAAGATGGATATACCCTGTCTTTAATCACTTTGCCAAGCTGGAAATATTTATATATATTAAAAAAAAAAAAGAAAAAAAATCTACATTTTATATTTGTGACAAGATGCATGAGGAAAAAGCAACTGCCAGAACCCACAAATCTCTGTGTTAATTTCACATCCACCAAGCAGAGGTGATATATTTTATAAGTGTGCATGAACAAGATGGTCATCAGGGACTGCTTATTTGGATAATAAAGTGGCCACAAAGTTGCTATTGCTTTTTTTATTTTTTTAATTCACTTTTAATGTGTGTAAACTATTGTCTTGAAAGATCCCTGAATACAGACCAAGAGTAGAGTAGGGAAAGGCAAGAAATACACAGAAAGCTCTACTCACAGAGCTGTTGTAAATACCCACCCCACACTCAGTTACTGGTTAACTGGGACAGGATGGACTCAGCCTGATGCCAAACCCCAGAACCTGCCGTATCTGCTGAAGGATGTTTGTCTTGCCACAGGCACCTGATGGATGAGGATGGGATGGGTGTCATGCTGTGCATAACACAAGCACCAAAAGGTCAAAATGATAAATTAATTGTTTGCCTTTCCTGGGTGTCAGCATTATTCTGCAATTCTGAGGTTTCAGAATTTCACTCTGCCCCAAGACATCTGTAGGCTACTTAGAAAATGTTTTGAGGAAAATCTTGGACTCAAAAGTGTGTCCAGAGCAATCTTATGTTTACAGCCCTCGTACCCTTACCTAGAAATGTGGCTTCAAATCTTTGCTTGCTTGCTTGCTCCAGACTAGATATTTCATTCCAGATAAATATAGAAATGGGAGCATTGTCACCCAAACCTTTCTGGTTGCCCCGAACTGGTACTTTTTCATTTAAAGAAAAAAAAAAAGAAAAAGCACAAAAAAAAGAAGAAGAAAATAACCAGCTCTTTGCTTTTGTATCATAGCATTTCTTCTTAATGGGAATAGGCCTTGTACTGGTACCTTAAGCCAGGTATCAGCTCATGCTGCACTTCTCACAAGCGTGTTTATTTGCTGGGTGCTGATAGTTATTCTGAAATTGCATTTTATTCTTTAAGGCTTGCTTTCCTTTTTTGATGCTGTTTTGGGTTTGTTTGGTTTTTTTTAAAACTTGCATTAAACTGGTCCTGATTTTCCAAATAGACTCTCTGACAACAGAAGGCACCAAATTCAGGAACCCATTTACTTTTGTAATGTTTTGGGTAAAAGGATTTAGGCTGAAGCAGAGACAACCTAATTGTTGTGCTTTGGAAGTAACTTTAAACGTGAAAAACAATTTGGTCTCTGAATTTTTCAGCCAGTCCATTAAGACTACATGATTTATTCTTTCAGACCCTTCTTTATCTCTGACTATATTTATTATACAGCCAAGCTATGTCCAGTTTGTACCTGACTGATCCCAGGGAATTAATCTAATTTGCTGTCTGTAAATAAGGGGGTGAAGTTTGCCTGGAGGCTGGGGGAGAGGGGTGAGCAGAGGTGTGATGTCACCCATGTAAGTGAGGAGAAACACTTTATTTGGGTGTCAAAACCAGAGCAGAGGGAGCAAGCCTTTCCCACTAATTGGTTTCTAAGTGTTATTTATTCCTCTTGTCACCAGATTTGCTCACACCCTCTGGGAGCACAGCACTTCTCAATATGGCTTGGTCAGGTTCATGGTCTGTGGGGTGTGGCAGCTGCTCAGGAGCACCAAAGCCGCCTCATGCAAGTGCAGGAGGGTGTGTGCCATGGCTGAGAAGGAATCAGGGCTCCCAGGGGAGTGGGGAGCCTGTGGGGCACTGAACCTTGCTGCCCTGCACTGGGGGCTGCTCAGGACAGCAGGAAGCAGAGCTGAGTGCTGCCCACTCCCAGCAAAGAGCCATCCCTGGAAACATTCAGGGTCAGGTCACAGGTTGCTCTGAGCAACCTGATCTGGTTGAAGATGTGCCTGCCCATGGCAGGCAGGTTGGACTATGTGACTTCTGAGGATCCCTCCCAGCCCCAAATATTCTGTGATTCTGTGGTTTCTGGTGATCCCTTGGGAAGGCTGACCTGAAACAGAGACTGGACAGAGCTGGAGAATAAAGCAGATATTTATTGAAAGGCCTCCAGGATCCAGCTTGGGCAGGACAGGGCCTGACCAGGGCTACACTCAAGGTGGACCCAAAATGGTCACAAAATGGACAACCAGTCACGAGGTCTTACACTTTTCTAAGTTTTGGTCCATTTGCATATTGGGGTTTAATTGTCCAATTACAGCTTCAGGTTGTGAGGTCCCATCCTTCTTGTTCCTCCCTCCAGCCCACCATTGTTTGTGCTCTTGGGCCTGAAAGTTGTCCTTGGTCTTGAGCAGGAAAAGGATTTGTTTTGTCTCCCTACTCTGTAAGAGAGTTTACTAGCACTTAATGTGAGGCTCAGAGCTGGACCCCTGGGCAGCACAGAATCTGACAAACATGACAGTTAAAACTCAAGGCATCACTGGTACCTTCCTTACCAGGTGAGATTGCCAAGGTGGCTTTGGCTGCACACTCCTGGCCAGTTGCAGTAAGCAGGGTTGACCCTCTGCTGGACTGAGTGGGGGACCCAGCCCAGCTGAAAGAAAAAACTAACTCTGGGACATGGTGGGAAATTGTTGTTTTAAAACCAAATCAGGTCCCAGACATGTCCACCCAAAAGGGAATGGGATGAGCCAGGAGGTGGGGAGGTGACCACATAGTAATCCCACTCACTTGTCTCCCTCCCAGCTGAGCATCAGGGAAACTTTTTGAGCATCTTTCTCTCTTCATTCCAGAGGCAGCCAGGCTGTTTTCCCCCCATGAGGAGATGGGAGAAGGAGGGGAAGAATGACATTCACAAAAGGAGCACTGTGCCTCTGACAGCTTGCAGATGCACAGGAAACAAGGTTGGCAAAAGGCAGCATTAGGTGTTCCTGCTGCCAGCTAATGGTGTCCAGTCAGGTGGGTGAGCCTAACAGACAGATAGTAATGGATTAGCTGTACCAGAGCAAATGCTTTATTGGCAAGTAACCATTTGCAACCTACTGTGCTCTTCCACCCAGAATTTTCCTACTTAATTTCCTGACAAACCACTGTCCTAGCACCACCTAGTGTCCAGCCAGGCAATTCAGACGTCCTTAACGTGGGAATTCCAGCCATTTGTCGCCGAAATGAGAAAATTCAGGGGGATTTTCTTGGGCTTTTTAAGCTAACACAGACTCCTATAGCAACTCCAGAAAAGTCTACAGTTGTACCATCGGAAATAATGCTTTTATTTCCAAATCCTGCCATTACTTAGCATGACTGTCTTCTCTAGAATGTCTGAAATCTCTCTGCATAGAAAAGGGCAGCGATCAAGACCTTTTCCTAATTGGGACGTTGAAATTTTCACTTTCAGAAGGGGTATCTTGGCTGAATAAATGAGGAACACAGAGGTATTAAGAAGGGACTTCATAACAGATGCAGGTTCTTCAATGTCAGTGGCAAGGCAAGACAGTGGTTAAAATTTTGCTGCTTAGAAGTCCTGGACTATATCCAAGAGGATGGAGAAATGGAGAGCAGAGTGTGCCACAAAGAACAGCAAAATGAGACCACGGTGTGCCTGGCAAGCTGAGCTGGCGTGCAAAGAAACTGAAATTACTGCAAAGTGTCCTATTTCTCATGAAGTCAGAAGCACAGCAGGAATTTTGGCACTCCCAATTCCAGCCTCCAAGCAGCATGTATCATTACAACTTATTGCCAGACTCTGGGTTTATTAGCACTACAGAGCCAGGAGCGTGCATTTGTATCCCTTCTGTCACATTGCATCCATGGAGTGAAGTCTCACAGTTTGCAAAGTGGAGCAGACTAATTATCATACATAAGAAATGACTAAAATCTGACAGTCACATGTCTCCTGGGACGGACAACCCAGGAGATGTCAAAGAGGAGGGGGAAAAAAATCACTTTGGGGAAAACTTCCCCAAGTTTTCAGCAGTTCTGGTGGTGTGCTTTCCCCTAGTGTCTCACAGAGATCCCAGGCAGCAGAAACAATTTTGATGGATGTGTCTCAAGGACCAGAGTGTGTGTGTGCCTGTCACCACCAGCGTGTGAATGTCATCACCACCACTGTATGTGTGTGGCTGTCACCACCACTGTGTGTCACCACCAATGTGTGAGTGTCACCATCACTGTATGTGTTTGGCTATCACCATCACCACTGTGTGAATGTCACCACCACTGTGTGTGTCACCACCCCACTGTGAGTGTCACTGCCACCACTGTGTGGCCATCACCACCTTTGTGTGAGTGTCACCATCACCACTGTGTGTGTGACCACCACTGTGTGAGTGTCACCACCACTGTGTGTCACCATCGCTGTGTGTGATTGTCACCACCACACTGTGTGTGTGGCTGTCACCACCACCACTGTCTGTGTCTCACCACCACCACTGTGTGGCTGTCACCGCCACTGTGTGACTGTCACCACCACTGTGTGACTGTCACCACACCACTGTGTGTGTCACCACTACTGTATGTGTGAGTGTCACCAGCACACTCTATGAGTGTCACCACCACTCTGTGTGTCACCAGAGTTTGTGGCTCTCATCACCACTGTGTGTATGAGTGTCACCACCACACTGTGTGAGTGTCACCAGCACTGTGTGAGTGTCACCACACTATGTGGCTGTCACCCCCAGCTGCTCATGCAAAGGATCAGCACACCCACTCCAGCAATGGCGCTGCTCTGAGCACTGCTTCACCTTCTCCAAAGGGCTCTTCTCCACGTCCACCTTCCTTCCCAAAGGCAGCCCTGCTTCCTGCCCTGTTATTCCCCAGCTGTGGGGAGAGGGGGATGAGCACATACAGGACACACCAGGTCTCTGGTCTGCCAAAAGCTCAGGAGCCGTGCTTCAAATGAGGGCTGCATTTGAAATGCATCAGCAGGATGAATTATGAGAAGAAGCAGAACTGACTTCTGAAAGGGCCTTTTTTTTTTCTCTTTTTTTCTTTTTTTTTTCTTTTTTTTAATAACAATAGACTTTGGAGAGGAGGAGAAAGAGTCACATGAATAACATGTGTCCCCCTGACAAGGAGAGGAGCTTTCTGACAGGGGGTTACCCGAACCCCCAGCAGCTGCTGAACACCCTTGTGCTTGCTGATGTGAAGACACTCCACCTGAAGATTGTCACTTCACTAATGACATGATTGCTAAGATTTTGGGTGGGGATTTGTCCTAACAGATGTTTTTCTTCACTTAATTTTTTTTTTTAATTATTCCTGATGCTTTTACCTATCAAATTACAGACTTCTTCAAAGGAAAAGGAATAAGCAGTTGTCATAACAACAAAGCTCTTCATTGCCACAGGAACCTTTGACAGCTTTATTTAAAACATTAAAAAAAATTAAAAGAAAAATCCATCCAATTATTTTTATCAGTCTGATTCATGTTCTTCTTAAACAGATTACAGTGTGTTCTCTAGCAGTTACACTGTGAAGGGAGTATGGCATGAATATTTATGATAATGTAAACTTTGGGAAAAAAAAATTAAAAGTGAGTTTGTTGTCTTTATGAGCTTCCTGTGGCAATAGCTCACCTTGCCTTTTAATTAGAGGATATGATGTGAAATTTAAAGGAGGAATTTTTCTTTTTTTCTCACATATGTAAAGCAAAATGATCATAGCATGAAATAAAATACTGAGTTAGTCATCTATGTGTTCTAGAAAATTATGCCTTCCATTTTTCAAACCAAAAAAAGGATATTAGCATCCTGAAGCTAGAGGAGGAGTGATTTCTTTGTTAAGAGGTGGAGGCCCTTTGCAGAGTTTGGAACTGACTTTTAATTGTCAATTCCTTGACGCTGAAAGAGAAGAGAACAAAAGATCAACTGCTACTGTCCCATCTTACAGAAGAGGAAGATGCAGGGAGGTGTTGTGCCTGGCTCCTCCACTCCCAAGGAATAGCCTGTTTAATGGGAAGTGTCATTTGCTGGGGCAGGAGAAGCAGGAGGCTGATCTGAGGACAGAGCCCTGCCTGGCCACAGGAAACAGGAGCCAAGGAGTCCTTGTATCTTTTCACACAAAAGAGGTAAATAGCTCCAACTTCCTCCTGTTTAACTTGCGCACTCAAATTTGAAAGATGCTTTTCTGGATTTCACATTCTAATTCTTAGTCTGAAATAAAGGCTAAATGCCTTTCATCTGTTCAAGTCATTTATAGTATCCTTAGCAAAAGGATTTTTTTTTACAGCAAAGTGAAGGATAATAGTGGAATTGTTAAACTCGTACCCTTAAAATAAGTCACATTTGTCCTCAGTTTGAACAGTGATGTTTCTTGCTGGGCGTAATCAACAACTTAATTCTCTCCCTAAGCCAAGGGAAGAATGAATATCTGCAGAGACCTATCATTCTGTCTTCCATCCATAAAGGACTGTAACAAGCAGCTGTTGCATTTATCTTAAGAAGACGATAACTGTAAATTGCCTCATCTCACAGGCACTTCTCCTGCAGATGTCCACAATTCCTCCATCAAGAAGATGACCATGAAAAGCAGGGAAAACCCCAACTATATAAGGTCAGGCTCCTCTCCCACAATAATAGATTACCTAACCTCAGTGGTGTTGGGACCCTATTTCCTGCCAGTTTGGGGGCAGAGAGGTTTTTATTTACCTTTAAAAACAGGCTGGCCACATGCAGCTGAACTTTTCTCCCTGAGTGCGGGGGGATAGGGCGCTGTGGGTATTATTTCCTTATTTCCTTACTCCTCCATCTACCCACAGGCTGGGCTTGATGGCTTCCCTCTGAGGGGGAATATGGCCCTGGCTCTCCCGTTACACGAGCTGGTGTTGGGAGTTATTATTTAATTATGACAACTCCACACATAGCAGGCACTGCATTAGGAAACACACACACACCATCTGCTAGATCCCAGGATTTAGCTGTGGGCGTACAAGAGCGGAGTCTTGTGAGCATTAACTTTATTCCAGGAGACCATAAATGCAGGTCTCCTTGCACAGGGGAAGAGCATTCCTCCATGATATAGCCATTACTGCTTCAGCAAGATGTTAATTTTTACAATAAATAAGCTTAATCTTTTTTTATGCAGATCGTTTTGGAAAATAAACAGGCCCTTTTTATGAGCTACTTAGGAGCGGGGCTGGGATGGGATTTGTGGTGAGGTCCTGCATACACTACAAATTGTCAGCAATTTTGAATTCCTGGGGAGCTACTGCAGTTCATTATTTCTTGTGGGTTTTTAAATAACTTGTAAATGCAACAATTTTTTTGCGTGTTTCAGAGCGTTTAGAAAGCAGAATCGTTGCCTGGTAGAACTCAATTCCTGATTACTAAAGACTGCTATCCATGGGCTGAGCTTGTAGTTTTACCAAAACTCCTTTCTCTGATTGCTTCTGGAGAACTTGTATGGAAAACAGGGAGTTGGGGAGCTGCTGTGGGAGAGCCTGAGCACCTTGGAAGCATGAAATCCCTTGGGCTTCAGTCTGGTCTCCTCTGTAACTTCAGCAGAGGTTAGCAAACAGCAGGAAACTCAGTTCAGGTATCTTTAACCACAGACCACACTTTTAGAAAGAAAGCAATAATGCAGTTTTGGACCCCTGAGGATATCACTATCCTGCCTGACGTGGGCTGTGAATAGTAATGTACAATAGATGTGTGATTCTGATGTGAATTGTTGATTAATGTTTGCTGAAGGAATAATGCAGTTGTTGTCTTGAGGATAACAGATATGTTGCCTTTTTCAGTGAAATATTAGAGAAAGAAATTATATTACTAGCCAGAGTTAGGCATTTAATATCTCACATGACTAAATCTCAAGAGGGAACTGATTTTGCCCTCTGGCCAGCCCTGAGATGAATTCATTTGTATGACAGCCTCTGTTCTGACACTAGATATAATATCATGTCCTGGCCAGGAGGTTTCACAGATTTGGTGAGATCCTGTGAAGGAGATGAATCATTCCAGCCCAAAACTATCCTGGCTTTCAGAAGACAAAAGTGGCCTCCAGGTTCAGCTGCTCCTGTTGACTTTGTGGGATGTGGGCTCTGTTCACTGATCATAGAATCATAGAATGGTTTGGTTTGGAAGGGACCTTAAAGTTTATCCAGTTCCAAACCCCCTGCCACGGGCATAGACACCTTTCAATAGATCAGAGTTCAGAACCTGGAACACTTCCAGGGATGGGACATCCACATCTTCTCTGGGCAACCTGTGCCAGGACCTCACCACCCTCACAGTAAACCTGCCTTGTGTCTGCCTGGGAGTCTGGATAAGGCTGTGCAGCCTGAGCCTTCATTCCTGTCTTGTAAACAAGCTGATTTCATATTGTTAGGAAATCTCATTTTCTCTTTATCTGTGGAAATGATGCTCAGGCACTGTGGAAAAGGGGATCACATAACCAGGTTAGTTTTGGCTGCATGCAGGCACACGTTGTGTCGCTCCATCACAGAAGCATCATCATTTCAACAGCTACAAGTTTATGTAAAACACTTCCCTTCCCCGTGGCAGGAAAGTTTATTAGCACTGTATTCCTCTTCTTGCTATCCACTGAGCCAAGCAGATGTGTCTCACAATGACAGAAAGAAATATATAATACCTAGGCAGGCTTTCCTAGTGCAGCCTAAGGGAATTGCTTTCACCCCACACCTCACACATCCTCTGCAGGACACAGGATCCCACTGACATCAGGCAGCTGCCCTCGTTTGCCTGTCCAGCTCTGGATACAACACTAAGACAACAACAGGGGTCATGTTAACAATCCAAGCTATGAACAAACCAGCACCAAACTGAAGTTGACCCTGGGGACACACCTGGGACATGCTGAATGAACAGTGCTCCCTCCACAGCCTTGGGCACAGTCACCATGGGGTCTTTAAACTCTGCATCTGTCAAAGAAACCACTTATTTTAAAACGTTGGTTTTCAATCAAATTCTAGGCAAAATAGTAAGCACACAAAAACATCAGTAGTTTCATTTGCTAAAGCAGGTAGAGGTTTTTGTGGTTTTTTTTTTTTTTAAACGTGTTTTATAATGTAAATACAACCTGGATGAGAAAGAGAAAAATTGTTTTCATCATGAAAGCAACTGTAATTCCCAATTAAACAACTCCTAATAAATGTTGGTATTGTTCAGTCTCCGTGGAGGCCACCACTAGCATCACACAGTGTGTAGGCCCCCAAAGCTCTTGTTTGTTTCTAAAGAGATCAGGTCGCACCACTCAGTTCCCCCCAATTTATTTAAATCTGTTACTTTATTTCAAGTGCTAATTATCTCTCACAACAAACAGAGCCTTGTCAGCTGCAATTACTGGCATTACAATAGATTATCAACAGAAAAGTGTGTCTTGAAGCAAGAAGTGTTGCCTTGGTTACCAACCCAAAACGCTCCTGGATTGCATCTGTAACCACAATTTCCTGATTTCAATACCTGAAATATTTCATGAGCGAGGCCCCTCTTTTCCTCCTAAATTAGTACAGGGCATCATGAGCCAAATTTTACCCTACAGAGCTGTGATTTAAATCACAACAGAGCAAGTTTGGAGCCAATGGCAGCGTATCCTAAAGGCAAAAGGAAGGGGCTACATTTTGCATGAGTAGAGGGGGATGCATTTTGCTCTTGTTAGTATAATTCCTGTGCCTTCCCAAGCATTGTGCCTGGCTTCTTAGAACGAGAACAGGCTCTTGCCCAGCGAAGCACAGCGAAGCAGGTGCGTTTCACAAGGCCCTTCCCCTCCCTCCCAAACACTCTGACACGTGCAAAGAGCTGGCACGGGAGCTGGGGAGCCTTGGGCTGGTTGTGAATGCAGCTCTCAGGATGGCTGTGAGTGAGAGAGGGGCTTGATTTGCCTTGGCAGAAGGAGAAATGTCAGCCGCGAAGGAAGCGCGAGTTCAGGCGACAAGTTGGGAGGTTGGGCGCGTCTCTCATCCTGTGTCACGCAGCCAAAAGTGAAATGCCTCTGCCTGAGAAGTGTGTGCTTGTCTTTCATCCCACGTAGGTTTGCTTCCAACAGGAGGGAATCGAAGCCCGGTGTGGAGACGGCACTGGAACTTGTTGACCTGAAACTGTGTGACCTCGTCAGCTGAGCGGGGCTCCAGGGCCACTCAGCCTCCAAAGGGGAGGAGAGAAATAGAACTGAGATGCCTAAGTGTTATTTCCATTAAATGTCAAGTATATTCTAAACTGCAGTACTACTGAGCACCATCTATTTGGACTCCCAGCTTGTGACTCTTAATCTTTTATGGGCAGCTTTCCCCTTCTGTGCTTCCCAAAAACCTCGTGATCGATTTTTATTCACAGCTTCCTAGCCTTGAAATGGCTGACCAGCTCTTTGACTATCTTTATGCCTAAGCCTGATCAAGATCTCCAAACAATACATTTGTTTACCCTAGAGGAATCTAAAAATTTTGGGAATGCTGACCAATTTGGGTAAAATATGGTGGAAGTCTTTGCTTTCCTTTAAGTTCTTTTATAAAGCGGGGATATTCTGGTCCTGTGAGTGGCATGGTGTTAGGACATTTGGCCAGAGAGGAGGAGCCCTGGACCTGTTTCCTCTCCTCTCCTCTCAAGGTGTGGGTCTGAGCTGCTACAACAGGGCTGCATTTCCCAACCTCCCTTTGAGTAACTGTACCATGGCACAGGAGAAATTTGGTGGGCGAGAGGGAGGGAAAGCACAGCCACTTCTGTGCTTGTGGCATTTTGCTTAAAAGATGCTGAGTTCCAGTCCCAGCTCTTTCTGCGTTTTATCTGTGTAAAATCCATGCAATGTAAAAAAGATTAGGAGCATGCACTGGACCAAATAGTCCTGCATGGATTATGTGTTTCTTGTTTATCCACCCTCTTTCTCCTCTCTTCCCAGCTCAATTCACACAGAAGCTCCTTGGCTTTTCAGAGGAGCTCCTACCTTCACTCATAGCTGTTGTGGCACACAGGAGAGCACTCCCACACCTGTAGGGGCCCCATGTCACTGCTGGGCTGTCCCTTGGTGCTGAGGGAAGGACATGCAGATCTGGGTCCTCTTTCAGTGAAAAAAGACATGCCTGGATGTGCTGAGTCTCTTCAAGTGCTGTAACACTGCAAAACCCTATGGGCAATGGTGGCAAGTGAGGGTGATTTTTCTCTCTGAGTTCCTCAGAAGGGCTGGATCAGTAGGACTGCTGAGAAAAATAAATCACTGCTGATGGAAATATCACCTTTGAACCAATCAAAAACCACTCTGAGGAATATGTTTTTATTTCAGCATTGGAATCACTGTCTAGGAATAAATAAGAGGGTTTGGGGGCATTCTGCAGATCATTGGGGAGCACACTGCAGAGTCTCATCTTCACTCATGTTTTTCATCCCCTCAATTTGCACAGCAGGAGCACTGATTTGTACTCACAGCAGAACTGGTTTCTGTTTATCTAAACCCAAATATAAATATTTCCATAAAGATAAAATTTTAATGCAGGGCTTTATGACAAAGGCTGTTATTTGCAGGCTGCCATTAACAAATCCATGCTGCTGTGGTTTAAATGGAAACATTTAGGGCTGATTATAAAATGTTGTAATCAGGTGCAGCTATGAAGATGTGATAATACCTGAACTGAAGACAGAAGATCCTGTTGGGGATAAAAAAGCAGAGTGAAGGACTGGAAGTCAAGCCTAAAAGTGCACAGCCAGTGTCTAGTCTGGCAGCACCATCATATGAGCATTATGAGTTGCATGAGGTTCTCCCCTAGAACAGATTTCCATGAGTTAGCCCAGCGAGAGAATGGGAATCAACACAGTTCCTTCACAGATACATTTTGGCTGCTTCAAAAATTAACTCATTAATTCTAAATAAACAGAAGTTCAAATAAAAGTAGGCTGTTTTAAGAGTATGTAACTAGAGCAGAGGGAAATGGTAAAGCAGCACAGAGAAAAGTCTGGATACGCAGAGAAGGACAGGTTAGTCCATTGTGCTCTTACTAAAATGAGACTCTTCCCATTTTCCCCTAACTTTGGTATACGCATTATTTCGGATAACACCCTCTTTGATGTCCTAAACACATCCTAAGGAAGTAATACAAAAGGATTGCAGCCAGGCCCTGGTGTTTGCTGAGCCTGGCAGAGGAGGAGGAGGAGAGCTGTGGCACACAGGGCTGCTTGGGATGACGTGGGCATGAGAAGGATTCTGTGATTCCTCAGATGTGGCATTTGAGTGGCCTTTAATGTGTTTTGTCTGCATGAAGCCAGCCCTGGAATATGTCTAAAAGGCTCCCCTGCCAGAGTGCAACAGGTTTTGACAACCACCAGTGCTCAGAGGAGGAACGAATGTGTGATTTAGGCCATTGTTGAGGACTTTTTCCCTGCAAAGAGAGTTGTCACATTGCAAAATTGTAAAGCTGCATGTAATGGGATGCTGACTGCACAATATGTAACAGCCGTGCTCTCCCTATTATTTAACAATTGGTTATTTACCAATCTTGGATTGCCAAACCACTGAGGAGCAAAACTACGTGAAAAACTTAGCATGTCTAAAGCAAAAATTTGCTCTATCTCAGGCCATGTTATTATATTTTAAAATTTTATTAAGAAATAAATTTATTGAGCATTGTTTGCCTTAGAGGTGAGTGGTTCTGAAACTCTATTTCTTGTTTCCACGTAGCCACACTTCAGTAAATTTTGAAGTTTTAACAAGAGTTTGGGGTCAGTTTCCTTAGGCAAGCTGAAGAAATTATTTCTGATGATTTAGTTAGTAGTGGTGCTGTGGTCTTCTGTAATCATACACCAGGCAGCTGGAATGAGGTGGGGAAATCAATCTCTGTTGCACCTTTGGAGTAGATGGATAAATAAATCCAAAATAAATTAAACGAAAAACACAGCTTTAGACTGATTCTAGAACTAATTTTGTTTTCTGCATACAGTAGAAGTTTACATTAAGAAGACTGAGAGTGAGAGCCACTGGAAAAGCTAAAATAACCCAATTCCAATGGATAGTTTTCCTGTCACAATCTAAAATTAACAACATGGCACTGTGCAAGCACAGAACAGAGGGAGCTACTTTATCCCACAGCTTTTGCAGTAAGAAAAAAAAAAGCAATTTTAAAATGCAGCCTTTGATTTTCTTATTTTACTCCCTTGCTCTGAATGTCCCCTATTTGTAAGGCTTGCTTCTGCCTTTCTGACAAGCCCCAAATTCCTCAGCTCCAGGAGCTGTGGGCACATGAGGGCTGGCAGATCAGGCCTTGGCTTTTCCTTCCTTTGGAACATGCTCCCTTCTCAGATGGGGTGCTGCTCCAGAATAGAAACAGCTAATGACAGTGTGACTGCTTGAAAGCCACATGGAGGGAGGGAGGAAAGACATGCTATTCACTTCAGCAGTGCAAATAAAGCAAGAGCTCTCTTTCTACAGGCATGTGTGGGAAGGGCATCAACAGAGCAATTACATGGTGGGTGGGAAAGGGGATTTTGTCACTTTGGCAGTGCTGGCAGACAGAAATAAACTGCTTCTAGGGGAATAGCAGGGTAAGAACTTGCACATCAAGAGCATAAGCAGAATTAAAATGGGCCCTTAAGGGGATTTATTGAGAACTTTTTTTTTTTTTTTTTTAAAGTGCCTAAGGCCCCTCCTATTTCACTGTGTGCAAGCCAAGAATTAGAAGCAGGGTGAAAAAGTGAGCAAGTTGCATCAAAACTAGTGAGAAACTGTTCTGGCTGCAAGAATTTCATTGCAGCCCTTATGCAGCTGTTACAGATGTGGCAGAATGGCACATTCAGCATGCAGGGCTGGTGAGAGGAGTGGTAGTCAACAAAGCAGCGTGTAAGAAACCCTCTCCCTTTTTAAAACCAAAAATGGAGTCCATTTCCTCTTGAATAGAATAGAATAGAATAGAATAGAATAGAATAGAATAGAACAGAAATAGACTAGACTAGACTAAACTAGACTAGACTAGACTAGAACATGCTGAGTTGGAAGGGACCCATCAGATCATCGAGTCCAACTCCTGCCCCTGCACAGGACACCCCAAGGACTGCACTGTGTGCCCGAGCTGTTTCTACTTTTTCCTGGTTTTCCCTGGAATTCTGTATTACTCACATGAACACACAAGGCAAAGCCTGCTCCAGGTTGACTGGAAGAGGGAAAGGAAGCATTGCTGCTCTGCAGCCACAGCTGCAAGGTTCTGCTGGCATTTTCTGGGAAATAAAAAAATTCTGACATGGGTTGCAATGACAGTGGACCATTGATAACACATTCAGGTGATGGAGGTGGTTTTGCTTCTTTCTCATGTTTTTTTTTTGCTAAAAGAAAACCAGCGGTGATGTCCACCAGTGTAGATCAACACAGACAGCTGTAATGTGATAGTGACGAATTGGAAATTGCAGATTGCCGCAAAAGAAAGATAAGAAATACGGTGTGTGGAACAGAGAGGGGTCCCCTCACATGTAAAACACACACTGCTGTTTCATGGGCCCCAGATGCTAACAACCAAATCTGAGTCACTGGTTGTTTAGTGGAGCAGCTCATCACACTCATCTGGTGCAACGCTGCTCCTAACAGCAGGCTGGGCTGCCATGCAGAGCACTGCAACTGAGACAGAACAAACCTGCCTTCAGCTAGACAGCCTGGAGATTTTTTAGATGGCAGATGATTGGTGATGTCACATAAAATTGACAGCTCTTCAGACAAAAGGAAGGAGCTTGACTTAATGAGTGCTATGGGTGGGTGTATAAGCAAAGACTTTTCTAAGAATTATCATTACCTAGGAAAGGCAATTTTCAGCTGAATTGACATTGCAGTAGTTAAGGGCCAACGTAGAGAATCTTGGTCATTATAACTATTTAAATTTCCAAATTGCTTAGTTTAGAATTGCTTATGCTTCAACTGCTACTGACAGCCCCATCACTTTCTATTCTCAGCCAGATTGATTGGCAAATTGATGAGGTCTGTACCTCACAGCCACAGTTCCACCTTGGTGCCAAAAGTCACTACCTGGAGCAGAACAGCAAGTAGAAATCTGGGTCAGATCAAACCATAGTGAGTCCAAGTTTTAAGTTCACTCCTTGATAGTGAAAATGCACATTAAAGGGGTCACTGGGTGGCAGATTCTTGAAAACTGTGGTGAAGGATGTCTTCATATTTCAGTTATTTAAATTTACCTTAGCAAGAATTATCAGCCTAGCTGGAATCCACACTGCTGGCCTCCTACAGAACCTAATTTTTTTTTCTGATTTTTTTTTCCTTCTGTGTTGCCAGCTTTGGACTGACAATGCTTTTCAAATGGCAAATGCTACTCTGTGGTCATAGGAACTTTTTTCAGAGATGGATAAAAGAAACATCTGGACCATCTGAAGGGATTGCATTATGTCTTGCAGCAACTCTCGTAATTCTAAAAGTGAAACATTATAGGTTGTAACTGCCAGTTGCTTTAATTCTCTTGTCATAGCAAAGTCAGAGAGACTAAGAGACACAAACCATATTTTTATTTTAACAATTTAGAAGACTTTGTGCATTATTCTGCAGGAATGGAGGCACTGGTCTCCTTCAGCTTTGGCATGTTGGCCTCCTTTTCTTCCCCTGTAAAAGTGTATTATTGTGTACTTATTGTGTACTTTGTTCTACCAACTCAGAGAGAGAGAATTTTTTTTTTCAGTCCCTCTTCCTCTGTACTGTCACTTTTGATTCACAGTTGCTAAGCGTTGCAAAAGCTCACCAGAGGGACACTCTCATGGTGTGATTTGCAAACTTTGAAATAACACCCACCAGCAGAAGCACCATATGCTACAAAGTTGCACAGTAAACTGACAGCAGTATTTCATTTATAATTTGCATTTCCAAAAATGTCAGCATTTTTCACATCAACAAATGCCTCTCAGCTTGCAGTGCATGATTCTTTCCTCTGAGTGGACATTAAATTGTGCTAATTCTGCTTGAATTTCTACAGACTTTATTAATGACAGACGCATTAAAATCAATTTGCTTTTATTATGGTAACTTGTCCTGTTGAGACAAAATAAATCTGTGAATTTTCTGAATGTGCAGATAAGTCACTGGGCTTAAATTCTACCCAAAATGTGTGTGTAGTTTACGGCATGTGGACTTTGTGTCTCTTTGTAACACTGATAATCCAGTGCACTCTTTTTGATAATAAAATAAAGTACTAAGGAATAGTTTTTTAATCAATCAAAGGCAAACTTCACATAAAACACAAGCTGTTCCCTTTGTGGTTAATTTTCATCCAGCTGCACTTAAGTACAACAGAGCCAGCAGAGAAAACTACTTGGCAACACTTCCTAATTAGGGGACGTTAATTACAGCTAAATACTATACAATTTCTATGTTATAAGAGTTCATCTAAATCAATGTTATTATGGTACTAAAGGAATTAATAATGATTTCACACGTAGAAGCTGTTGCCAAACTACCCATTAGTTCAGAGTTTAAAATGACTTTACAGTGAAATCCCTAAATCTGCATTGCACAAAGCACTGGAGCACTCGCAGACAATCACACATGGCACTGTGCATTAATGACTGTGCCTGATGGCATCCCCTGCTCCTGCTGGAGTGTTGATGGGCTGGGAGAGGGAGGGAAGGGCCCTGCAAGGCAAGGCACACATCCCACAGAGCTCTGTCCAAGAGCAGAGATCTGTCCATCCCTCCACGGGCAGGTTTGGTGCAGATTTCATGGGGCAGAGCCTCTGGCAAACCCACAGACACTTCCCAGTGCTGAAACACAAACTGGGGGTGTGTAGGGTGGGATCACAGCCCCTGTCACAGTTCAGACATTCTCTGCCACCCAGGCTGGAGAACCTCTTGTGGAGCTGATCCATGCTAAAGCATCCTTCACCACATCTACTCATGTTGCTGCTTTAAATGCAACACAAGGATTCAAACACTTTTTCTTGCACCTTGCCTTTCTGGCAGCACCAGCCTTGTTGAAATTATGGCTTAACATTTCTAAATCAAATCCAAATTACCAAAAAAGGGAGGAACATTAACCTACCATGCAGACAGAGAATTTCTCCCCTGATTGTTTATTTATTTATTTATTTAGAATATTTTTTTTGCATTATTGTTTTAATATTTATTTATTTTATCCTTAAATGGGGATCTATTAATGTCACAGCAACCACTGCTCAGCAGCCTTGTCAGTAAAGTGTGAAGAGAGATCAAGACTGGCCTGGATGCACAGAGCAAACACCTGGCCTGTACAGAGGCAGGGAAGCCAGGAGTGTGCAGTGCCTCAGCTCAGGCTTTGCACAGAGCAGTCCTGAATGTCTTAAAGCCCTCTTTAAGCCATGTAAACATCATCTTTAGTGTCCAGCTTCTCTTTTTCCCATTCTACCGCTTTTGTTCACTGTGGTGGATGAGGTCTGATAGGTGCAAAGAAATACCTGAATTTGGTGGATGGCACAGGGGACCTGCTTTACAACTTCATTGGTTTATTTCTCAGAAGTGGACAGAGAAAGATTTGTGTTGTTGCAGGGAAAAGCTGCTCAATCTGTATGTTTTAGAGCAAATCAGGATCAAAGCACGTTACTGATTTATTAATGGCAGGTAATTAACTGGCAATCAGTGAACTATAAATCCAGGGTCAATATTGGCACCACAACAGATAAACCACAACACAAGATGCTTTCGACATGTAAATAAATGCTTGTAAATTCAAAGAGAGCCTTCCACACCAAAAGGCTCCCACCACATTCACCCCACATGAGGATGAAGAGGGACACCACAAGGCTGCACATGCAGTTTAGGTTCCCTGAACTCTCAGTCCACTCAGGCTGTGTGTCCACAGAGAGGGGGCTCCCCTTGCCTGGCTGGGCTGGGGAAGTCAGGGGCTCTCCCCAGAAAGGTGAGAGAACCTTGCAGGAGTTGAATGCCCAGCCCAGGAAAAGGCACGTTCAGCAAACACACGCAGAGTTTTCACAAGGCAGCTCCTGAGCTGCTGGGCTTTGAAGAGCCGACCTCCAACCAAGTTATAAAAGTTGTTTTGCCGCACTGCCCCAGGATGGGAACATCAAAAAGATCAGGAGATGGATGCAGAATTAACCCTTTCTAAGGAGTCAACTGTGAGAACGTGTGCAGGAAATGTTTGTAGATCGATCCAGGTATCCACAATCACTAAAGAAGGCAGGCAACACTAGGAGATGTGCAAACCTTTACCTGAAACCATCACCCAGGCTGACTTTTTTAAAAGTTTTGGTCCATCTGGGGGAAGTAATGACCACGTGGGGTTGGTAATCTGATTGTATTCCAACACTGGGTACCTGTGCATGGACCTGCTGGGACACCCCAGTGCCCTCCCAGAAGAACAAGAGGCACGAGGCCAAGCAGGGAAGCCATGCCCAGAGCAGAAGCCAGGCAGGCAGGAAAGCTGCAGGAAGGTTTGTGTCCGTGGCCCAGGGTATCACTGGCTTGGAGCACGATTACCTGACAAACCCAAATCTTGGATTTACCAGATATCCCAGCTTTCACTTCCATCACCACTGCTCTTCCCTGCATAAGCAAGAGAGCACTCTTGCCTGCAAACCAGAGTGTTTCGCCTTTCACTTTGTCGTGAAGGCAACTTTTTGTTTAAGAAAACATATCTGTATCAGCACTAGAATTGTATTTTAGCGAAACATTCAGCAATATTTACACCAGCAGAGCACTAACAGATAGTGCTGCATCTTTTACGTATGGAGCAAAGGGCTGACTTGCAACAGACTGCTATTTTGATAAGAATACCTTCTGCTTAGGAACTATTCTTAAGTTTATTTTTCAAGTGTTATTCCAAATCCATGCTATAAAATGTTTATATGTGCACTTAGGAACACGGTTATGGTATAGATGTAAAGGGGAAAAAAAAAAAAAACACCCCACAACTGGTGTCTTTTCTCATACTTAAAATGTCAGAATGGATTTGCAGTTCTCTCACACTTGGGCTGTGCAAAGCCAACCCCCACAACTCAGGGGATGCTGCTAAAGTGCCCATATGCCCCCCAACCCCCGGCACTCTTCCGTGGTGCTCACATCCACAGGGTAGCCAGAGAGATCCAGAGGGAAGCAGAGTGGGTCTGTCACCTTAAGGATGTGAAAGGAGATGTTCCCGTGACAATAAAAGCATTCCTAAGTGCACCTCCAATCATAAATCATTTTCGAAATTGCTCCTGGCTTTTTAATTTCTTTCATTTGGAGGATTTATAACGCTCTGATGTGCCAGAATGTTTATTCCATGGGCTGCCCGTCACGTGGCACCCCACTGGCACAGCACCAGGCTCCAGTCCCTGTTAATCTAAACCTCTGCAATGATCATCTGCAGCTTCTAATAAATGACTGATAACTCTGGGTGTAACTCTTGCAGTGATTAAAGTTAACATCAGCACAGAGTGCTGCAGTGTTTCAGCCTCTTCTTGACGTCTATTTGCCATTCTCCCTTTTTAGTATTGCCGTCACTGAAACAAAAAGCTTCTTGTTTGAAAATTATTTATGGAGTGTTGCAGTGCTTTATAAGATTTTCATACACCACTCTGTGAGCTGGGATCCTTTTGGATTAGAGTGTACTCTCAATTTCAGTCCACGGATGGGAACGACTTGATTTCTTTTCATAGTTTGCAGCTCCAGAAATGGCCATGAATATGTATTCTGTCTTTTAACGCTCCTTTGTGCCAGCTTTTGGGGAAGGCTGTGCAGGATCTGAGAAGTTAAAGGTGGAGTGGACCCACAAGACCCATCTGTCTCCCTGTGCAGGTTTGTGCTTTCTGAATGTGGCCCTCTTGCATTGGGTTGTGTCCCAGCTGAGGGGCTCCTGCTGTCTTCCCAGTGGGCTGCCAAATAATCTTAGATAATGACTTACAGAAAGACTTGTTGGCACTAATCCTAAACTCCCTTTTGCTATTTTTGCCTGGTGCCCCTGATATAAACCCAGCAGTTTGTATTCAAACCATTCTCCTCCATTGCTGGAATTCACATTTACCTCCATGGACACTTCTGCTTCCATGACGTGTGGCCAAGAACCACAACACATCCCAGCAAGGGCTGTGTGAAAACAGGACCAAACAATCAATCCCTGCCTCAATGAGTTAAATTTACAACATGTGACAGGAAACAAAGAATAAACACTGAGGTCTGGAGGGAAAAGCATTTCAAAGTTATAACAAAGGTATAAGTTGCCTGTGCAATCATCTCTCAGCCTTTGTAAATGCCACTTCCAGTGACAATGTTGTTTCCTGGTCCATCTGTCTGTCTCCCTGCCATTCCCAAAACTGAACTGGCAGGAGATTGATGGTGAACCATTTCCTTTTGGTCCTAGTGTTCCTCCTCTCCAGATGAGGACTCATGTTTCTGGCAGGTTCACTTTCACTCTTCTCGGATCACCTCACTCTTGCCCTACATCTGGGCTTCTGAGTCATTTCCCTCCCATGCCTTTCCTTCCACTTTACCTGTTCCCTCTGGCCCTCCCTGTTTCCTTTATTCCTCTAACCTGTGGCTTCCTCCCCCTCCAGCCCAGCTCCTGCCTGCTGATGGAATTACACTCTGCCTGGCACCACAAAGGCAGGTCCCCAGCAGCAGGACCATTCTCCCCCTTGCCACAGGTTCATGCTCCGAAACACTGGAATTCCATAGATCTCACCTGCCCCAGTTTCTAGGTGTGGGCTGAAAACTCCCAGCCTACTCCTTATTTTTATTCAGCTTTAACTTCTGACACTCCTTTTGTAAGGAAGTTCAGTCAAGGAAGACACCTACCTGGAAAATTTCAGTCCGAGCAATTAGCTCGCCAGTGCCACAATTGGAGCATAATGGAGAATAAAACGTTTATGACTCTTGTAAGTGTTTGAGACTCCAACTTCTGCCTGGAATAAGTGTAATTTCTGAGGAAGGATTTAAAGCTCTATTTGTGCTTTGCTCATGCACTTCACTCCTGTTCTCTGGGAACATACCCTATTGACCAATTACGCTGTGTTCAAACACACAGGCAGCAATTAACTTACTCATCTGCCTCACCTGTCACACGTGTATTTAAAATTCTCTCTTAGCATCTCAGCGTTTCTTAATCTCGTCAGCAAAACCCAAAGCACTGATGTATTCTTAGGCACAGCACTTTTTTTTCTGCTCTCTCCGTGTGTTGCACCAGTTTTACACCCCATTGAGTTCAGGAGAGCTATACAGCAGGAAATTAGGCCCAAAGTACATATAGAGGTTTAAATCCAATCCTAAAACACTGTAACACACTGCTCTGAGGCCCTCTAATGGAGACAATGGCAGCCACGATCAGCAAAATGAAATGGAATTAACACTAAACAAAGGAATTTCCACTGGAGGAGGCAGCTCAGGGAACACATACTCAATGAGGAGTGGATAGATACTTCTCTGCAGTTGAAGTGACTTTTATTTATGTATTTATTTGTTTATTCAGAGCAGAAGGTCAAGAGGATTTGTTTTTTTTTTTTAGAGAAGCAGGGGTGGGAAGTGAATGAAATTAGATCAAACGGAAGAGTACAGGTGAGACCTCCTGAAACCCTCCACCTGTACAACTTTGATGGGGAGGTCCCCATTGCGACTGGGGACCTCTCTGCTTGTGTCTCCAGGGACAGTCTGTCCATCCTCTCTGAAAATCCTGTCTGATTTGCCGGCAGTCTCACACAACACATTTAAGCAGCCCTGTACCCTCCTGTGTTGCTAACATGCCCTTTTCACCCTGACTGGCTGTGTGGACCTGCTTTGGGCCACATCTGCTCCTTCCTCTCTTGGCAAGTCCTAAGCCAGCACCATGCCAAGATCCTGCTGCTCATCAGTAGCTCTTCTTAAGGATCTTGCATTGGGATCTTACCTGGCATTGTCAGGGTAAGTTTAAGAAATGTTTCAGAAATTATGAAACAGCTTTGCCTTCAGTCTGCTGGGGATACCTTTTTCTTCTGTCTCAGCTGCCTCCTCTTCACCTCCTCATCTTGTCTTAAAGAAATAGGAGTTGTGGGAATTTGCTCAGGGTAATGATAGAGAAAAGTAAAGATATTTTTCCCAATCACTGTAGGAATATACTCACACTGAATCCCATCAAGCTATTTGAATATGCTGGACATCCACACTATAACAGCAGCCAAAGATATCTGTCATTTCTGACTCTTCCTGTAAGCTGAGGCATTAGTCACAGAGCTGTGCCTTTTTCATTTAAACCTGCATTCCACACTCAGGAATAAAGAAGGAAACCATGCAAAGATTATTCCCATTTCATTAGCTGACCTGAAGAAGCCAAGCAATCCAATGCCAGCTCTCCAAGAAATGTAGTGGCTTCCTGTCCAGCCTCAGTATGTCTGCAGGTATTTATTTAAAGCTCCTTGAGCTTTAAACAGGTGCAGGGCAGGTCACTTTTCAGATCATGAGCTTTTAGGGGCCATTCTGAAGCACATTTAGCAGAAGAGACCTGGGATGACACTGATTTACAGGCATTCATTTTGTGAGCATTTCCTATCTCCAAGGATGGGTGAGGTCTGGGCTGCCATGTGGGGAAAAGTATGTGTCTGTGCAGATGTTCCCCACTCTGCTGTCATCAAACACTGAAATAACCCATTTAAAAGTGCTGAAGAAACCAGAAGTCAGTCTCTGGTGCCTGGATCTATAGTTAGAGGGGCATTACTGGATGATGTGATCCTACCAGAATGCAGGGTTTATTTCTTTCCAACATTAGAGGACTTGTCAACCCTGAAGGGACTAAGGGAGGGAGGATGGAGAGGATGAAACTACCTGGATGTGCAGCACTGCAGGTTTAAAGCTCCAAGTCCCAGAGCTAGGCACACACAGCATCTATTTAACATCCTTGCAGCTTCTGGGCTTCAGCCTGAGAATTGCTCCAGCACCACGAACCACAGAGCCTCCCCTCTGTGCCTGCATTAGGCTTTTCTTGACATTCAGAGGGAAACAACAAAAGTTCCTCTTTTCCTTTTACAGCTCTTTCACTTTTCGCCTAATGAAGGTGGAATATAAAATGTTGAAGGAAAAAGCAGTTTTTCCCCCTACAGTAGAATTTCTTTTTCAGTTATTTTTAATCTGACATCTGTTTTAACATGCATCCGCACGCTGCATTTATTTTAATTTTTTCCCTCCCTTGTGTTTTATTATTTACCTCCCATTCCAAAGAGATCACAAAAGATTACACTTCAGTGGAGCAATAACAGCAGTGGCAAAGATCTCTCTTACTCCTCACAACTTTTTTTGCCACCCCTCTGTTTTTCCTTTATCTACATCTTCCCATCACGGCCGTCCCAGAGGCCTCGTTACAGCAGCTATCACACGGGGTGGAGGCATTCATGGTTTGTTTTTTTTTTTATTTTGGAATTGGACAGATATGTGCTAACAAGAACACAAAGCCCTTCTTGTTCAGAGCCCTGATAGCTGTTCTTTGCTCAGTTTCAATCCATGCCTTTAAAAAAGTTCCGCCAAGAAATCACGCTCTGGGTCAGCTGTGGTGCCTGTGCTTTGAAGAAAGCCCCAGACCCTGCAGAAGGCAGCAAAAAGCAGCCAGCACTGAGACATGCCAGACTTCAGCCAAGCCTTCTGACACGATGCTGCCTGAACGTTCCATTTCCCCTGGAAATGAAGATAACATCCTTAATCATCTTACTTGTAATTAAATTAAATCAAATTGTGGAGCATTACGCATTCTCTGCTTTCTCCTCAGGAGCTGGTTGCTCAGGTCTGAGCTTTAGGGTGGAAAAAAAGGAAGAGTTCTCAATGGGGCAGCAATCACTACAGAGGGTTTTAGCACTTTCCAGCCCCAGGGCAGCCTCTCAGGCAGTGAGAGCATGGGCTGGCTGCTGCAGCTGGCAGGCTTAGAGGTGAAGGTCACCCAGCTCCTCCACCAGCCCACTTGCTCTCCAGGTTGTGACAGTGGCAGGGACCCCCAACCTGTTGGAATTCTGGAAACTGAGAGTTTGGGGTTTTGGTGTATATATATATATATAGTGGTGCGTGTGGGGCAATACGGGATTTAAGTCCTTCTTCTTCACCTTCTTCCTTCTTCTTCATGGGTTTGGGTGGTTTTCTGTAATTGGTTAGCAAAGTCCGCATTGCAGATTTCAAGCAGATAGTTATTGGGTTTAAAGTAAAAATTATTTAGGTGACATTTCATAATTGGACAGACTGTCCTTGAAAAGACCTTGTAGAGATAGAGAGATGCTCCATTTTACCTTCATTTTCTAACTTGCTAGTTAAAGCTCATGGCTCCCAGCCTTGGCAGAAAAGAAGCCAGAATCATCACACTAACCCATGGCATTACCAAAACAGCCTTGGCCCAGACATAGGGAGGGAACTTGGCTGCTTTTCTCATTTGCTTGCCTTGTTAACTAGTAAAGAGCTGAGAACTCCTTTAAAACTTAAAGTAAAAGCAGAGCTTATGCTATTACTGGAATGGGAAAATCAGGTTATGAAGCTTTCCCTCATCCTTCTGGGCAAATCATCATCCATCTTAGAGTTTGGTTACTGTGGTGTATAGAGATAATGCTCATTTTCACCAGCTGAGCCTGCAAAGGGCCTGTTCACCCTCAGGAAGAGAGGACTGAGAGGAAACTTCATCAATGTCCATTAAAATCTGAAGGGAGAGTGTCAGAGGATGGGCCAGGCTCTGCTTGATGGTGCCCAGCAAGAGGCAAGAGGCAGAAAATGATGCTCTGGAAGCACCACATGAACACGAGGAAGAACTTTCCTGTGCACTCACTGAGCACTGAGCAGATTATCTAGAGAAGCTGTGGAGTCTCCTTCACTGGAAATATTCCAGAACCCTCTGGACACAATCCTGTGCTGTGTGCTATGGGATAGCCCTGCTGCACCAGGGAGGCTGGGCCAGTCCTGGTCCCTTCCAACCTGACCCATTCTGTGATTCTGTGATTCCTCTACTCCTTCCATACAGAAAGCAAGACTTGATAAAAACAAGTGTAGTCATTTCCAGTATGGCTTCCTCAGTTTGTTAACATTGCTTAAAAAGCCCTTTGTTTTCATCTCAGCTAAAGAAGCAATTTTAAATTTATGCTTCCTCAATTCAGTGTTTTAAAACACTCCCTGTGATCTCAGAGATCTGAAACTTTTATGCCTCAAGAAACCTTTGCTGTATTTTTCTGCACCCATCACCCACTTATTCCTGCTTTTAGGGGGTGCAAGGGCTGCAAACATTATTGGTGGTTCTTTCTAAGTCTTATCACCTCTTAATTTAGCATTATTCTGACTTTCTGGGACTTTAATAGTAACAGGCAATCAGTAATTTTACCAATGGTGTCATTACATAACAAGAATACTCTTCTCTCTGGTTGGCCTGTTACATAAGGACTGACCAGAAGGACAATATTCTTTCTCTCCTGGCAGGTTGCATCTAAATAAAAGCAGTTCCTTCTTTTTACTCCTACCCCACACAATACATATCCAGCTGTGATTTCAGCAAAAGCTCATCAAGATTTGGATAAAACTTGCTGTTGTTGTTCGTGGGGGTTTTTCTCCCCAAGAGAGGTGAGGAGCCAAAGTTCCAACTGAGCAAAATAAAATTAAAAGTAGATCAGTTGTTTCTGTCTCAGTGGCATGTGCTATGGTATATAATGTATGTTCCCTGCTTCACAAAGGAAATGAAAGAATGAACTTATATGACTGATGAAATAAAGATATCAAAGTATTACTTGCCCCAGCTGATATGTGCATTTCACATGTAATTACTATTTAATATCTTTGTTTCCTACAAACCAGGAAAAAAGCTTACCCTCTCTCCCAATTCCCTCTTCTAGTAAATAAGCTGATGCAGAATATTCTAGATTTGCAGCTCCTACTTTACTTTCTTCTTGAATTTATTCTCTTCTTTGCAAAGTAATGTGGTCTACAAAATGAAGCTATTTAAAATCCTAAATGAATAAGTGTTATAAAAATAATAAATTAGTATACAAGACTGACTTGCACAAAACATATGCTACACTCTGAAATATATTTAGACATGAGTGCATAATTGCCTGTTCCTTTTCTAATGGCCTGAAGCACAGAACTAAATCTGAACTTTTCCCAGAGTCTGTGAAGTGATGGAGCTGCAACTTCCCAGGAGTTCAGGTCCTCATGCGCTGCTGCAGCCTCCACAAATTTCAGCTGACCACAGCTGATGAGCAGCAAATGGCCAGCAGGAAAAATATGGGAAAAGTGGAAAAAAGGGCAGTGAAAGGTTGGGGTGAAGGGCAAGCCTAGGAGCCCACACTGGAGCACTCCCAGCTCCTGGTTGGTGGGAATGAAGATCCTGCCACGTCACCACCAACCTCAGCTCAGAATTTATGGCAATCCCAGTATTTGGCTCTCTCACAGGCTCAGTGCTGGCACAACCCCAGGAATGCTCCTGGCCCTGTCCAGCAGCCCCACTCAGCTCAGGTGTCCTCCAGCCCTGCCCCATCCCCGGATAGATCCCAAACCTGCTCAGGTGGCAGCAGTCTCCTGGACAGACCCCTTGGACAAGCCTCATTCCCTGCCCCCAGCCTGGTCCCTTGGTGCTCCTGATTCCATCCCTGGCCCAGGTTCAACCTCTCACATCACCCAGGGCTGTCCACAGAATAGTTCTTGGCTAGTACCAGCAGCTTCAGCAGGAGGGGTGAGAGACAAGGCTCTGGGTTGTGCTGGTGGCCCACAGACAATGTGAATATAACTTGAATCACCATGGATTTAAACAAAGACAAGCAGTTGCTCTGAAACACTGAGCCTTCTGCTCATTCCTTGAAAAAGAACAACCCCCAAACCAGAATCATCTTTATTTGGATATGTTTACAGACTCTGTTATTTTTTTCTTTTTTTGACAAAAGGTTCATGCAGAAAAAAAAATGTATAAACTACATTCCAGTCCAGCTTCTCTGAAAACAATGGCTGGCTTGGAGTTGCACAGTATTTCACATAGGTGTGTTTTTAATGTTCCTGGAGAAGGGAAGTGGCTGTCCTCAACTCTTCAGAATCTCTTCCTCTGCAAACAGAGCTTTCACCCCTGAAGTCACCACCAGCAGCCCATGTGCACATCAAAACTGTTGACAGAATTCCTCCTGGCAACTTCTTTCATCAACACAGTTCCCATGGAGACAGTGAGGCTGCTCTCAGAGACCCACCTTACACAGTGAGGTGGAAAAGTTGGACCTCCATTAATTTTAAGGAGCTACACAGAGTCCTCCACCTAGAAACTAAAGCATCTCCATAAAAAAAGTTTCTATCTTCACCCTTATTGTCCAAAAGACAACAAAAAACGTGGTTTGCAAGTGGCATTTGATTCCTTGGGAAGGCTCTGAAACAGAGACTGGACAGAGCTGGAGAATAAAGTAGATATTTATTGAAAGGCTCCTAGGATACACCTTGGGCAGGACAGGACCTGACCAGGGCTACACCCAAGGTGGACCCAAAATGGTCATAAAATGGACAACCGGTCACGAGATCTTACACTTTTATAAGTTTTGGTCCATTTGCATATTGGGGTTTAATTGTCCAATTACAGCTTCAGGTTGTGAGGTCTCATCCTTCTTGTTCCTCCCTTCAATCCACCCTTGTTTGTGCTTTTGGGCCTGAAAGTTGTCCTTGGTCTTGAGCAGGAAAAGGGTTTGTTTTGTCTCCCTGCTCTGTGAAGAGAGCTTGCTAACACTTCATAGGAGGCTCAGAACTGCACCCCGTGGCAGCACAGAATCTGAAAATATGAAAGCTAAAACTTAAGGCATCACATTACTTCCCACTATGAAAGTATGGACATTTAAAACATTTAATAACATTTATAGAGCTCGAGCAGCAAAATCCAGTGTGTGGTGGCTGGCAGGGCACGGCAGAGGGTCAGACTGGCAAAAACCTGGTGAGAGCTGACTTCTTGTAAGAGGCTCTGTATTTCTGAAAGCTCAGCAGCAGGATTTTCCCCTCCACATGGAGACATGCACTTGGATTTTTCCTTGGCAAAACTGGCAATGAAATCAGAAGGAAAACTCCTGGTAAAAATGGGCTATTTTCAGGAAAACAAACGTAAAAACAGATCCACAGCTTAGCCTCACCTTCTGTGTTGAGACCTAAAGCAGAAAAAGACTGAGAGCCTTGGATGAACTATTTCCTGAGAAATTAGGGCCCATTTTAATCCTGACCACTTCATATAGGATTTTGCTTTCTGTATATGTTGTTTTTCTTGAAATTTTTTTTTTCCCTAATCAGGTTTCCTATCTGTCCAAGGTGTTTTGTAGCACTCTAGTGATTCAGGTGGTACAGCCAGATAAATAACAGAGTTATTATCTTTATAATAAATCTCTTTGTAATAAATGCACCTTGTAGCTTGATTTACAGCAAAATCCTCCTCCTTCTCTTACTTCCATGATGAGACCTACTTAAGTCAGTGAGACTAGTCATGATGATAAGATAATTAAGTTTTTAGTACAACTCTGGTTAGTGAGCAGAATGCAGTTCTGATATAATAAATCTACTAGCTCCAGTCTGATATTCAAGAGGTGTTGGTGATTTGGGTATTGTTCTTAACGTGCTCTGAAAATAGCACTTTTTTTTTTTACATTAAAGCATTAAGCCCCCTATAGGACACAATTCAGATAATCTTTTAAATTAAAATATTTCTTTTGGAATGGCAAAGTTGAAGTTCAGCCAGCCTGGCAGTGACACCTGCAAACTGACAGTCAAACCCCCCTACATTAAATTGGAAAGATTTACATGAATGTGTTTTAAAATGACAGGAGACAGGAATTGAAGCTTCTAAGCAAGTTAGACTAAAATTTTAAGAGTGAAATGCCTAAAAATAAGACCCTGAATGCATAGTTAGGCACCTATATAGAGACTGCTTGATTTTCAGTTGTTCTGATCACCCAGAGCTCCCATTAACTTCAGGAGCAACTGTGGATACTCAGCTGTTCTAGAAATCAAGCCACTTTTATTCAAGGGTCTAAATATGGATGTCTGTGCCCAAGTTTGGGGGGAAAAATACAAAAAAATAAAAAAGAGGTCTGGTTGAATTTTTTTGCTTTTTTTTGCTTTTTTTTTTTTCCCACAGAAGCCATTTTATAAAAGAGAAGTAATAGCCAAGTTTCATTCTTCTTTCCCGTCACAATGGTTGAAACTGAATCAACAGAACAATTAATAGTGCAACACATCTGTGCCAGAAGATTTTGTCTGAGGTCAGTGGAAATCTATTCCAAGATCGGTAGCTCTTAATTAGCAATCTGAAACATTCCACAGATATTTCATATTCTGCGACTGCAAAGTGTTACCAGGCCACCTAAATCTTTTTCATAGTATTTCAGCGTTGCCATTAATGAGCTTTTCAGGCTGGTCTGAGGAACTTTGCATGATTAACTTTGCAAATCTGTATGTATTAACTATTTAACTGTTTCAGAAATGCCACTTTTTTCTGCTTTTGGATCAAGTACAACCAGCAGACTTGAGCATATTTTTAAATACCATAAAAATATGAAGAAGAGAGAATTAGGGTTTAATTCTATCATGTGCACTTGGTTGTCAGAAGACTTCTGAATGCTGTTTGCTTAAAGACCTCTTTTGTAAAAGTAATCCTGAGTTGGTTTTGTGTCTAAGCCATTGCCAGTTCGTGCTGAAGTGCATAAGAGCCAGTCACATGATAGAAAATCTGCAAGAAAAAAAAGAAAATTTATGATGGAATTATATATGACTATAAAGCTGCAAGTGTCAAGGAAGTAACAAATTAAAGGCATGCCAGATGAGGATGATAGATATTTGTTTGTGTGTGTGCACAAAATATGATGTAATATCCCTTAATATATTTGTTTGTAGGATATGAACTAAAGGCTCTTGCTGCTGTGTTTAGAAAGAAAAAGTAAAAACCAAAGACTCTTGTTGCTCTTAACTAAGATTTCAAAAAGAGCCAGGTAGAAGCCAATGATTTCCTCTGTCATCTGGCTTTGACTATTTCAGTATGTTTGTTTTATTGGATATATTGCCTGGGACATTCTATATTCCATGTTTTTAGACAGCATAGAACAGCAAGAGCTTTGGTCATGGCTGGGGCATTTGTGCAATCCTTGGCAGATAAAAGATAGAACCCTTAAGAAATCAGAACAAACGGTGCGACACAATCACTGGCTGTGTGCTAACACCCAGCAGTGATGGCAGTGGCAAAGAGAAAGCTCATGCTGCTCTGTCATAACCAGGGACATTATTTTAGGTCAAGGGTGAGGCAGAGGGAGCAAGACAATATTATTCTCGTTGCAGGAGTGAGCCAGGGGTTTTCAGCAGTCATGAATATTAACCTGACACCTCTCAGCTGTTCTTAAAACATTTCTTTAAGCATGTCAAAATTTCAGTTGCTAGGAAAGGTGAGGAAAGGGAAAAGATTGGTGCTTTTGTCCTCCCCCAAATCCCCTATACCTTATGTTTTCCCAGCAGCACAAACAGGATAATGACTCTCATATTTTTCTTGGTTAAAGGTAGTATCACCTCTTCTCCTGGGCTTAATGAACATGGGAGCCAAGACCAGAAGCCTTCATGTTTTGGCAGTTCCTATGACCCTACACTGTTCCCAATTACACTGCATCCTTTGGGGTTGATACCCTGTGCCACTGATGTAGGTCATGGACAGACAGGTCAGAATCTTTCTTCTCACAGGGAACTTCTTCCCCAGGAAACAACCAACATGTGAAAAATTCTCCATAAGCAGCACCCATATGCAGGATGAGATGTTGACTTTCTCCACAGGATGGGAATACACCCTGAGGAGTTGTGGCACAGGGACACGAGGGGTCTGCCAGGCTCAGTCACAGCTGGGACTGAAGGGAAGAGCACTGCCATGCATTTGAAAAGATTAGATACATGCACAGACTAAGCTCTTTCTGCCCAAATGTTGTAAAATTTTACACCGTAAACGTGGCCTAGACCATGGTCAGCTGCCCCAACATCAGAGTCTGTAACAACAGCTCAAAGAAATACTGAGCTGGAAGTGAACCTGTCATTAATAATGAATTAGATGGATGCTCCATTTCTGCAGAAGCAGTGAGGCAGCACATTAAGAAAGAACACTTTTGTTCTGCAGGAGCTGGAAGCTGCCAACAACCAACCTGTTGCTCAATGTCTCCCAGCAAACTACTGGCACCCAGGCGGAAGAGCTCTGGTGTCAGCCACTCCACTCCCAGCTCCTCCTTCACCAGCATTAGCCAAGTAATAGCTTCTTTGGCTGTCCTAATGCCCCCTGCAGGTTTAAATCCAACCTTTAGAAAGAGAGAGAAAAAAAGCAACAACAACAATAAAAGAAGTACAGTTCACATTTTCATCCATCAGCAACCCTAGAAGAGCAATCAATATTTGTACAGCTGCAGTCTCCAAGTGCCTGTGAGGTAACAGGACCTGGTAAGGACCTAGCTGCAAACAGGACAAGGTCTGGACTAGCACTGGGATCCATCAAGTCTCAGCCATTAGCCAAATTTTCATCCTGAGGGAGCAATACTTTTGACCCCTGTGCACTTTCTCAGGAGCTTGGCTTGAGGTCCAATGGGAATACTTTGCCTCTAGTACAAGGGATTTGGGCAGGACTAAATCTGCATATAATCACATAGTGCCCATGTCATCATCACCTACTGCCAATCTAATTCCAAATATAGAACAATAAATATGCAACAATAACATAACACTAAAGCATGTGAGGTGGCTGACTCTTGGACAGCAGTGAGAACTGGCTGTATTTTATAAAAAGCCTGTGCAGCACAGTTACATATGATTTGGCTGTGCATTCAAATCTATCAGAGGTTTAATTTTCACTAAAATTTTCCAAATGGGAATTAAATTATGCCTATCTTTATCAAAAAATAGAAAGGTCTGTGCTTCACAGGAACTGCAAAACTTCTGTCCCCCCTCACAGGCTGGATGTGCTTCCAGTCCCTCAGTGTGAGATGTGTGCCACATCTGAACTGCCACGTCTGCAAAGGCACGAACACCAAGTAAAACTTATCTTTGAGGTAAAGCATGCCTTGAATGCCATGATGGACCTGCTGTGCACTTGGCATACCCCTCTAATGCCAGTCCTTTGGTTATGTGCCATTTAAACACATCTTGTCCTGAGACAGAGCTTGTGACACTCAGCTAGTGAATCCCTCATCAAAAATGCCAAAATGCTGGCCTGTAGCAGCTACCTAAACTCTTGAAAAGCAAGGAGAATCAGGAAATTGCAGAATTCTGCATAAAAAAGCAAATCTGAACAACATGTAGCACACAGTGTTTCTTCCTATGTTTCCTTCTGCCATCAACCTTTACATTCTGCAAGAATTATCATTTTGTTTTGGTATGTAAGCTCCCTAAACCTCAGTGCACTGAGGATTTCTTTGTGCTTTATGGATATAACAGTGGAATCAGAAAGTATCTGTTTTTAAATGTGTTTGGTAATCTTTTTTATATAGTGTTTTCAGGACCAACAAACACAGAATAAATCCTTCTCTTATGCTGGAGCATTTGTGATAATGGCATATTTCCAATAAGATTAAAAGGAACAAAAGCAGGAAAAGCTTGATAAATCCAAACCACGAAGACTGTGTTTTTGTGGATGGACAAATAGATGTGTGAGTGCATGCACACATCTGTTAATGTTAGATTTCCAAAAAGAATTTAAAGCCCAGCAACTGGAAAAGCATCTTCTAGATAATAAACAAAAACAGTTGGAATGTGTTTTCCCTCAGGAAGAGAAATCCTAATGAAATTTGAATTTAGATCTCTTCCTAGAAATACTACATCTCTTTGAGCTAATCCGTGGCAAAAACAAGTGAAACAGAGTTAGTAAGAGAATTAAAGCCATCATTAAGAATTCCTTCCCCTTTTAGCAGATTCGGAAAGCTCTTTTCTTTGCAAAAAAAGCTGACAAAGACAAGCCTGTCCTCTCCTCCATTTACCAGCTTTCCAAACAGCACATCTGACTGCCATAAAAAGGTAAAAAAGGAAGGGGGGTTGGAATTTAATTCAAGAGCAGTACAAAGTCCAGCTACCATTTTCCTGCTGTTTCACAGCATTTCATTATTTTGCTTAATAAGTTCATCTCCTCAAGAATTTTCTCTTCACCTTACATTATTAAAAGTAATAAGTTTTTCTGGATTGGGGGTTTTCCCAACAGAAAAACCAATTTATGTATGTCCTTCAATAATGACAGGAAAAGATTATTTCCCATTATATTGCACACTTTTCATATCACCACCACAGCTTATCAGTCAATAAATGTTACTCTGCAACTTGTTCCTTCCCTTGAAGAAGTTTAATTTCTGTATTAACCTGTTTTTCCCAGGCAACACCTTGCTAGAAAGCATCCCTACAGCAGCAAAATTAGTTGGTTGAAGAAACCATTTAGAAATTTCTTGCCACTGATAATATTGTCTTGGGGTTAATAAAAGTACATAAAGTCAGTTTACATCTAATTCACTGACACACGCATGCATACGGACACAAGCACTTACTCTGAACAACACATTTCATACCATGAATGCCTCCTTTGCAAGCAAAAGGTGAATTCAACATTTATATCCAATTATGGGGACAAAGCTGTGCTAATGCAGCAGGGACTTGTGGCACACAGCTGTGGTGCCCAGGGGAGCTGCTGGCCCCAGGGATCTGCCTCACGCTGGGGCACTGATGGTGCTCCCACAGAAACAACTATTGGAGCTGCTCAAATTATTGTGTGGCAGAGAGAGAGGGAGGAGGGGCCAGGAGGAGTGGGGACAGTCCAGGGATATGGACTCATCTAGATGGTTCCAGAGAGTGGACGGACACAGCTCTAAGCTGGTGTCACACGTTCCTCAAGCTCCCACAGCCCCTGAAGCCATCTCAGTCACCATCCCACAGCTCATCCCATGTCCTGACACTGTCCCTTGCAAGGCCACCTGCAGAAGGGACAGCAGGAGAAGCTGGAGAGGAGGGAAGGGCAGCCAGAAATGTGGAGAGGCTCTTAGCTGGAGATGTGGCTCCTGCCCTGGTGCTGAAGGTGAGGACAAAGCCCACTGCTGAACACCCGCACCAGATCCAACTGGCAGCCCTCACCTGCCCAAGGAAAAAGGAAGTGAGAGGTGGCTTAAACCCTCCTGGGAATCTCCTCCTTTCTCAATGTTTCAGCAAAAGGATGAATGCACAGACATTTCATCACTGGCTTTGCTGTACATTCCTCTTTTCTCCACTGACCTCCCTTGATAGCGACCTGATTGCTAAACATTAAATACCAGGACACAACGTTCTTCCAACCCCTGCCCCCTCTCTCCTTCCTTCCATCCCAGGCAATGGGATGTAACTGGATCTGCCTCCCTGTCCCCTTGGAAAGCCTCTCTGGCAAGGGAGGAAAGAGCAAAATGTATCCCTTGGGTCGCCAGGACAAAGTCAGAAAATAGAATTGTGTACACTGGACAGACTCAATGGCTCTACATTTGTATAGGAGAAACCTCATCTCTGCTGAGGTTTATGGGAGCATGTCAGCCACTGTCAGCCCTGTTATTGATGGAAATGGCCACTTAAATGGTGAAACAAAATTCAAATCCAGATGCAGCAGGGAACACTTTGATTGAATGAGCTTTTACAGAATGAAGTAACAGTTCTTCAAGGCAGAAGAGACAAAAGTAAAAAAAAAATTACTATTAGCAAATGAATCATCTTACATTCTTATTTCTTTCTGAGTGAGCCTGTTTGGTTAATTTCTACAAAGGAAAAGAGAATTACCTTGTAGCCAGTTTGCCAGTAGTACTCCTTAATGGCTCGCATCATGACTATGCCAACAGGAAAGGTTGCATTTTCCACCTCCTTTCCTGTAGATGTCTTTATAAAATCAGAACCTGCAAGGAAGTAAAATGTTTTATAGACGTTTTAGAACAGGAGTCCCTCTGCACATACAGGTTCACAGCCTCAAAGATCCCCTCCTGCTTCACAGCAATTCTGAAGCATTCCTTTGCAGGCATGTCCCTGTGGTGTACATAAATCAACATTTTAGTATTTCCACAAGGATCTTCTGGAATAGAAATTATTTTCATCACGTTTTTTTAATTTAACTTTGCATCTACTTGGTCTCATGTCTGACAGTCTGCTATTGTATCTCCTACAGCTGTTTTTAGGAGAAGGGAAAGATATCTCATATGTGTTTACTAAACCAGCTGTGTAATGCTGTAAACCAAGGGAAAACTCCCCTTTTATGCATTTTGCAATTGTAACGTTGCAAGTTACTACACTTAAATCCACAGTCTGATTTAATGCAGTAACAAGGTCAAAACATCTGTGTTCTTTAAAGAACAAGAGTTAGCCTTGGCTTTTTTTTCCCCATTTTCTCACTAGTGAATAACATTCTTCACTGCCTGTCTTAATACTTGTGTAACATTCCTGTGTATTCTTGCTGCTTTGCCTTGACTTGAATGAAATCCTGAAGCACAGTGTAAGAAAAAGCAAAGAAACTAACAAAAAAACAATGTGCCTTGCAGTGCATGATCCAGCACTGACAGAACACAATGACAAAACTTCTTTAATTTCATTAGGACGCACTTCACCCCTAGGAACCTACTTCTTAGAAAAGGTGTACTGTGGGATCATTAATTATCAAAAGTAATTGGGAGAAGAAGAGGGATAATTCAAACATCATGTAGTAGTGCATCATCCACTTAAGTCAATTGGAACTGCATCTGCTTCCACTTCAAATTTGGCTTGGGGTCCGTTTTGTCTCTTATGTGAATGATGATGCCTCTATAACATCCCCTGGAGTAGGGAAGGGAAGTTTCAGCGCTGGCTCCAAGTAAGGAGCTGCCTTGACTGCATTCTGTGAGCTGCAGCACCCTCCAGAGAGTGCCTTCCTTCCTTGATGGCACAGCTGAGGGGCACACAGCTGGGTCTCAGCCTGATGGTAAGGCAGCACAAAGCCAGGCATTTTTTGCCTGTGGCTCCTAAACACAATCAGATGGTGGCACCAACTTTGGGGTTTCTAAGCCAGGCATGTTTCTGTGGCTTTTAAAAGCAATCAGATGGTGGCACCAACTTTGGAGTTTCTAAGACCACAGTTTTCTCTGTAGGCTTCCTAACTAGGCATCATGTCAGCCCAGTGGTGATTCAATTGCACCCTCCTGTGACAGCTTCCATTCTGGAGAGAAACAGCTATTTGCAAGAAAGATTCCAGCTCCACAGAAAGTGCAAAAGAGGCAATTAACAGTTGATAGAGCTTTGCAAAGAATGGAGCACACAGGAGAGACAATTGAGTTGCACATTTCAAAGCTGCTCCCTTCCAGGGAGACACTACGGACATCTGATAGTCACATTAAAACAAGGAGCAGTGGAAGTGAAACTTCAACATCACCAAATTATATTTTTTAATTTCCCTTTCGAAATGTAGCACTTAAAGTCCTTCAGTGCAATACTTCTCATTTTTTTCTGCTATAAGGTAAGTCAAAGCTTTTATAAGTCTTATAATTACAAGTCTCTGTGGTACAGTTTCATTAAAAACTTTCATTAAACAACAGCTGCCCTTGTATATGGTCTTCTAATCAATTTGGTCAAACAGAATGACTTCTAATCAGCTGTTGATAAAAATAGAAGATGAAATTTTAATTCTAATAGATTAACCACAAACTCAAGATAGTCTTCAAAATCCATCTAGTTCTATTCTCCAGTGGATTTAACGACTATTCAGCAACTCATTACTAAATAGAACAAGATGAACATTTTCCAGTTCATTAAAGAAATGTACTATGTATTTTTGCATTGTCCTCATGATTCGTTACAGGGAGTCTTAATTACAAGATAATGGATAATGGTTATTAAATGCAGACTCCAGTAATGAACCTCTATTCATTTGCGAGCCTCAGAGACTGCAAAGAGGGGAAAATAAAATTACTAGCTTCAAAAGATTAACGGATCAAATTATTATTCAATTTTGAAAATCTCATTCAGACTTCACAGAAACAAGAAGAGATTAAAAACTAGTATTAGTACAAAAGTTGTGCATTTATATATTTATTTTTAAATAATATCTTAAGGCTATTACGAGAATAATCAGCTTTAGATGTGATTATTAGACAAACATACAGCCAATTTAGTAGCATCCTCTAACAATGAAAACAATACATTTTTATTTCCAGAACAAATTCTTTTCATGACACAAGAGCTTGCTAACAGGACTGCAGGCAGCCTCTTGCAGGAGACAGAGGACCCACACTGGCACAGAGAGCCACAATGGAAGGTGCTATTAATGTTTGAATTTCAGCAATGAAAAGGGGGATCTAAAAATCAAGTGCTGCCATAAAAGGCACCTCATTAAGCAAACTTTATGCCAACCTTGTGATACTAAGGGAGTTTCACCCCGTCTATTTAAGAAATAGTTTCCAAAAACCAAGTTTAAGGAATTAAGTTGAGAAGGAGCTTCACCTGGAAATTCAGGTGATGATTTAGAAACCTGAATTTTATCACCCATTTTCTCATCTTCCTGTGAATGAATACACTCAAAAAATCAAGGCTAAGGTTAAAATACAGACTGAATGGCTTTCCCCTCCCTTAGAGTAGATGACATGATTCAGTGAAGCATTAAATCCAAGATTCTACAAAATCAGTTATCCAGGGTAGCTTTCTAGGCCCAGTGAGCCTGGAAAAGACCACACTTCCTTCTTTTATTTTCCAGTGTGAAGCCACAACAGTACATTTCCTTTCCAGACAGCAAGTCATGTGAGACTCACTGAACCAAGGAGATGGGATGAGCTCAGCTGGTTAGAACAGGGTGTAATAACACCAAGGTTGTGGGCTCGATACAAACAGCCCATTTACTTCAGAGGATTTCCATTATATTTTTTTCTGTTCTAGATACACAGACTCGTTTATGAATGCTGTGGTCTCCCAAAAGGTCAGAGGAGCTTCCAGAACTGGTATGCCCTATGGTTATCCTGGACATCTACAGAGAATTCCAGTCCACGTAACATTGAAGCAGAGAATGAGAAGTGGAGAATCTTATTTAGATGACAGCATCCAGGAAACACACTCTGATTCCATAATTAAGCAATAAGGAATAATAAGCAGTAGAGCAATCGTGGAGTAATCACAACCTTTTGGTTGTGAAGTGTTTCAAATGCCCTTGGGAAATGATTATCTCCTGATACCTACAGACTCTGTGTTGCTGCCTTAGTCTTAATAAAGAACAAAGATGTGGGTGGCAGTTTTAAACAATAGTCTAGAGAGAGATGCTTGCAGAGGGACAATTACGCCGTGCTACTTTGTAAGTACTTGCAACGAGCACAAATACATCTTCAAATGTATTTGCTGCAAATGAGATACAACAACATGCAGTGACACAGGGAGAACACATATCCTTCCAAGACTTCCAGGACTTTTGGCAAAAAGTGGCATTCTGCTCAGAGGACCTGCAAACCCACCTGCTGTTTCTGCTGACAAGGCAGCAGTGACAAAATAGAACCGTATCAAACATGCATGAAGTCCCATTAGCAAGTCATCTTTCTATTTTATGAGCACCCAAACGAAGGGTCTTCAGATTCACACACAATTAGCCTTACAAGGGGTGACCAGGTTAACAACCCTCTGAAAATAAGAGGCAGGGCAAGATATAAAAGGCTAATGTAGCAGCTAATTCTTGTCAGTTGAGTCATCCTTAATTGTCCCACTTACATGTCCTCATCCTTAATTGTCCCACTTACAGGTCCTTATCCTGCTCCAGCAGCAAGATAAAATACATCCCCCGTTAGCTTAACTTTGCCATCCAGGAGAAGAGAAAGCAAAGCTGTGACAACTCACTTTAGCAGTAGCTCACCATGTAGCTTTAGCTCCATGACACGAGGCTACACTGCCATACACTTGGTGATGTGCCTGTGTGTGTTTTCACATGCCTCTGTCTCAGCTACCACTGAAAAATGCTGGTTTATAACTTAGTCTGTTGAGAGTTGCCCATTTTTGAAACTCTTTTTGAAAAAGTGCCTGCGCAGAGGGGAAAAAATAGTAAAAATACCATCATAGGGCTCCATGCTTAATGTCTGTTTACAAGTAGGACAACCTTCTGAAAACCCATCCTACCATCCCAGCTTGGTTTCCAAGACTCAGAATGGATGCTCCCTTTCTTGAACAGCACCTCCAGCAACAGGGGTTCTGCAGGACCCTTAGGAACACTTACACATGCACACAAAGGACAAATTATCAAGTCCACACTTATGCAAAATTCCCTGTAGGTGATATCTGAAAGAATTCAGCATTGCTGAATTATGCACAGCTTGCTAATGCACTGTTGCAGTGTCTACCACAGGCCTCCACAGAATACTATTACTTAATTAGTATTAGTTTCTTGTGTATTCATTTAAAATGTTTCTTTAGAAGGTTCAGCAAGAAGAACCACACCACCTTCTGTTGCTTGGCTACATTGCATAGGCACTTGCTATTTTTAGAGCATTCCTTCCATTCCAATCCCTACGTGGCATGGAGAAAGAGGAAATAAATAATTGACATGTGTTGGAACCCTGGGCACTGAGAATTTTAGACTTTCTGTGCTAACAGGCACTGACCCCCAAGCAAACACTGCATTTGACCTGAGGCCTTGGAAAAGGTTTCCAAAATTGAATGATAGCACTGGGATTATGGGTGTGTAGTTTGAATAGAAGTGTGTGATATCACATGGTGGAAAACTTAAGAGTTTAAGGTTTTAGAATATAGTAATAGATATAAAGCAAGATGGAGGTTTCAGGGCAGAGGCTGAGTCCTTCTTTTTCACCTTCTTCATGAGTCTGGGTGGTATTTTGTAGTTGGGTAGAAAAATCCACATTGCAGGCCACAGGTGGTTGGTTGTTGGGTTAAAAGTAAAAATAATTTAGGGGTCATTTCTTAATTGGACAGTTTATCTTTAAAAGGCCTTGTAGAGAGAGAGATGCGGGCCATTTTTAGTTTGTTAGCTAGAAGTGCTGTAGAAGTCATGGCTTGTGAGACTGTAATGTAGATAAGAATTAATAAACATCTGAGTCCAAACAAGAAATACCACCTCAAGCATTTAATCCCAGCTCCGGCAAAAAGAAGATAAAATGCAACAGACATGTGCTCCAGGTCCCAAGACCACAGCTGGAATCCCTGTCACTGGCGGCATCTGGCCTGGAGCCACACTGAAGCCCAGAAGGAATCATGCTCCCATCACCTCGCCACATTGCCATGCAGCAGCAGTGCTGGGAGAGGCCAGGCTGCAGGAGTTCAGGGAATTATGTGCTGCTGGAACAGCCATGCCTCTTCCTCTCCAAGGAGGAAGCAGCAGGAGTGGCTTGCTGTGGGACGACAAGGAAGTTTAAGAAATTCCTGTATTGTTATCTGCTTGTTAAATCTCATATTTCTTTACCAGGATCCCATTTTTCTCCTTTAAAAGGGTGTACCACATACTGAACTCAGGAGTGCTACAGTGTATGACCTACATTAACCTTATTTCTTTTTGCAGATGGCAGTACTGGAACTGCTGAAGCAGTTTGCCTAATGACATGTGGCAAGCCAAAGGCAGAAAGAAGAAATAAATCAAGGTATCCCAACACCTAATCCTAACCTTACCATCACTGGAAAAAAGCAGACCTTTCTCTCAGCTTATCCACTTGCAGTGCTGATTTCCTCCACAAGCCATTCTGTGGGCTGTTTTTTGCCACGCTCCTGATTTTGGGCAAGATTCAAAATACAAGAGGCACCAGTAGAAACCTCTTTCTAGCACAGCTTAAGAGTGGCAGCACAGTGCACCCAGGGCAGGAGACAGTGCTGGTGGCACAGCTCCAGCCCCAGATTCCCAAACCCATGGCCTCCTCCAGCAATTCCTGATGAAGAAACATAAAGCTTGGCCTCTTCTTTCAGACTGAATGCAAGCACTCTTAGCACTGAGCCACAGGCTCTGGCTAGGATGGGTGAAAAACCAAAACACTGAACTGCATTGCATCACTTCCTTGTTCACACTTAAATTAAGCTAAACAATGATAAACTAGCTTAAACTGTGATATAATTAAAAAAGCACTGGTCTAGGTCAGGCTTTTTCCCTCTTGGCATTCTTGGTTTTGGATCAATACATCTCAGCCTCTCAAAATGTTGTGCTGGACATGACATATTACAGACTGAGGCTAAAACCCTGATATATCTACCAGTAATAGCAATTGCAGTTGGAAGAAAATAATAAATATGCATGATGGCTTAGAACCACAGCAATGGCATATTGCATTCCATGTTTTAGCAACTACATTTAGCTTTGTGCTTTTTAATGTTGATAACAACTTTGAAACAAATATGTTAACATTAAAGCTCAGGTACACTTAGGTATTGTCTATTAGCTTGTAACAAAATTACTCAAATTGAAGAAATAGCTGTTTAAAATCAAATTGGAAATACTGCAACTGAATAAAGCAAGCAGAAAATCAGTCTACTTTATCAAGAAGATGCTATGAATTTTAAAGATTTTTAAAAATCCACCATCCATAATACAGCCAAAATCATGACACTTCAATGTCATTTTGAGTGTTTTTCAACACTTGATGTTAAAAGCAGTTTAAGATTCTGTTCCTACGCTAACCCAGAGAAAGGCAGGATTAATTTTTGAGATTTAAAAGTCTGTGTCTTAGTGCCACAGTCAGAATCCATCCAGCATCCAGCCTCTTTGTCATGCAGGGGACAAACAGCAGCATCAGCCCCTCTTCCACACTGTCCCCTACAATCAAAGGCAGCTGGCACAGCTGAAGGCTTCAGGGGGATTTTCAGGATCAAAGGTATTTTCCTTGAGCAATTGGAAGGGTCAAGGTTTTGGCTTCTGGCTTTGCCTGAAAACCAAAAAATAAAAGGTGCCAGATGTCACCAGACTCATCTGTTTGTTTCCACCTGGCTTTTACAAATCAGGTAGAACAAATTTCTTGAGGGCTGTCATAGAGGGATGAATATTCCACTTTGGTGGTTACCAGGAAAATGTGAGGCAATTTCAGCTTATTTTTTTTTAGGACACTTAAACATCTTCAACACCAACAAGTTGCAAACACATAGATTTTACATGGACTGTCTGCATTCTCCTGGTGCAACAATTATCCAAAGGGTAACACCCTGAATGGCTTTACCTATACATATAAGGCATCACAATGCTTGTTTTTAAAGGGCATCAATCTTAAAGCTCCTACTTTTCAGGAAATTTTGCCCCTCAGAATATTTCCCTTTTCTTTCACCAGCTTGATAATTTGGCAAAACTGCAAAAGCCCACGTGTGTAGGTGAGAACTTCCAGGTACAGACTGATGTTTTCACTACTGTCAGTAGGGTTGTTTTGCAATGTTTCCAACTCCTCAGGCAGCCTGAATACCAAAAAACCTGCCAGCTCCCTTCAATGAAAAAAAACAACCAAAACCCCTGACTGTGCAGCCACACTCCAAGCAGGAGGCACCTCTGCTGGTGGTCAGGGAAAGACACTTCTGGTTTTTTAAGAAATCCTTTTTTCCTCCCATTGCATTATTAACAATGCTCACATGGCAAAACTAACAATTTGATTTCAAAGGGATGCTTTATGAAGGTGTGTTGCTTGATAAATTCAGTCAGACTTTTCTGGCATAACATCTACTGAGCACTACTTGAACAAAGGAAATAAAAAAGACCAGTAAGCACCATCACAAATAGGGAGTAACTCATAAAAAAGTATTTAATATGTCAGGGGATTACAACATAAACCCAACTAGTTTCTCCATCTCTCTTTGTCAACACCCTGTGTGCTGATCTTACCACAGACTGCAATTATGGTGAGCATCTCAAATGAAAAGCACCAACGATCTGAAATAAACAACTGCATGGGTTTGGGTTAAAAAAATTATTGAAACTGATAGAGAAATGCTGATTTCACCAGCCCACTGGACAAAAAATATCATCAAAAAGATGATACTTCGGTCTTCAAACCTACATCTTACAGATAGGTTTTACATTTTTAAAAACTTACACTAAATATATATTATCATTTTGAACTTTGGCATTCCACTCTTTTTTACTGAAATACTGTGAATCAAAGAAATGGAATATGAAACTCTTTTTGTGTTAGATATATAGATATATATATATATATACCCTCACAGGTATTTAGTGGCAAGTTATTAAATGTCACTATTCATCGAGACAGCACACTTTATATCTTTCTTACAGGATAAAAACAAACATACAAAGAAACCAACAAAACCCACCTATGTAAAATTTGTAGGATTATTTCAGAGCCTCACTCTGGTATCAATGATTTCTTCACTGAGATGTTGAGGAACAGAGGTGGTCAAGCAGAACATCCCCTGTGTCTAGCTGAGCTGCCAAACTGCAGAGGCACTGGGAAGCACAACCGCCCTGCCTGCACTTTCCCTCCTGGCACAAACAGCAGAAAAAGCCAGGAGGAATTCCGTGTTCAGCATTTCCCAACACAAATCACACAAAAAGGTGTCTGATAAGTATTTACACTGGAAGATGCTGTTCTGGGGTGAAGTACAGTGGTGTTACATATCCCTTATCTACGAACTAAGCACTGTATTCACCTCCGTGGAGGGCTTTAAGGCCCCCAGACATTAGCCCGAAGCAAAACCACATTGTCTCCATTTAATTACCTCTCTTTTCATACTTTCTGTGATCCAAATGACTGAGTTAAACAAAATGGTTACTAGTAACAGGAGACCATTGATAACCAGCAAGCTGAGGTGGGTGTACGTGCACAGAGTTCAAAAGGAAATGATGCTGCTGCATGCTGTTTACTCCTCCAGCATGAATTTATAAAGTGAATTAGCAAGAATTAAAAGGATTAAAGTCCCAGGAACCGATGAAGTCAAAGAGAAATAGAAAATGGATTCACTCCTAAAAAGATAAAATTATTTAACAACTTATTAAAACAGTTCATCACTGTAATTAAAATCCAAGTGCCTAGAAAAAAGTGCCAAAGAAAGGTAATTATTTATGAGGAGACTTTAAAAAGCCATTCACAGTGAATTTGGGAGAGAATCAACCTGAAAGAGTTGGTAGTAAAAAGAAATTGTTTGTTTATTCATAAAACTTATTTTGGTCTAGCCTACCACTAAGAATCCCTAACATCTGCTCAATGGCAGCTGTAAGTAACATTAGGAACACTCAGCCAATTTATGTCTTTCCCTTTTATTAAAAAGTAAACAGGTCTTTTTAAATTATTCACTAGTAAATTAACATAAAAATCAGTGCTGTAGCTAACCACATTTTGTGGAAAGGCATCTGCAAGCGATGCATGATCGTGATGATCTCAATCTTTCTACATTTCACTGACTACTTTACTCCTTATGTGATGTCCCACCTAATTTAGCAAATGAAAACCTAGAAAACTTACAAGCCATACAGGAGTCACTGCCATGAATAATACAAAATACATCACTGATACCTCAAAAGCCATATTAGTTGTCCCCTTCTGACTTTAACTGATTCTGTTCTTATCTTTCCTTTTCCTTTCACTGTATAAAAATTCCCCTCAAATAATCTCAGATCTCTCCTGCTTCTTTCATGAACAAGATATTCATTAGACAGGAAGGAGGAACAAAATACAGTGGTGTTACTAATTAATAATTATTTGTTCTCATCTGCAGCACTTTAATACTTAGATGGCCAAGTGTTCTGCATATTCCCGTGTTTCACTGCAAAACTGTGCTCTTAAGACAGTAAAAAAGGCACAGGAACACTTCAAACCTAAAAGCTTCTCTTTACCTCTCACTAACTTTTTTTTTTTACTCAATCTCTTCAGCATTTTAGAAGAAAAATATATTAGCTTCTTCTTGAGTTCTCTCCCAGCTTCAGTTCTTACTTCATAATACAAGCAAGTGCCTGCAAATGAACTCACCAAGAAGTTATCCAAGGGCATGGAGTAGCTCCATTTATTTTACTAGGATATTTTTGTTTTTCTTCTAGGGGAAAAACAAACAAGCATTTCTACTTAGTTTAAAGCTGAGTTGTAATTCCAACCCAGACACTGGAAATGGTTACAACAGCACAGGGTCCACCCAGCTGAAGTTCCTGCAGGATTCTGCCTTGAAGCTGCAACCAGCAACCAAAGCAAGCTGCTGACAATCTGGATTTGCTGAGATACAGAGCAGTGCAAACACAGTACCTGCTTACAACATAAACCTAACTAGTCAGCTGTCTGCAGCATTTATGTGGTGTCAGGGTAGCAGGCAACCAGCTGAAAAATGCCACCCCCTCCTCTTCATCCTGCTCCATCATACCCCACCAAGCTGCTTCCACACCCTGGGGTCAGCTCTGTTCCAAAGCTCCATTTATGAGTTAGGCTTTGTGCTTCCTTTGAGTTCTCCACAGGTTCACTTTCCAGGACTAGTGGGAAGGAGGCTTTTGGAGAAATATGCCTCACAATTTTGTATTCCATAATTTAAGTTCAGTGTGAATGCATGGAATATGGAACATCGTCCCTTGTTTCCTTTTTTGGTTCATTAGAGATGAATTGGCAGATCTTGGTGACAAACTACAAGATTTCACTCCTGTGGTGTTTGTGATGGGCTGGTAAATTGGACATTGGACTGGCAGCAACATGACTGCAAAGGTGAGGGAAAGATGTTATACTCAAGGAGAGCTCCTGGTATCACCAAGAAGGAATCTTTCCTACATCTCCCTTAGATTTAGGGAGAACTCAACTTTAGAAATCAGCTGCAGCTGTGCACTGCAGGGAAATCACTTCATAGACCAAATGCTTGAAGGAGAGAAACATCAAAGGTACAAAAGACAATCAGATGTCAGATCCCTGTTGACTTGCTATGAAGACTATGGCCTTTGCTGTCAATTTAGTCTTTGAAAAAAACCCTCAGAAGGAGGACTACTATAGACACCTCTAGGAAAGCTATTGTCTTTAGTAACTATAAAGTACAGCAGAAATCTTAAATTGTTTTATCTTAGAGATGCTGAATTTTAAAACTACAATTTCTGAAAAAGAATTAAAGAAAAAAACCCCAACAATAAATCAGGAACATTTCCCAGAGGATGAAATTCCAAAGTATAGTATCAAAGAAAGGAATATCTTCTATTCTTTCCAAGATCTCCACAACACAATCTGAGCTGTAACAACAAGAACCAGAGGAACACAGAAAGGCTGCAGACAGACTCCAAATAACTCAGGTACCTGCCAAGGAAATTCAAGTTCCTTGTGTAACTCATCAAAAACACTGCAAGCAACCACAGAGGCAAGCTGGAAGAGTCTCTTTCCAAACACCATTGAAATGAGCCTATTCTATGATAAATGCATTTGCATTTGACCAGTCCTGTGCAGCTCAGTGAGGAATGTGTTGATGCAACCCAGCAGCCAGCTGGGCTATTCAGTGCTCCTCTGCACTTCATGATGTAACTCTTCAAAACGCAGAATCAGCACCATTAGGATGTGATTTAAAAATTTCATGGATGTCTTTATATCGATATCAGTGTGTTCTAACATTCAGCTTTAACATTCAGGTAAAGAAAAGAATCCATGCTCTCCTCATGGGAAACTTCTTGGGTTTTGTCCTGGTTTCATGGCTCAACTGTTATTTCACTTATGTTCGTGCTCATCTCTTGTTATGTCTCTTTGTTTTTCCCTGTGCCCTTATGATTAAAAGGTACATTCAAGTGAGTATCCATAGTTTTTTGAAATAGCCTAATGATGTTCAAGATCACATATGGATTTTTCCACTCAATACATTTCTTTTCAGAAGTCTAAATCCACATTGCTGCTGCCATGAGCATGTCTTCCAATTAGACAGGCACAGCCATTAGGCCTTGATACCTTAAAAAGCAACTAAAAAGTAAATAAAATAAATTAAAAAATCCAGGACTTACAACCCTAAAATCATGCTTAGTTTATTTCCACATCTATATTAAGTTTCTGTTAAGGAAGTGGATTTTCTAACCAGTGTTTCTACTTGCAACCTCTTAAAAGATACTTTAATATTTCATAAGCCAATTTTATATAATTGATAGGTACAGTAAATTAAATATTTATTTATATTTTTCACTGGTTTAATAGAATTTAACACCTGCTGCTGACAGAATAAAAAAAAAAAAACCCCAACCTGAAATATCAGAGAAATAAATAGTACCCAGTACATCTATTGATTTTACATAATATTTCCATGTTTTAAAATTGCATTCTCTCAAACCATTACCTTCAATACCGGAGCTTCACAGATGCAAAGTTTTTTTGCCAGGAAGTTATTTTGCTGGCATGTTTGACTGGAACTATTCACTGTGCAACAATTCCCGAGTCTGAGGTGATACGAAACTTCAGAAGTTTTAATTCAAATTCTAACAAGTTATTTAACATAGAGACAAGGTTTCATTCATGGGGAAAATTAACCCAACAGGGGTGCTTTCTCACCTCTCTGCATCAGTTGTTATAAATTGAAAGTATACCGTTTAGATATTCCTTAATTAACATGTTTTGGAAAGATCTTGAATATCAGCAAAAGCAAAGAGCTATTCAGGCACTGGGGATAATTTGCTAATAGAAGGTTGACCCCTCTCAACAGTGTGCTGCTCTGTCAGTACCTGCCCACTCACTGCAGCCTGCTATTTCACAACCAGCTCCAAAGCATAAAGAATATAATAAAGAATAGACCCTTTAAGAAAGGTCAAGAGGCAGAAATCAGCACCCAAACGCTTCTCAGAGAGGAGAAGGTTGAGATTTTTAAGGAGCTGTTACACTCCTGCCCCTCTGCAATTCCACTTTGCTCAGGGCAGGGAGAGCACCAAAGCAGGACAGAACAGGCAGAACTCCCCCACTGGGAAGCACATTTTGGGCAGAGTGCTGTAAGAACAGCTGCAGGAAGGGGACCTGCCTGCTGCTCCCATCTGCTGCAGTGCACAGAGCATCAACATGGAGCTCTGCTCCCACCACCACTGTCACCCCCAGGGTTGGTTCTACCAGGAAATCACAGCCAGCAGCTCCCACCAGAAAATGTCCAGACCGTCTCCTGCTCCATTTCCCAATTTGGACTGTGACCAAGAGCATACCATCTTCAGGCCCAGGCACAAAAATTTCTACCTTCTAACATGAGGAACACATTTCTGTTGATATCTTAATTTACTAAGCCTGACAGAGGTTCTATAAAATGTGCAAATGTTAATTTTGCACACAGAAAGCCAGAGAGGCAAGAAGAATTGTCAGAAGTGTTGATATGCTGGAAATCATTCTGCAACCTCAAACCCATCTCCTGGCTTCTGACTGGGTGTTCTTCCGGTGAGAAGTGCTTGGAAATAGCACTGCTTCTACTTGTAAGTGGAGATGGTGGAGGGAGAAAGTCAAGTGGTGGTGTGGGTAACACAAAATCAAACAAACAGGTACAGAGCTGATAAGTTTTACATTGTTCTACACTGATATTTCTTCTTTGACCTCATTGAAGGGTATTTTTTTTTTTTTTGATTACAGGAGAAGACCATCAGTAGAACAGACTTTGCACAAAATTAGCAGAGTTGCCAGGCATCCTGCTCTGACAAATATGAATGGCCCCAAATAAAGATCTCCCCTCAGATATGGCTGTGTAGGCAGGCACACAGTTCAGTAAGCACATAAATAAATGCATAACAAAATGTGCCATTGCATGCACGTCTGGGTTTTTAACAAACTGCAAACAAATGAGGCTTCACTGTATGCACTCTAACTCTGTTCTCACTTCACAGACTCTCTGTATCTTTATTTTTCCCCCAACATCTTTGTTTCTCTTCAATGTTACTTCTGTCCTCTACTTACCCATGCAGGGTTCTGTTGACTCAACTGGAAAAGCTTTTCATGAGAGCCCGCCCTGGCCTGTCTCAACCACTTTCCATTCCTTCACTTCTCATTCCCTACACACATATTACTGAGCTCCAGACAGATTTTTAAGTCTCATTTCACATTCCTTCAAGGTCTGCTTTATTCAAGGTCCGCATTTTTTTTTTTTGTTACCAGTCTTTGTATGGCCTCTCATCAGCAATTCAGACCTGAGGATATTGTGATTGCATTGTTGGAACTTTTCAACTCCAAGCTTATCTATCACACCTACATTATTTCTAGTGATTAGCTGCAGTATCACTGTTAAGCTTGTAGGCAATTACCTCATTTAAGGGAGCATCCTCATAGTGCCTCACTGAACATGCTGTTATCTGCATTTTCATACTGTTGGCTTTCTTTATTTCTCCTCATCCTGTACCAGAACAAATGAAGTCACTTGTTCCTGTTCCAACCTCTTTTAGGCTGATTGTATTTAAAGATACTCCATCTTTTGATCTTACTCCTAAACCCAATAACTTTGTTAGTCTGTGATGTCATTCAAAACTTTGAGACAGAAAACCAAATCTTGGTTTTCCACAGCGCATTCTGAGCTTGTTCTTTGCACTAAACTTTCAGTGATGTTAACTAGAGCTCTGGAGGTGCAGAACAACCACAGACCATGCAGAATGCAGGATATGTGCTGGAGCAGACAGGGAAGTGATCATCTCCCAGGATGATTCCATGGCAATAATCACTGTCCTGATGAGCCCCTAACTGCAGCCACCTCTACATTCAACACAGTGGCCAAGAAAACCTCAGTCACCAGGCAGTGCTAAGGACTCTCCCCACACACTCCTCAGAGCGAGGACTCCCTGACTTGCCCCCAGCCCCACACTGGACCTCCAGAGCAGAGCTGAACATCATCTGTCACGCTGGGGAGCATTCAGAGACAGCTCACACCCACAGAAAGGAGCTGCTTCTAGAAGAAGACAGACACACATTGCCCCCGGTTTCTGATGCATGTTTTACAGGTAGAGTGAACCCTTTACAGACACACACCATAAACTCAACACAGTTTGGCTGGCTTTCAGACAAGTGAAACAAGACACAAAGTGAGGTTTTGTTTGTGTGTTGCCAAACCTCCTCCCTTGGCTTGCCTTTCATTTGCAAATGCTCTGGGCTGTAATACCTGAAGGACTTGGTATCAAATTACAGCTGAAGTTGTAGACATAATTAAACCAACACATAATACAGCTCACACGCTACTGAGGGGGCACCCTTGATTTTTGGATTGAGCATGAGATTTAAACCCGGAAACTCACAACTGATCTCAGTTTGACTTTTGCTTTGTCTGTTATTATCTTTGTCTCATATTTCACAAGGCAATTGTAAGATTTTCTCTGCTAATGTCAGTTATGTACTTTGAAGACATAAAGCACTAAGCACCAAGTATTATTATTTATTCAGTAGTCTTGTTTCCTATGTTAGTTGCATTTGAGCAGAGCATGGCTTGCTCTTCAGTCAGTTTTGCTAGTTTGGTTTCCTTGGTCTCCCATTTTTCATGAGACAGTCACTTGGCAGAAGTTTTGGTTCATAGTGGTCCATGTCCAGCAGTAGGAAGTCAACCCTGGCACTGAGATGACTGCTAGCATGTTTACAGCCACACCACATCACCCTGCTCAGAACAAATCTGTGCAAAAAGTGCTCAGAACAACAACTGCTATTGGCATCTTAGAGTTTGTCTTCCCTAATATTAACCCCAGGATAAAAATCTTATTTAAAGCTGAGGTAAAAGCTTTGTGTAGCCAGGCATTATTTTGTGATATTCCAAACCATCTCTCTCCTGTCAACTGCAACACAAAGCTTTTCCTCACTGTTTGGCTATGTTATTTCTGTTCACTTCGGAATGAACAGCATCAAAGGATCTAAAACCATTTCTGCTCACATAATCAATGTGTTTTAATTTTCCCCTTCTAGACAACAGAAACCTTATTGCTTCAGCCACCTTCTGCTACTACTTGCAGGATTTTTTGTGCTAGAGACTTTAGAAGTTGGTTTGTTTTAGCACTAATTGCCTTCCTAAATTCAAGGTTACATTAGTCAGTATCTCCACATACTATTTATTTGACTAATTGCTTAATGACCTATGAAAAAAATTGTTTAAAACCCATACACCAGTAGAGCTGCAGAAGAACATACATCCCTATTTCCTGGTTTTTACACAGGTATTTGTTTAGATAAATACAAAGAAAACAAGTATCTTTCACATGCCACTGCTGTGCTCCCTCAGCTTCCCAAACCGTGGTGTAAAAGCAGTTCTCACAGTCAAAATGGCAATTTTTTTGTCTTGAAAAGATCAAGTTTTCACTTTCAAAGTACCTTTACTTAATCACTTCTTCCACCTCTTTCCTGGTCTGCATATCTTAATGATTATGAATTGTTACACAGTAGAGTAAGGACTGGTAATTAGGTAATATGGTTTTCCAGAATATATATATGTATGTATTCCAGATATGAGCAAAATATGCAATTAAGTCATCAACAGTTTTACTGAAGTATTCCTTTCCCACTGCAAGTTCATCTTTCCCTTCCTTGGCTGTTTCTGATGTTTGTGTCAAGAAAGAGAAGTTTAAAAATGGCCCACCTCTCACACTATGTACAAGAAAGCTTTCTCGAAGGTTCTCAAGAAGAAACTGAGAAACTTCTTCTTGAAAATTCTCAATTAAGAAATATATAATAGTCACAACTAGCACGGGAGAGTCAGGCACCTATCTGTGTTCCTTAGGGTTGTTTATTTCAAGACACTACTTAGGCACAGACTTGAGTGTCTCCTGTAGAAATGGACATGATTTACACAAGGATACACCAGACACTGAACACCACTAACTACTTTATTCTCTGTCCCCAAAGCAGAGTAAAAATGCAGTCAGTTTTCCTGAGAAGCTCATGCACTCAAACCACCATCAGGACTTGAAGAAGCACAAGAAATGGCAGTGGATGCTCTAAACCAATGACCCAAAATTCCTTGATTCAGTGCTTGGCATTTGTCTCCAGAAAATGTGTTCTCCTTTGGCAGTGGGACAGAGTGGGGCAGAGGCTGTGCAAAGCTCCCTGCCATCCTGTCCTCCTCAGCACTGCAGAGATCATTCTTGCCAGGTGAGTCACTGTCCTTAGAGGGATGTCAGCCTCTTTCGCTCAGAAATAGCTTCTTAAATATTCCATATTAAGAATTTATGGCATGTCAGTCAAGTTGGTAAAGGCATGGTTAAAAGAATTTAAGGTAACTGTGTGCCTCCGCCCATCCTGATGTCTTTCCCCTTATGACTGTACTGGAGAAGGGAGAAAAAGCAGCCATGGAGAATTATTTCAGAGACAACAGGAGTCAAGAGCCATTAGTTCACATAGAGGAAAATCATATATAGTTTATATTTTATATAATATAAACTTATATACACTATACTATACTATTATATTTACACTAGTTTATATTATATTAATTAAATATATCTAACACATATCTTATATACAATATAATAATAAATACATTAATATTGTATATCTCATATATTTAAATTATATATATATATTATACCCCTGGTGGCTTTGTGCTTTAGGATTTTTGGTGAATGTGTGCATGCTCAGCAAGGCACTGCAAACATCTGTAACCCCAGGATTTTGTGCTCCCCACGTGATAGGCTGCATCATGGATAGTGAAGTGAGAACAGTTTAAGGACTGCACGTCCTCAGTTGCATTGATAGAACTGCATGCAAAGCAAGGCTGTGAACCAAATTACTGAGGATGTGACCATTTAAAAAAAAAACCTAAAACACTGCCAACCAATCAAAAACCCCACAGCAAACTAGTTAACCCTTTTCTGGAATAATTTTCAACTGTAATACTTTGAAAACTCAGCTTACAACAACACATGAGAAGCACTTCTAACAGGACAGCAGAAGAAACTGCATCTGGCTGTAAAGGAGGAACTGGTCAGAGGCAGCAAAAACTTCTAAAGCAAATTTTCTAAAGCACTTCTAAATGCTTTTTTCAGTTGAATCCATTATACTATGGATTCACTTTTTCCCCAAAATGATACAAATATACAAATAAAACAAAATTCAACTGGAATTCAAGGCAGTTCTGACAAGCTGGAGTCTGAAAATCTGGCCCTCAATGCATGTATGTAGAGCACAAATAAATTCTTATTTTTATGCCTACCCACAAAGAAAAAGTAAAAGATTGAAATAAGGAAATTACTGGATATATTCAGATGGATAAGTATCTTGTAAAGTGAACAACTAGGCAAGGAAAATCATTAACAATAGAGCCATCTGCTGTATTTCAAAAAAACTACACCAGCAAAATTCTGGAAATGGTAAAACGCTTTACAAGCTGAATTCTTCACCACTCAGTGGCACAAAAAGTGAACATAATGATTAGTGCATCGGTTTAAATAAGAGGAAATGTGTATTTCTTACACCTTTTCTAATTAAAGGCAATATTTAGAGGCATAATACTGATCCTCTATGTCTAATGATACTAATTGACATTGTAGCTGGGCTTGTTAGAAGTCTGAAATGCTCTCCATTCCATGCACAGAACTGTGTATGGTAACAGTGAGGTCAGCAGCAAGCTGAATATTTATTTAAATACTGACAAGACACTTGATTACGTTTTTTTCTTGCTTCAAAGTAAGAATTTCAAGTCTGAAGAAAAATAGGAAAAAAAGGAGGAAAAAAACCAACACAAAAAATGAGGGGAAGTTTAAAAGACAGACTAACCCAAGTGGTTCTTAGTATGTCTTTACACTTCTAGAAATAAACTTGAGAAGCCCTGTGGGAAAAGCAAGTGCCTGGAAGCCAATTCCCAATTTTGCACCTCCAACATAGCACTGAAACATGGAACTATAATCCTGGTTCAACTGGGAAAAACTGTACCAGCATAGACCCAAAGCTGCAGAGGGAGAACACACTGCTGGAAATCTGGGATCAAATGGGTGCTATGCTGTGCAAAAACGTAACACCTACAAAGTACGCACAGCTCCTGGAAACCCTGTCCGGCCCACTGGAAGGTTGGGTTGGTTTCCTGAACTGCCCTCTCAGAGGGGGTCAGAAGTGATCACAAACCAAAACTGAGAGCTTTTGGCATGAATCTTCACAGGGAAGTTCCCCTTGTATTTAAAACAAGGTTGTGATCCATCTACCTACACCCTACCTGTAGGTCAGCACAACTCACTCCAGCAGTGTGTCTGCCCCAAATGTCTTTATTAAATAAATCTCATCATCAGATGAGACGTTTGACAGCAAATTTTACTTGTTCCTACAACCCTTGCCATTCAGCAGTTTCTTACTTAACATTCCATGCAGTTTTTTTGTAGGTTACACAAAACAAGTGACACTTCACTACTCCCCCTGCAGCTTCAGTAATTGCTACACGAGTTTTTTTCCATGACCGACAAAACCAGATTTCCACGACTGGAATTCTTTAAGCCTCATAAATAATACAGCAGAGACATTCTTGGCTTAAAAGGAGAACCAAGTGCATTTACCTGCCATCATAGCTATCATACTGGCTTTGTAGACATTGGCAAGAGAGCCCAGTTCACCTGTAGCCAGGATGGTTTTCATGTGAGCCTCTCCACAGGCGGCGCGGCACAGACGGATCTCCTCGTACAGACCTGGGGACAAAGGCACATGGTCAAATGAAATGATCAAAGTTGCCTGAGAAGTATTTTCAAGTATGGCTGTAATTTCCACTTCTGGACTAATTTCCAATCTTGTAATTAGTCACAGCACTCAGGAACTTAAGTTTTGTAAGTTCAATGAATTACATGACTGGAGGTAATTAACAATGCCGTGCAATTTCAGACTTTACTTAATAGCCATTAATGTCTGTTCTCTCAAAACTGCAAATGTATGAAATACCCATGAATACATCAGGAGTAAAAAATGCTATGATAGTAAAGCTTTTCCAGCAATAGATATGGTGGATATTGAATCACTACTCAGCCTTGTTTTCCTCTGCACCTGGCCAGTGAAACCCTCTCACCCTTCCTGGTAAAATTCAGCAGTGCTCCCATGAAAGTTTACACATAAGGAGACTAAAAGAGCTAGAAATGGATGAAGCATTGCTGTCAGAAGTTGGCTGCTTGGGGATGTTTAAGATTGCCCCAGTGTGGGAAGAAAAGCAGCTCTTACAGTGCACAGTCACCATTTCTGGATTTTGAATTTAAAAAAACTACGATGCAAAATGAAGAAACAGGATGCTTTGCAAGAGGGTACTTTTGAAAAACTGCATTCAACCTTCAAACACATAATCAAAAAGTTCTTTGACAGAAGGCTAAAACAGAGCTTTAAATAGGTCTTGCTAGAACAGTCCAGGCTATAAAGACTTTTTTTTTTCCAATACTAGACTTCTTTTCCCCTCAGCCCTTAAGTGAGACCTGGAAGCATAGGGCAGGGTTTGCCAGCTGTGGCAGGGCCCTCATCTGACTGATGCCATGGGCACACCAGGATGTCCAGGGCTGGAATTGCTGGGCTGGCCTTCTGAGACTTGCTGCACATATTAGCAGACAACTGGCTGATGCACTTAGCAAGTCCCTTTATAGACACCAGGCTTCACCTTGTTTCTGACTGTGTACCAAAGGTGTGAATTAATCAGTACTAGCATGCAGTCTAACATGTTTTATTGATCAATTGATGATGCTCCAGAAACCTACATCAAATCAAGGCTCAAAAAGGAAACACAAAGGACCTGTGCTATTTTTTTTTTGTGCATTTAATAACCCTGCTCATGTTAGATCCAAATAAAATCTCTTTTACTGGGGTGACTCTTTCCTGAAGCTTTTGAAAACCCAGAAAAAGCAGCTTTCTTCTTCTGCTACAAGAGGGAAGAAGTTTCCCCTACCTTTGAGATATGCCACCAAAAACATCAAAATAAAACCAACAAAATGTACATTTAGGTTGGATTCCACGAGAAGAAATTACACCCTCACAGCTGTTGCTCCCTGGCAGTGCAGCTCCAGCACCCTCCCTTGTAGTTGGAAGGTACTTTTACATGCAATTAGCGTCAGGCTCGTCTGAGCAGTCTCGCTGCCTGCCAGCACTCATCATCCCACGGACAGGAACGACTCAGGATCCTCAATCATCCGTGTCTGCCAGGTTAGCTGGGGTGCAGGAGAAGTGGGCACACTTTAATGGGGCAGCTGTGTAGGTAAGAAAGGCTGCTCTTTATTCACAGGCCAATTATTGCAGACAGTAGCTGACATTCACAGGGCATTCTCAACCCCACAGCAGAAGTACAGGTAGAAATGCAGCTACATTTGGGACAGAGCAATTTAACCCAGTCCCAGTGCAAGCCGGAAGTTCTACTTTGATAAAGAACAGGGGTAAAAACTCCTACTCCTTTTGATGCCTTAACTTTCATGGTTTTCAGATTCTGTGCTGCCTAGGGGTGCAGTTCTGAGCCTCATATTCAGTGTCAGTCAGCTCTCTTCACAGAGTAGGGAGACAAAACAAATCCTTTTCCTGCTGGAGACCAAGGACAACCTTCAGGCCCAAAAGCACAAACAAGGGTGGGCTGAAGGGAGGCACAAGAAGGATGGGACCTCACAACCTGAAGCTGTAATTGGACAATTAAACCCCAATATGCAAATGGACCAAAACTTAGAAAAGTGTAAGACTTTGTGGCCAGTCAGCCATTTTATGATCATTCTGGGTCCACCTTGGGTGTAGCCCTGGTCAGGCCCTGTCCTGCCCAAGGTGGATCCTAAAGGCCTTTCAATAAATATCTACTTTATTCTCCAGCTCTGTCCAGTCTCTGTTTCAGGTCAGCCTTCCCAAGGCATCACTTTCAAAAATAAAAGGAGAAGTTTCAGTCCTCAGTCAGATTTAAATGAAGGCACAAATAACAGGATTATCCTGAAAATCCTGGGCAAACGTCTAAAATATGGGTGGAGTTAGCCACACTTCAGAATGTACTCAGTGTTTCAAGGAGTGCTGGGCTCCCTGTGGGACAGCCTGTGCTGCCAAAAAGTCCAGCACTGAACGACTCAGTTCCATCAAGCTGAACAGCAGCAGGATCAAAGCTGGATGCTACACATGCAGGAATATCTGTGACCTGTGCAGGACACCAGTAGCTGCCCCAGCAGACACTGCACCCCTGGTTAGCAGCAGTGGCACAAAGATTTTGGTCGAAAAAACTCTATCACAGGAAACCCTGCAGGCGTATTTTCAACTCTGAGCTAAGAGCACCATGAAGAGGTTGCAAGACACATTTTTTTTCTGACTCCTGAAAATGAAGAAAAAGCAAAAGCTCTCAAAGCAAATGGCCAGTATGCTGTATGTAATACAGCATATTAAACAAAGCACCAATATTTATCATCCATTCTAAAAGCAGTCTAAATCTCTAAGCCAGGAAAAAACCAAAAAAGCAAAAAAACTTAAGAAAACACAAACCAATAAACCCACCAAAAAAAAAAAAAAAAAACCCAAAGCAAGCCAATCTATATAGAATATACCTGGAGCCAGCTGCTCATTAATATAGTCTGCAGTAGCTCTACTGACCTTGCTGTTAAAATGGATGTGACATAAGAACCCTTCTGCTTTGCACCACTTGAGATACCTGCCAGTTTTCATGAACTTTAGATCTGCTTTTACTAGATGCACTTATAGAAGTCAGAAAAATTCAGATTTTGTAGGAAAATGTTTTCATAGCTGTGGTTTTAATTTCACTGTTATAAAACACAAGAGTTGTAAGCTTTCTTGTAATTTTCCTAACACTGTAAATATTCAGTACGTTATATTGAATTTTAGCAGCTATTAAATAGAGCAAAGAAAATGTTCCTTCTCCCATAGATTTCCCAAGCAAACATCCCTGATAATTTCTGCTGGCTGTAATCTGCACTAGATTGTCTAGATGGTGTTACTTTGATGTAATACATTAGTCCTAAAAATCATGAAATAAAGGGGATAATCCAGATCTCCTACAAAGGAAATAAAAATATTAAAGGAGGAAAAAAAACCCCACACTGCCTAATTTTTTATGGAATAGCTCTTCTTCAAAAATGTGATAAAATCACTTTTTTTTTTTAATTCAATTTATTAGGTGTTTTTATCTAGTCAGTCACAATGACTCATGTTAGGGGTAGAAACTGAGATGAGATGATGTTTGGATTTCTGTTAGCCCAGAAAGATCAAGGTGACTGTGATGGGGAAACTGGAAAACTTGCTGGAGCCCCTTCTGTCTGGCACACCAATGACAGGTTTGTTCACAAAATGACAAGCACGAGGCCATCAGCACAACACAGCCCCCTCAGCCCTGCTCCCATATGTGCAGCTCCAGGGATTCACATGGAGCTGGAACACAGCTTGGCTTCAGCAGCCCGAGCTGCTGCTGTGACAGCACCAGACAGAAATGGTGCAGCGAGGCAGCCTGCACATCCAGGAATGGCAACTCCAACTACAACCCTCCTGAACAACAAGTGGAGCCTTCTCCAAGTCTCTGGAGCAGGGAGTGTGCTTTGCCTGAGCTGTTTGTGAAGTTTGTGGCATCCCAATCCCTGATCAAAGCCTCAAAACTCACACCTGAAAAATCAGCAGAAGTGAAAAGCACTTTCCATAATGAGGTTACACCATGGATGCAGCCATGCTCAAATTTCTCAGAGTATGAGAAACATGTAAGTTGGTTTGTTTTGGTTTTTTTTCCCTTTTCTTACAGGAAAACTCAACCACCAGAGCAAATGATGGATTAACAATGCTCCTGAAACCACTGAGAGTGTAGCATGTCCAGGTGTTTGGTAACAGTTGTGGAATTATAACCAACATTACTGCACCCCACACAACCTCAGGAGGTGCAGCAAATATTGATAACAGGGAGGGGAAAAATAATAAATAGATCCAGTCTATTTCAACAAGTTGTTGGTCAACTTGATCACTCCTTCCATAAAGACTCCACATTCTGTGTCTAAAGGAAGTATCCAAATGGATAGTTTATGTTTAATACATACTTTGTCAAGTAATTAATACAGGAAAATAGCTGACAACTACTTTAAAGTAGTATTGCTTTAAAAGGTTATAACAGGTATGTAAATTAATAAACTTATATTTCATTTAATGTTATTTTCTGATGTAATTTCGCTGTCCAATAAAGCTGCTTTCATATTCAGCATTATTTAAAAGGTCTTAACAATTACTTCACAAAGACCTGGAAAACACATTCTGAGTGTCATAAAGAGCTCCAGCAACATTCAAGAACTGCTTTAAAATAATTTGACATAATTGGACATGCACTAAAATATTTAATAACCAAACAAGCCTTTGAAGCAAATCACAAAGCAACACTATTCTATTGTGGTGACCCCAATTATTGCACAGGCTAGAAGAAAAACTAAAAATGAACAGGGAGATAAAGCACTCTACCACACAGATTTTTTTTTCCATAACTTCTGAAATTGTGAAGCCTGTCAGCATAAAAAAATAGCCATAGAAGCATTATTATTGTTATTATTATTATTATTATTATTATTACTACTACTACTACTACCTATTGTATATTATATTATAACCTAATATATTATTATATATTATAACCTATTAGCATAAGTTATAATAAAACTACAAGCCAGCTTAGTTGATGAAGCACCTTAAACACAGGCACAGGAACTGCACTACTTAATTTTATGTGATATAAGTTAATTAGATTTAGCCTAAAAAATCCTTCTTTGTCCCTTCTTCTAGATTCCTTAAAAGTATTTAATAGATTATTCTGTACTATCCCTAATCACACAGGTAACATATCTACAGAAAGCTAAACAGGAAGATACAACACTAGATTTTCACCAAAATATCCAGATTACCTAATGAAATACTTTTTTAATAGGAAAGTTAAATATTGTCATTTTTTACCTTGTGGGATCTCTGTGGCAAGTAAATTCTGTTCCTGAAGTAACTTTTTTTCAAAATCACGTAAACACGTGTCAAAAACAGATTCAGATTCATTAATAAACTTAAAAAATCATTTGGAAATAATTTGAATTCTCCCATAGGAGAAAAAAAAAAATATATATATAAGCCATGCCAAAATAGGGATGGCTTTCAACCTTGTCAGGACTTCAGCTCTGGATAAAAGAATATGCATCCCAAATTAAAAGCCATCCCTAATTTACTTATTTAGTAAACTGACAGCTTTATATCACATCTATCATTGCTGTGTCTGTGTGCTCCTCCCTTGTGATTTGTGGCCACAAAGAGTAATTAATCTCCCATGCAGAGAAAGATAACAAACCTCTGTCCAGCTCATTTCAGTCATGATCCAAACTCTCTCTCTGAATCCAAGACCTGGATTTTTTCAGTTCTCCTTCACATAATCTTTAAATAACTCAGACCAAAAGTATGGAGATTGCAAATACCACAAAAGAGACCAAGATATTACAGCAAGGAAACCAGTCCTGAAGACACAGATGCAGAAACATGTGGGAGTTCTTGGTTCAATTCTAACTGTTAATTGAAAGAAGACCAGAAAACATGATCTATTACCATGATTTCTGTTATTTCCTTAAATAAAGTCAGGTACCAGGGGTCCATTATAAAGTCTTCCATTAGCAAATAGGATATTATGGCACTGCATTATACAGCTAAATGGAAATTTCATTCCAAGACAATGATGCGTCTACCTTCACATGGAGATTAGTTATAGGAGCACTGTCAGCACTTAAGGCAAACCATTCACAGTACATTAAGGATGCAATTAGAGCAAAAACCATCTTCAGCATTATTGTTCTTACTAATTAGTAGTAGTCTGCAGACGCCAGAACATCAATAATAATAGGAACAGTCAATTTGTACCCTCAACTTTCAGGAAAAAGAAAACAGCTCAAATACGTGTTTTCGTCAAGAATTGAAACATGTATATTTAAAAAGGTATCATCTACATTAGCAGCCCCTTGGGCTTTCTAACAAAACTCTTCAAATAATTAGGCTTTTACTTGCTATTTTCTTTTTTAATGCTGTACACATAATCCTCTAAAGGCATGGAGGGAATAGACCTGAATTTTCAAACCACCAAGATGTTCTGCCTGCCCAGCCTGACACAACCTCCAACAGCATCCCTCTCAAAAAGCAACCCTTTGTCACAAATTGATTAAATAGTTTTTATTTAGCTCAGAGCCCCAGATTATCCGTTACTCCGAGGTGAGAGAAATTCTTCAAGGACTGATGGAGAGATCTGGGGAAGGGACAAAGACAGACCCTGCATGTGCATGTAGAAAGCTTTAGGTTCCTTGCCAAATGAATTTTTTTACTCACCTTCCCACTGGCCAGTCAGCACCAGACTCCTGCTGATGACAATGTCAATCTCTCGGGCACCATATTCCACTGCCAGCCTTATTTCAGTCAGCTTGCTCTCTAGAGGAGTTTGTCCAGATGGAAACCCAGCAGCCACTAGCATGAAAGGGGTGCAGGTAAAAGGAGGAAATGTTTTATGAATGTGCTGAAGTTTTGCAAATTGACCATAAAATTGACAATACCAGTGATACACCAAAAAGTTTGGATATTCTTCTTTTTCTTAATGCTTGCCATGATTAAAAAAATCTAAAGGCACCTCATCCTACCCTTTCTTCGTCCACAAGAAGCATTAGCTCTACCCTCAAAAACCAATGTCCAGCAAGGTAAGTGCATCTTGTGAAAACATCTTCCACATACCTTGATGTTTTCCAGACCAGCCTACATAAAAGCACAGTATCTACTGCCTCCAGCAGAATTGAGCAAGCAAGGAGTGAGCTCAGATATGAAGCAATACATGCAATTTAATTTTCTCCAATTATTTTAAGTAGTTACTCGAGTTAAATCATAATAATATTGTTTAACGGTGAAATCACAATATAGCAAAAATTGCTTTCAGTGAGCTCTATTTAAGATTATGTTTATGATGTTTAAGTACAAAATCCAAAGGTAACTTTGGAAATGGGAAAAATAATGGCTTTTTCAGAAATTGTCTTTCTCTCTGACATACAAATGCATTTAATATGTATTTTCCCCCCTACACAACAATGAAACAGGAACAAAAAACTCACGTGTACCTTAGCATTAAACACCTGATCTAACTTAAAAGTTTGCTCCTGCTTTGAGCAAGGGGTTGGACCAGATCACATCCAGGGCTCCTTTCTAACCTGAGTAATTCTCTGATTCTACTTCTTGCTTCCTGTACATCCAGGACTCATCTCTCATGTGGGGTGACTGGAGAAGAGCTGACCCTGTTAGATTTGGGATGTGAAAGTCCTGAACCTGTGGCTGCTCAGCAGGCAACAAGCCCTTGCTCTGCACACAGAGCAGGTCAGCCTGTAGGATGTGCTGCTTTGGGCTGGAATAGTTCTCCTCACTGTAGCTGGGGTAGTTTGGATTTGTGCAGGAAGCAGCATTGGTTCCACAGGGATGTTTTGGTAACTGTAGAGCAGTGCCAGTACAGAGTCAAGGCCACTTGGTGTGTGGGCTGGGAGTGCACAGAAAATCAGCTCTTATCTGAAACCACAAATTTTCTCACTTCTACTCTTCCAATTCTCTTTTCCCCTCCATCCTGGCAGTGGGTGTATGAGCCAGCAGCTCTGTGGCACACAGTTGCTGGCTTGGGCTAAAACTTCACACAGGATTATACTTAAAAGCCAAATATGACAGGGAAAAAAACCCTTCATTAGAACTCCCATCATCATCATCTCCTTAGTGTACACTGATACTTGTCCAGTGCTCTATCTCAATTTCTTCTGTCCAGGTAAGAAAAACACTGATATATTTTAAAGGCCTCTTTGAAGAGCTTCCAGCAAAAAGACTTGGCATTCCTGATAAGCTCGAAGTTGAGAGACAACAAAAGATTATACCAGAAGAAAATCCTCTTCCATTCCCTTCCTTCCACCTGTTACCTTTTCACCTTACTCCCTGACACAAAAGCAAGTCCAAACTTCTGGATTTTTCCCATGTATTTTATAACATCAAATCATTTAATGGGCTATTTTTGAATAAAGCTTACCTGAAGCCACAGGTATGTTACAACCAGCAGCCTTGAGGGTGTTCACAGCATCAGAGACTCTTGCAGGATACACACAAACTGCTCCAACAGTGATACCTGCAAAAGCCACAGTTCCCTTTTTCATACAGAGAATTCCACTTTCTCCATGAGCTCCTGTGCACTGTCCTCACCTCCCACTCCTGTGTTCTCACAAGGATCTTAAGCACTACACCAGGGATGTCTGTTACACTGCTCAAACAATTCAGGTAATTCTTGTGCTTTTCCCTCCTTCACATTCCTTCACCTGACCCTGGGAGCAAGTTTGCATTAGCAGGAGTTAAAACTCCAAGATTTTTATCCACATACTCACAGTTTAATGCCAACACACACAGTTTAAGGCATGCTTGATCAGAGAATTGCTGCAAGAGAAGCTGCACTGCCAAGCTCTGTTCTTACTTGCGGAGCCAGACTGAGCCCAGCAGCAACTGAGCAGTCTTTATGTTAATGCAGCCCTCCTGCATTTCTGGCTAAAATGCTCTTCTCTCAAACTCTCAGATGAGTGACCTCATATTTTATACTTCAACCACCTGAAGAGTCCATAAATCCAAGAAAGACTTTGATATTTTATGGGTATGGCTGCAATCAGAGGCCTGATTCCCCTTTGGTCCACACGACTTCCATCAGTGGACCAACGTCCTTTCCGAAAAGTGAGAAAATAACCAGGAAGTGCAGGTGTTTCCTCTACAAAACACACACCCCAATAACTGCCATACCTTTATCATGCATGTCCAAGGCTTTGAGCAGATCCTCTCTGATAGGGTGCTTTGCTTTAAAACACAGCCTCTGGACATTTGAAGGAGTGTCGTCGCCTGAGAGGGTGGTGAGGTCTATGCAGGTGACAGCTTTCAGCAGCCAAGCGGCCTGGAAAAGCAACAAAGCAAGGAATGGAGCATTTCTGTTCACACTTCCAAAGCCAAACTGCCTTAGAAGATGCAGGAATCAGAAGCCTGGCTCTCACTCTGACAATGGGGAAATGTATAGGATGTAACATGGAGGATAAGCAAATGATGGCTCAGGACAGACAGGGATGGCAGATATTTATTTGTTCATGTCTCCATCAGTATCTAATGGTACAGAAAGGATCCACTTCCTTTTGTGTGAATCAGGAATAAAAAACATGTCTAATTTATGTGCCAAAAAAACCCCAAAAAACCAAAAACCAAAAGCAAGGGGTAAGTGGCAAGGTTAAAGCACTCTTTAGATGGAAATGCTTCAGAATTTTAAAAGACTTATTAATCAAAGAATGGAACAGAAGCATAGCTAAAAATTTTATGAGCTTTTTTTGCTGAATGAAAATTGAGCTTAGGACATTATTTTGAAATATCTGTTGAAGGTCTTCCAGAAAATGCTCATTTACAGTGATAGCTTCACTCAAAACTGACTTCTCTTATAAGGCACTTGTACAGGGGGAAAGTCTGCAATGGCAATGGGGTAATGAACCATCACTGGCCTCTGCTAAAAACTGATTGTTTCTGGTTTCTCCTTTCATCCTATAATTCTTTGAAAGGGTTTTCCCCTTGAAATACTTTTATGTCACTTTTTCTTGGACTTTTTTTATCCTCTGAGGGAATTTTTGTCTCCTTTCTTATGACATGAATCAGTCTCCAAGACAGATGTAGTCAGGGGGTTTCAAGAACTGGTATAAACTCCAGTTTTTTTTAAAGCGTTTTTCAATTGGGTATTTTGAGAAACAAGCTACAGAATTTGAATCTGTGATGCTGCTTACATTCAAATATTTCAAACAAGCAGGTTCAAAATCTTGAATCTTCAAAATCTTGTTTTCTTGTTGAGAAATCAGAGAGACTGCCCTGCAGTGACAATGTTGAAACAGAGGAGAGATGCTTCTGACACCCTTCAAAGTGAAACCTTGCTCGAGTACTGGTGTTTCTCCACAGGAGAGGGGAGAAGTGTTAATAAAAGAAGGAATAAACTTCTGTCCTCCAGCTGTGTTGTGGGAGTGACACTAAAGCTCTTTCTTACCAATGAATCTCTGCAATCAAAGCCTGTGGCTCTGTCTTTGTTATTTACATGGTAAACATAATCAGCCAAAAAACTTTGTTTTTACATTTCTGCACCTGCAGTATCTGAGGACAGCCATGGCTATGGAATATCATCTGGACCTTCTCACTGGTGTTATTTCCCAACTCAGAGCCACTGGACTGATAAACCTGGTATCAAGTAACTTTTTAAGCATAAGAAACTCTAAAGAAATGCTGAACTGGTGTCTAAATCTCTTCCATTCATCTCCATTTTTTAATTTAATTATAACGCACAAAGCACAAATTTTCATGAAGGAAAAACAGGCAGGAAACTTTTTTTCCATCACCTTCCAGTAGTGTCTTACACCTACATCAAATTATCCTCAAACTGTAACACCAAAATCCGTGCTCCTTGTGAACACAGCTTCAGCCACTCCGGAACAGCTGCACGACGTCAACTATTTTGAACAACTTTTCTAAGAATTAGGTATAATTAAATGATTCTTGCTTTGTTCTATTACATTTCACTCTTAAGATTGATCCTTCATCATCTCCTTCCCTCCTGCTTCCAGGTTTTCAGCTACTGTTGCACGTAACCAACTTGTTCAATGTGCAGAGGGGAGGCATCCCAAGCATTGTTTGCAGAACAGCTGCTTGGTGAATGGAGAAACAGTTTGTCTTTTTATACTAAGATGGACAATAACCAACCATTTACCTTATCTCAGCAGCTGAAAAGCCAGTTTTCCTAACATTAGTGGGCTCCTTCCCCCCACCAAATGCCACAGCCAGTCAGGATTTTTGAATTTTAGCTAAAAAACTAGTTAAGCAATGAAATCACACACGCTAAGAATGTTTAAGCAAAAAAAAAATCATCCAGGTAGGTCAAACTTGACAGGGACCATGATCATATCTTACAGCTTTAAAATTAAAAAATAAGAAGGCAGCATGCAGAGAAGTCTGTCTGGGAAACAGAATAAATGTGGAGGGATAGTAATATACAATTTAATCCACTCATGAATAAAGATGACTTAAATCCATTTGCGGTTTTGCCAGTCATGAGTTATAAGGTTTTTAACTTGTTTGGATAAATGCGTCACCTTATTCCATCCCATCATCATCAAATACAAATTACTAAAATAAGACATGGACAAGCACATCTTTTAAGTTTACATGTATCTTGAAAAAAATTCAATATTACAGCCTGGAGAGGGAGAGTGACTGCTTTAAAAATACAGGAACAGAATGCATAAGAAGAGCACTTACTTGCCAATTACCTTTCACAGTTTTCCATTTTTTAATTTGTTCTGCATGCCTCACCACTGCAGGTCGATTCACATACACTTTTGAGATCCAGCCAAGTTCTGGGGGGAGAAACAAATTTAAAGAAAAAAAAAAGTCTCATCTATTTCTGTGTTCTTTTAATATATGGTGTGGTACTTCAGAGGAAAGTTGTAGAAAGTTTGGAACCTCTAAGAGCATGTTGTGCTTTCATGTCCTTCTAAGGGCTTGTGTACTCATCAGCAGTCCAAAATAAGCTCAGCTTCTGTTAGAGGATGATCTGTGAACTGGGTATTTCACACAGCATGTTTTGTGTGCCATTACAAGTGAATTAACTGAGTGCTGATGAGACAGAGACACTGTGCTGCCAGCCCCGGACTGAGAAGTTTATTATATGTGTAGCATGAAAAAAAACCCAGAACCAATCTACAAAACAGCCTTTTACCATTGCTTGATGACTTATTTCTAGATTCCAGAATTCCCAAAGAGCAGCAGATGCTCAACATGTACTAAAATAATGAAACTGTCTAGATCCAGAACAACCAAATATTGGCCACTGTTTTACAAAGGGTAACTGACTGATAAAAGAGAATTGAATTTTTAATATTAACAAACACAGACTGCTCATGAGAGTACACAGGAAAAAGAAACTGGAACATCTTTAAAATCTCTCACATCCCAAAACATAAACATCATATAAGCATTCCATGAAAACACTGTGAAAATAACATCAACAATCATTAAACAGCAATCATAAGCAAATCACCACCATCAATCATCAAATATCATCACCAGTTAAGGTCAGAATACGGACATGGGCATAGACAGATACTAGGAGATAATAATTCTGGGTGACTGAATTTATTAAGAGCATGTCACTCTATGAATCTTCTTTACTGTCATGTTAAATTGCATTTCCCTTGAGCATATTGATTAAAAAAAAGGTTTAAAACTTAAAAAAAAAAAAAAAAGCTGGTAGACAAAATCACTAATTTTGTACAGAAGTCTTAATTTTTTTTCTTCCTACTGAATAGCTTTAATACCCAAAAAAAAAAAAAAGTAGAAAACTAATATACTATACTAGCCAAAGTATGTGTAAATAAAAGCTTGTTTTCCTAGATTTACAAAAACGAATTTAGTAAAGATGACTCAGTGGAAATGCAGGACAACATGAAACAGCGGAACAAAATCTTGTTCTGAGCATAAGTGACCTACTGTGCTGCCACTGTCCTATTACCACATCCAAGCTATTTGTGAGTGGTACCCACGAAGTGTTAGCTAAAAGCAGAAAAAGAAAATAAATTGGTGAAGAAATTTCAAAGGCATCCTAAGGAATTTATGGATTTTTTTTTAAGAGTTCAGCATCAGATTCACTGCATGGCAACAAGGAAAAGGGGGAGCTTGGAAAGTTGCAAGGGAGTCAAACAAGGAACCCTTCTTTACTCCTTTTCCAATTTCAAAGCCACAGGTTTATCCCTTCAGCCCCCAAAGCAAGGAGCTCAGCTCAGCTGACTTGTAGAAAGCAGGTGAGTAAAAAATTTTGCTATTTTGCTATCGCTACAAAAACTATGGCTGCAACTTTCCTCCTTTTTTGCCTACCAGCAGGCACATAGGATATGTTTAACAAAGACCATGGGGGAGGAAAACACACATAAATAAATAAATAAATAAATAAATAAATAAATAAATAGAGGAGGGACACACAAACTCTGTGTTACGATTCTTCTGCTATGTGCCAAGTGCTGAAGTAGCATCATTTAATCATAATCCCATCTATTATAATAACTTTTGAACCCTCCTGGGTGCACAGTGACCTTTCAGCCCCTTTGGAAAATGTGATAAAACCCAAGGAAGCAGTTTAGATGAGGAACTCAGCTTCTCCCTCTCTAACCAGGATCCTTTCAGTTGGTCCACTCTAACCCAGTCTTTCTACATTTTTGAAGACAACAAAGAAAAACAACTAGTAAATGATTTATAAAAACAATTCTTTGGGAGAATATGAAGACAGTGTCCAGTCTGTTAGGGAAAATTCGAGTTTGAGATGAAAATTTAAATGAAAGGACACAAATTCTGCCCACGGGTAGGTTAATTCTTCATTAGTCATTGTTTGTAGAGGATTCAGTCTCTACAAACAGCTGTTGTATCTATCCCACCTGACTCTTGAGTATCCTGACTCAGGTCTAAGCGATCTTTTTAGGATGTCGAGCCCTACACACTAGATCAGCTTAAAGGAAATAATCAACTATAAAGCCATTTGGAGAAAGGAAAAAAGAAAGAAAGAAGACAATTCATAATGGGAGAAAAGGTGTGGAAGGAGAGTGGACGTGGAAATGAGCTACTACTTTTGCTTTGCCCAAAGTCACCTGTGAAAGTCACCAAATATCAGCTAATCAGCAATAGCTGACTGCATACTCTTTGCAAATATGACAAAATCCATTGGTTTAAGCCCTTTTCACTGTCTGACACATTTCACCCTCTGTTTTCTGTGACCCAAGGCTAGTCACAAAGGTAGTTGACACATGGCAACCCAGTAGTGTCTAACATCTAATTTTTGTGCATGGGATGCAAGAATCCCTGAAAGCCCACAGAATGTGGATTTCCAAGTATCTTTTTTTTTTGAGTGTGGGAACTCCAACCACAGTGCACAGCACAGGCAGAGAATTAAAAAACAAAAATTAAAAAAAAAAAAAGGAATAATTTAACAAAAAATCAGAACTCCATCCTTTCTGTACAACTTAATGTAAGACATCACGCAGCTTACTACAGAAAATAAAATGGTGCAATAAAAATGGCACAGCAAGGAAGGACAAAGGTTCTGGTAATATGCAGCAGCAGATGGAGACTTCCATATAACACAGACCTTTTATTCAAGCCCATTCCTACATTAATTAAAGCAATGGGTAAGTGAAAACAAATATGTCTCAGTGTAATTGTCTCTAAATAGACTTTCAAAGCTTGCCGTGTGAGGTCCCATCAAATCTTTAGATCTAAGTGCTTTTATTCAGAAAAATCACTCGCAATTCCAGTTTTTCCTCTTTTTTTTTCTTCATTAAATATCAGAATAAAACCATTTTTTGAAATAGAACTGACTGCCTTTGGATTCTCCCCCTCCCTCACTCCCCCAAGCTTTATGATTTAGTATCTGGCTAAGGAAAACTATATTTAATTAGGCTCATTAACCTTGCAGTGTGAACACGTCTTTTTTTTTTTTTTTTTAAATAAGTCATCTGCTAGTCATCTGCACAGTCATGTGGCTTCAGGGATAAAAGTAATTAAAGCAGTTACACTACAGCTAATTAGCCAATATTCTGTAATCACTCTTCTAGTTTTCTTTTTTCTCTGAAGACATTTGAAAAAATCATATTCAATTCCTTAACAGGAAATTCATCTCCTCTCTTTGAAGAACGTGAATCCAAAAATACCAAGCACTTCCTCAGAAAACAATAAATAAAACCACTTCATTAGGATAATTACATAAATATCTAAGCCTCCTAACACATTCCTCATAAAGCAGACTAAGCTTTTACAGAAGCTTTTAAAAAAAAGTGTTGATGGCATCCCTTCAGATGGCGAAACAGAAAGCTCAAGAATGCCTGAGGCGGTAGTTTCACAAGCATTTTAAGGCAGCACTGTTCCCAAAAGGAGCTGCCCCCCTCAACTGGTTATTTCATTTCGTGTGCCAGAGACAGCATGTGTGCTCCTGCTCTTACCATGAGCACACGATAAAACGGGGAAGGGAAGTGATGAAAGCTGTTATTTTGGGAGAAGAGACTGAAACTGCACCCTGAACCTTCCGTGGAGAAAGGAGGAGCTCAGCTGGACACAGGCTGACCCCAGCTGGCCATGCAGAGCTGAGCAAAGCCACTGAAGGGATGGAAAAGGCTCTGAGGTCAGGGCTTGTTACAGTTGTCTTACCATGTAAGCTGTTTAGAGATCTGGGGGTTATTCAGCTTTGTCAAGACAGGAGCCGTGGTTATTTTTCCATAGCGACACTTGATAAGGACCAATAGATCCTTAATTTCATGTGGGCCTTCCTCTATACAAGAGTTCAGTCTCCAAGTTATCAGCATCCAGATACTCAAAGCATGAGCCCTGAACTAGAAGTCAGCTCTGCTGTCTTGTGTCATCAGTGAAATCACATGGTCCTGTCCATCACAAAATGGATCATGGCATCCTCCTCCAAAGCACTCTGGAAACCACTGGCAAGCCTTTCCTCAGGAAGTGAGATGCAGAACATCAGGACCTGCTTTCCTGCAGGTCCAAGTCACTTGTTGTTACCTCTCTTCCCTTCCTTGAGACATCTCCTCACCCCAAAAACCCAGTTGTCCTCATGTGGCCTTACAACCACGAGTAAAACAGGACCCTGTTACTTGCACAAAGGCCAAAATAAAAGTTGCAATGAAAATTCATGTGATTGCTGACCTGTACCTGCCTTTCCCTCAACAAAAGAACTGATTTGGTCACTCCACCCAGCGCCTTACTTATGTCCAAGACATCAACTTGTCTTTCAAATTTGATTAAAATTACCCAGCAGATTCAAAAGGTGTTAGAACAGTGAAGAACCAGAGCCACAGTAGAGGCTAAAACCAGCTATTAATATATTAGAACAGAATTATGCTGTCTTGAAAAGGGATGTAACACTTCATTATCTAAATGCCACTTACCAATAGGCTAGCTCTCACATGTAGATAGCTCAGAAATACCAGCTATAATTAAAAATATCAATTGAAACATAATGAATGTATTTTTGGGCCTTCAGCTAGAGCGTCTGAGCCACATAGATAGATAATGGGGTTCTTTTGGAATCCAAGAATACTGTGAAACAACTGCAATTAATTACTCACTACCCAAAATACATACACATATGTGTGCACATATATATATATTTTTTTTCAGACATATATAGACACACAGAGGTAATAAAACATTCAATCATAGAATAACTTAGGTTGGAAGACCTCTGAAGATCATTTATCCAAATCCCTGTGCAATGCAGCATCAGCTCTGAGGTCAGACCAGGCTGCTGAGAGCTTTATTCAGGTGGGTTTTGAGGGTCCCCAAGGATGGAGATTGCACAGCCACTCTGAGCCCAGCACCTGACTGTTCTGCCCCAAGTTATCCCTCACATCCAGTATGAACTTCTCTGCCTCAGGACCACTAAAGCCCATTTCCCTGGGCTAAAGCAGCCCAACTCTTTCAGCCTTTCCTCACAGGGTTCCAGCCCCATTGTGCTGTCCCTCTGCTGAAGCTGTGACAGTTTTATCAATCTTTCTTTCCTACTGGAAAGAGAAACTGGACCCAATCTTCCATGTATATTCCAAGTGCTGGGCAGAGGGGATGGTCCCTGTGTCCCCACCTGTCTGCATCCCCACAGTTAAACCAAAGCAGCGTGCTGCTAGTTTGCACTTCCAAAACAGGTATTCACTAATATGTTCCAATATTTCATTGTGAAGTGACATTAAAAGTTGCATCTGATACTTTTCTGAAGTGTGACAAAGCATTAAATATCTGGGCTATTACAACCCAGTGACCTGGATTCATTTCCCTCCCTGCAGGCATTGTGGTGAACCCGAGCACACAAGCCCTGCAGACAGTCCTTGTGGAATGAAAAACTTGGAAAAACTCTTTGTCCAGCTGATTTACATTACTTTCAGATGGCAAATGTATCAGTGTATGAGGCTGGTGAGCCTCTGACTGTGCACATCAGAGTCTTTTCATCTGTGCAACATGCACCTGGTCTTTATTCCAAGGAAACACCTTCTTCTACTAAGGGGCAGTGATGAGTATGAGGGAAGGAGATAAGGAGGAAAGAATCAAGGAATTTTACAAAAATGTATTCATTTTTTTAAAAAAACTCACCCAGGAAAGCACTACATGCCATGATTTGTGAAGAGTTTGGCTTGTCAGTGATAAGCAAACAGATCCTCTCTAATGGCAACATCAAAGATGTTTCAATAATGACATTATGTAGCAAGCACAGAAACAGCAGACACACAAACAATGTATTTTTAAGTAAAATATATTTTACCACTAGATGTCCCTGTTAGAAAACTATAATTCTACACAAAGCTGTGTGGGAAACAGGGCAAATCACCTGAATTAGTGTTAAAGCTGTTGGCACAGGTTTGTAAAACCTTCAAAAGCTGAAGTGCCTAAGTCACAGAAGCAGTGAGTATTGTTAGCAACCATGAAAGATAAAGGTAAGGGTTTACCCTGCTCTTTCTGAGTACTGCTACCAGCTAAGGTACAGCACTAAGATATGTTAAGTGCTGTATTAAGTACGCTGCTCTATTTCAGATACGTATTCAGTGGGGGAGCAAATGGCAGGGAGGTGCAGTTCTCTCTTTAAAGCAGCCAGCTTAAGGCAGAGGCTAGAAGCTGTCACTTAAACATGGTCACAGCCACACCATTCCCTTTCCCACACCTGTCCTGAGCATCTAACCCAGCTCATTTCGACCACAACTGGGTTAAACAAAGATCACAGGGAAGGGATGGCAACAAGTATCAGAACTGAGCTGACTTCACCTTCATGTTTCTGGATTCCCCACACATCAACTAATTTTAAGCTTGAGTTTACTAAGAAAATGCATGACACACCCCTAGTTTAAAGTAACTGGAGTGCATTTGCAGACTTCTCTGCTAGCTGTTTTTCCTAACAGATAATGATGTTTTATCACTACATCATTAATATATTTTTCAGCTCTTCAGATAGCTGCAGTTGAAACCTACCTGTCCCTACAAGCAGCCCTTCATGAACAAGGACATCAGAGAGCAATTAGACAGCTCACTTTTGAAAGCTGCCACATTTCCACAATTTCAGTGGATGAAAACACAGCTCTCACTTGTCCATCCACAGGCTAATCATTTAGACTACATGTTGGCTCTGTAAAAAGTGCCTGTGCTGGTTCTTATGACAGGCACGTGATGCCACAACCTCCTGAACTCTGCTCAGGCCAACTTTGAGACCCACCTGTTCCACACCAGCTGGCCTTTGCTCCCCCTCTTCTGTGAGGACACCCCTGTGTCTCCTCCACTTCGTTGTCCACTTATTCATAATGACCAAATTATCAGAAAAAGGTAACACCTTAAAAAGGTAATACCAGTCTACCTTAGAGGCAGACTGTAGGAAGTCTCACTGCTTTAACTCATCCCACTACTGCAGCTGGGTTTTGCCGAGGAAGCTGTAGCACTTTCCCCTTCCCCAGCAATGAGGAGAAAGAGAACTCCAGAAAAAGGCAGAGAAAGTTCTTCTTGGCTGCTGTCTGCCTTACCTGAGGCACAGTCCGGAGATCACCTGTAAACACCTGGAAAAACCCTACCACTCCTCAGCGAGCAAGCAACAAGAACGACCAGAAGAGGTGGAGTCTCGAGTTTGCAAACCAGAGCCCAAATTAAGTGGTTTAAATCTCTTAGTGAGAAAAAGGGGAAGAAGGATTATCCCGTGAGAATCAGAACGGCGTGCAAGAGGGAACCGAGTCCAGCTTGTGACAGGACCAGGGCTGCGGAGCTGCCCTACAACCTCTGACCCTGCTCGGAACTCCTCCAGCCAAAGCCATATGCGACACGGAAACTCGTGTTTAACCCGCAGTACCAAA
>JANPWX010000593.1:291437-319630 GCA_024734555.1 Trochalopteron elliotii | reverse complement strand
TCCATCCATCCATCCATCCATCCATCCATCCATCCATCCATCCATCCATCCATCCATCCATCCATCCATCCACAGTCATCCCTGGGGCTGCAGCCAAGGTCCCTCTGTGCCCTGCTCCCTCCTAAACCAGCAGCAAATGACTCCTGCCCAAAGGCAACCCTGCTTTTCCTGCAGGGCCAGTTCCCCTCACGGATCACTGTGAGGCCTCATCAGCCTTTCCAGCTGGGAAGGCAATGGCAAAGCCCTGAAGGATGTGGGAATTTCAGGGATATATAGCAGCATTCACCTGTTTGGACATTTTTATGCCAAAGACAAGCTGATGGTGGTGTCTGGACTTGCCCTCAGAAGCATGTAAGGATGGCACTTGAAAATGTGTCACTGCCTTTACTCAAAGATGAGGGGAGTGGTGTTTCTCTTAACTAAGAATCAGAATGATTGGCAGTTAATCATCCTTTTCTCTTAAGCCTTACAACTTGGAAAAGTATTTAAATCATTAACCGAAAATTGAAGTTGGAGCTAACTGCAGACTTCCACAGCTTTTTTATTTAAAAGATAGGCACCGTATTTCATGTTTTTCAGGTATTTTATTTCTCACCCCAGGGTTCTCAGAAGTAACTTCTAAAGATTTTGTAACTTCATGACTCATTTTCAGGCATACTGACACTGTATCATAGATTGGCAGTTTTTCCATTCAGAGCCACAGGTTGCCACATAGACATTTCTCCTGTCTTTAAGATTTTCTAGATTTTTTCCAAACAGAAATTTATCACTTCTATATTTACATTTTTCAAAATCTTTTCTAAGCATATGGCTATGTCTCCTTGCTAGAAATGCTGTTTGGGCTTGCATTTTAAAAAACTCTTCTGGTGATTGATGTTGTCAACTTTTTCCAGTGGGGAAAAAGAAAAATGATCCTAAGGGTGAGTACAAAGAAAAACTGAGTATTAAGTTTAAATTACCTGCTTAGAATTCAAGGTTGAGAAACAGAAAGAATGGGAAGATTGTGTTTTGGGGAAGTTTACTTTTAATGATTTCACAGTTTTGATTGATTTTGTCTTCTGTTGAATGAAGGGTAGTTGTAGACAGCTGGGGGTTGGTCTCTTTCTCCAGGCAGCACTGACAGAACGAGAGGACACAGTCTTAAGCTGCATCAGGGGAAATATAGGTTGGATATTAGGAAGAAGTTTTTCACTGAAAGAGTGATTAAATACTGGAATGGTTTGCCTGGGGAGGTGGTGGAGTCCCCATCCCTGTATGTGTTCAAAAAGAGACTAGGTGTGGCACTTGATACGATGATCTAGTTGAGGTGTTAGGGCTGGGTTGGACCTGGAGATCTTGAAGATCTCTTCCAACCTACACATTCTGCGATTCTGTGAATGGAGCGTGATTTTCCACCTGCACAAAGCTTATGACATCCACTTAGCAAGACACAAAATCCATAACGGGCAGAGAAAGGCAGAAATATTTCAAATTTGCCAGTAAGTAGCTGAAAATCAGAAAAGGAGAAAAAATTATGGAGATGTGAAACCTATAAAAACTAGACATCCCACTAGGCCAAGCAGAACTACAGGGTATTGGAAAATATGACTAAGGACTTATGGAATTAATTTTGAAAATAAACCTGTCTACATTTTTTCTTTAAATCTCCAAAGTTGGTGGTAGGTCTAACTCAGGATTCTGTTTCTTTAGCAGCGGGCTCAGACTTTCTCCCTGGTAGCACCTCCATCGAAATAGTTTATTCCCCACTGTCTGAAAATGTTTGCTTTAAAAATACACTAATTCTGTGCCCTCAGAGGGCACAGACCTCTGTAGCTGCTTCGCTTAACACAGAATTTTTTAAAGGAGGTAGGAACTGTGAAATAGGCTTTGGTTTTTCAAGAAAGTCTAGACATGGTAAAATACAAAGAAGGAAAGATGAAAGAAAGTTATTACTTACAAATGGAGGTTTAGCAAGCTTAAAATAATAAAAAAAAGAGGTAATACTGAGTTTTATTGTTTTAAACAGGGCGATTATGTATCACACTCCAGTGATTGAATTCTCTCAGGATTGTTGCTGACAGTAAATAAAGCTATCCTAGTGAAATGCTATGATTCTAGTGCTATGATTACGATGAATAATGCAGAGAGTCAATTAAGTAGATATGTTAATTATACATATTTACATTTCCAAAGACTCCTTTCGTCTCTTGCAGGTATCACGGTTGGAAATACATTGTCTCGCCACTGAGTGGAGCTCCTTACGTATTTATTAGTACAGAAAAGCTCTAACAGAGTTCCTACTCTAAAGTGACCTAGTGATGGTTATTTCAGCTTGTGCCTGGCAGCTGTGTGGACACAGCACTCAAGAAGTTACCAAATGCTTAATTCTCTAAAATTAATTAGCTGAATAGGTAGATGGAAATCTCCAAGACACAGCAGAAGGGCAGACCCTTTGTTAGTAGACCTCGAATATGAGTTATTTTAATGAATGGCAAAGCATTCAGTGTAGTCTGAGCACATTGATGTTCTCTACCTCTGTTCTTTTTTTTTCTTTTTTTTGAGAAATGCCCTGCACTAATCTGTACAATTAATTTAGGGGGGTAAAAAAGGAAAGAAAAAAAAGAGGACTTGCTGTTTGCTGAAGGATGATGTGTTACAGATGCTGCATGCAGATCTGTGAGAGCAATTGCAGAGCGTGTTGCTGGGTTTCCACCGAGGGGATAATTAAAAATGAGTGCCAGCCTTGAGCAGTCAATTATCACTGAGTAACAAGATGAAAGATAAAAGGCAGATGTAATCATATTTCACAAATAATACATCACTGTGCCTCTAGTCAAGGAATCCTTTCTACATCAGCTTTTCACAGCTAGTAACCATATTTTTTCTAGTTTCCTGCAGCTTCTTTTAACATTCATCTAGGGAATGTGAGTGCTGGACCACAGACACTCTTCTGATGGGTGTCCATGGTAGGGCAGTCTACTACAGTAAATCCTGAGAACATTTGGGTAGAAACTGGGGGTCCATTTCCTTTTCTTGGATGGTGTAAGTTCGGTAGTAGTTTATGCGTGTGATAGAGGCCAAGGGGATTAGACAGGGAAATGGGATGTAGAGGAATAGGGAAGGGTGTGAAGAGGAGTTCCAGACAGCAGCAAGGAGGAGAAATGGTTTAGCAGGAGGAATGGCAGCTGGATAGGAGGGGAAATGGGAGATTTATCAATTGTGTACTTCACAGTTGCATTTGTTCCTTTTTTCCTGTCTTTTCTGGTGAGGTCATGTATAGGATCACTTCTTTAACCACCATGTTAGTGCCACAACCTCAAAATGATTTGCTCTTATGAGAAGAACATTGTTCCTAACATTGTCAGGAGCCTTTCCATGTGTCTGGAGGGCAGGGATCCAGCACATTTGGAGCATGCACCAACCACAGAATGATAAAACCAGTGAGGGATATTTAGAATCATTTTATCTCTGCCATAATGGCTTCTCTGTTCCTCAGTCTTCAGGTCCCTTTCTGTCTTTTGAGAGGTAACAGTTGGTAGTTTTGGCCAGATAGAGAGGAGAGATGAAAAGGAAATGATTCCCCAGTTTCTATCCAGATGTCTTCAGAACAGAGTGTTGCTAAAGGTAACCTTCAGGAAATAAAGGAATGTAAAGTAAAAATACACATAATATTATTTTGCCGCTTCTTTTCAAGCCTCATATTGGACCCACTTGATATCTCAGGCTAGCTAAATAAACATTTACCTCTGCAAAAAGAATTTCAAATCATAATAAAACCAAATGCAATTGTAAAGGTCTGCTAAAGGAGAATTAAAATTGCCTGTCAGTTTACTTGCTTTCCAGGAAACAGCTTAGCAGAATTCTTATTCTCTAAGGATCATCACAACTGTAATACCTCCCTGTGAACTTACTGTACTGTAAGAAACAGCAAGACAAATTTCCAGGAATGAGCTTTAGCTGAGCTGATTCATAATTGTAGGCTGCTTTGATGTTTTCACTTGGAAGATGTTTTTCACAATGCAAGATGTTTATACTCCTAAAAGATTAACTCAAACATCAGCCTCTGAAAATCAGCCATAGCAGACAGTCTTGCTATCCTAGGAACACTTGAACTGATCTGACATAGAAAGGACATTGGGATTTTTTCCCTTGTTTTCATGGGTAAAAGCTTTGCTGAAAAGACAGAAGCTAACCCAGGTAACATCAGTCAGGCTTATTGATAAGCCTTTTCTAATCACTTTTTGAACAATCCTGCAGATTTTCTTCAGATTCTGGTTTTTGGCAGTCACTTGCAAGTGCAGTTTTTGTACCAATAATATTAGTGGTGTAAAATACTCTTAATTTCTAATAAATAAAACTTAGTTTGGAACTTGACTGTGATCCTTTCTTCACCAGTCAACGTGTTATTTGCTGGTTTATGAGAGCAAGGCTGGCACTGCAGAGAACAGGAACACAATAATGTTGTTCTGCTACTACTTGCACAATAATTAAGTTTCAAAAAAATAGAAATTTTTTTTCAAGATGGAAATCACTATGTACTACACTGTGTGTCCCTTTTAGGGCACACGAGAAAAATAGGTGAGCTTTAAAAGAGAATATGGCAAGAAAAAGATGAGAAAGACTACTCGAATGTGATATATTTGTGTTATTTGGAAACAATACTAAAAAGAATTCTGTAAAAGTTCTTTGCATAAACAGCAATTCATACTATTCTCTCCATCCTCTGGCCATAAAAATCTCAACTTTTAAAGAAATATTGTTGGTCTTCTGAGATTTGAGAATATGTTCCATTTCAAAACAACTTTAAGCTACATTTGTCTCTGGACTGAATCCACCAATGTCATCACTATTAGATCATGGATTAATTTGGCTCATAGTAATATGCTTGGAGTAGCTACAGTTGTGGGGTTTGGTCTTTTGCCATGATCAAACTTTGAAAGAAATTAATAGCACTGATGGTAGAAGATGATGGCCAGAAGGAGACAGAAGACAAAGATTTTCAAAGGGTTTTTTTATTATTATTACTGAGATTTTGGGGAACAAAGATTATTGTCCCAAGATGCATAACGAGTATATAACTGCAAGGAATTGAAAATATTTAGTAGTGGAGTGAGTCAAAAGGATAGGAAGTACCCTCATTACTCTTGAATAGAACTTTACTCACAATGCATATACAAATATTTGGAAAATTCATTAGTGCAATGAAGTTATTTGCCAGTTGGGTTTCTGTGAAACTTTCCCATTTGGTGCTGCACATCCATATCGCTATGATGTGTAAAATGCAGAGACTAGGATTCCTAAGAGTGCATTTCATGTTTCTTTCCTTTTGTTTCTTGATGATGACACAGGAACAGCCTGATAAGGTGGAAGGAGGCTTTAGTTCACTTCACAGCCACGTCCAGTCCAGTCTGTACTAGTAACGGGTCATCTGCCATTTCGGATGCTAAAAACAAGAATCTTATTTGCATGTGAATGTCGGTGTGACCCAGGTTTTGTGTAGTATTTAATATAGATATATAAATAGCTTCATATGACAGAACAGTTTAGTTTTGGGCTAGAAGTGGCTGGCCCTCAGACCGGGTAAAGATAGAAGAAGAAATAATCTGTGGACACCCCTACTGCTTGATTCCAGGTGAAAATACCATCTTTGCTTATAGTTAGAGGTTCATCAGCTGGCTGAGCATGAAGCAGGGAGAAATCAACAAGTTCCCAAGACAGCTTCACACCCATCAAGAGCCTTTGAAGTTTAACAACAAAGCCTGACTCTAAGGGCATAAGTATTGGGCCACGTAAGGAAAAGTCATTAAGCAGTTAATCTTAGGCCTTATCTCAAAGTACTTCATTTCTATGGAAACTGAGTATTTGGCTCTGAACACCGGAGCATATCCTAGGAATTCATTGTAAAAGTATTGGAGCAGAGATAGCCAGCTCTGTGTCAGCCGCGATAACATTTTCTAGTTCTGCTCGTCATCTTGTCATCCCTCTCCCCACATCTCCACCACCCCGGTTTTATAACTAATCCTTTACCTCGATTTTTGTCCTCGTGATTTACGTCTTTGTTGGCGCAGTAAATCCAAAGGAAGCATTGCAGAGACGCTCCCTGGGATAGCTGGGGCATTCTGATTTACTAAAGTAAAGAGGACCTGTGTGGGAATTTTATCAGGCTCAGGCTTTTGGGAAGGAATTCTTCTGGCAAAGAAAAGAAGTAATTTTACAGGGCCAGTAACACTCTGCAGCTCCTTTAAATCCCTTGAACATTTTGACCACTTAAGAGTTGACAGCTGCAAACAGGTTACAGGCAAAGCTCTCTATCACAGTAGTGTATCTGGGATTTTCAGCTGGCGTTTTTACATAAATAATATGCCTAAAAATAATTAATGTGAATATAACACTATAATCAAAAATATGCTTCTAGTATCTCACTTATTTGAGGCATTAAACAATCAATCATATGTGAAGTGGAAAATGGGAGCAGAGTTTGGAAAGTAATGGCTGGTAACCTACCGAAATGATATGAGTAATTTAACTGCATGTTGCATGTGTTAGTGTAACAGTAAAAGAAAAGAAAATGCCCATTAAAAATCCGCCCAGCACGTGGGAATGGGCTATTAATACAGCTGGCAAGAGCTACAGAGATTTCCCTCTGTAGATCATTAGTCAAATATTCCAGCTTGAAAGACCAAAACCTGCTATCAGTGATTTTGTCAAAGCCCTCCCTGCTGACAGCATCACAGGAGAGGCCAAACGCGGTTGAATCCCATCCTCTGAACAACCTTCCTTCTTCTTGTGAGAGTTAAAATACATTGGCAGAAAGTTTTGAAGTTATATATATTAGTACATTCATTTCATTCTACTGAAAAACATAATAGATTTGTTCTGCATGTTCCATTAAACACCTCTCAGATCACCATCTTATCTGTCGGATCACCAGCACTTGGAGCACTGTTGACGCAGCTGAGTGCGAGTGGATTGCTCGTGAAATGCGAGTGGATTGTTGGAAGTGAAATATTTTGGTCACTGTAGTAACTGCAGTAACCCTTCCTTCCAAAAGGACTTCAGGCTTTTTCCCTGGGGCTCCTAACCAGGCTTTGATACCTCTCTTTGACTTTTTCTCTTATCTGCCTTTCCTGTCTCTTAGCAGCTCCTCCGTGACAGTCACAGCTGGTTTGCTGGACATTATCCTTATTGCTTTGCAGATTCTTTGCTAACTAAATTCATGTGTTCCCTTCGCCCGTTTCCCCCCCGCCCCGCAGAAGCTGATGACAATGCAGAAGAGTCAGATGAAAGCTGTGTTTTGGGTTTCTGTGCAAGCTTTCAGTTCACTGCCGACTCTTGGTCTCAGGAGTGGCAGCTGCTGGTTTGATTCCATTTGTGAAACGCGGACTGCTCAAAGGGAAGCGAGTCTGAAGCGAAACGCAGTTACGGGATGTTTGTTCAGAGCTATTATGAGATTGAGTAGATAAAAACAAACATAATGCTTTCATAGGCTCTTGATCTGACTGCAAGTGCCGCGGAAAACAGTGTTAGGAAGAACAAAGGCTTCAAGATCTCTATTAATTCCTTTGCTGAGAATCTTCATACTTCTATCAAAAAAATAAAAAACCAACCCAGTGCTGTTCTTTTATCTTAACGGATGTTACTGAAAGCAGCTCAGATTCCACATCCAGATACCACACAATTGGCATTAAGCTCGTAGTTGCAAAATGTTCTACAAGTCGATCCCTACTTGTATAATGCATTAAACCAAAAGCCAAACTTCCAACTCTCCAAGTCTATATTTGGATTGTTTTCACAAAACAAGTTAAATGAGTCTGAGATTACTTCTAAAATGTTTTCCAGAAATCTAAAGTTAGCTTTTAAACCCGATTTCCACTAGAAAATGAAGGTTAAATATTTTTGCTTTGAGGTCTGGGTTCATTGAACTCTCCCAAGTCCTAACAAGGGCACAAGCCAAAAAACCCATGAACCAACAGTTCATACAAACTCCTGAGAGCCAAATCAGCTGACTCTGGCAGAGCACAAATGTTTTTAAACTCATTTCAGCTTCTTTTATGAAGATAATCCAAGCAGTACCAACTTGCTTTTTCCACCAGCATCTTCTTTGCTTCTCCCAGGATAAAATGATAACATTGGAGTCAAAGACTTGCAGTGTCACAAAGTCATGGCCTAGATTTTTAGTACTGAAGCAACAGATCTGCAAGAGAGCAGATACTTGTTTTATAATATAGAAAACAATGTTGGAAAATAACAGAAACTATCATCTTTTTTAACTACCCACAGTATTTTAGAGAAGGCCGGAATGCCCTGTCTCTCATGTAAATGTACAGTACTCCATTTAACATACTTCTTTTATTTATTCTGTCTTGGTAATCAACTGCTGCCTTTGAGAGGATGATAAAATTAGTTTTTATTCCCACACACAAACACACACATACAATGTAATGTATCGTGACCGATTTACTCTTTTTAGAGAAGCTAAAAAAGGAGAAATGCACAAGAGCACCCTTGTCTGAATAAATACTGGGCTGTCTGTATGGAATAACAATTATATGCTGAAGCTAGAGCAGATGTATGGGTGTGAATCACATAAGGGTAGGTTGGGGAATTATAATCAGCTAAACAGACCTAGGAATCAATCAGCAGTGGAAATTTTTCTCTGGTTAAACAGCAGATTTTTCTAACTATTATGGAGCAGGATGGGGAAAGTGATTTTTTCAGCCCAATTTTTGCAAGTGTAGTGTGAAAGTTCTTAAAGTGTAGGACATACATATATTTGTGGCACAGAAATGCAAAATTAAATTAAATTAGATCTGGCACTGCCATTGGCAGCCACTGCTACAACGGATGAAGAAAAGTTTGCAGGTCTCTTTTTTAGTACTCTGCGAGAAGATCAGCTCTGGAGTAAGGACGAGATATGAATGCTACTTTTTCCTGGGTTTTGCCATACTCTCAGACCAAGATCAGATTTGGACTGATTTGTATCACCACCAGGTATCCAAGTGTGAGTATAGTCAGTAGAAGGAGTCAATGAAAGTCACATTCTTTAAAAGATGAGGTCAGCTTCTGTCTCACAAATGATGCAATATAATGGTGTGTCTTCATGGGCATTTCTGATGTTCCTTTGATATTTTCATATAGAGGGTCATCTCAAATGTCCTTTGCCTACTTTTCTTTATTTCTGCATTATCATACAAAAAAAAATCATGCTGGTCATTCAGTGGCTTTCCCAGCACTGTGTTTGTGACCTAATTACCCTCTTACTTATTATTGTAAGAGCTTTACCTGAACCACCAACACAGACACACTCCCAAGAGCAGAGACCCGAAAAGTCAAGATGCAAATTTTGTCCTCCTCTCCTCTCGTTGGCTTTTCCTTTCACGAGTGCCATATTATCTCGCATTAGACTCTTGGAAATAACCAAAAGCATCTGGAAGCTCAGGGTTCTGAAGCACCCCCCAACAATCTGCCAAAAAGCATCTTCCATCAACTTCAAGTGGGAAGCAAATGGACTGAGAAGAACGGGCCATTAGCAGTGATTACACAGCCTGACCTCTTTGACTGGGTGGCATTTATTCAGTGAGCCAGGAGCCTTTTTTGTTGCTGTTGTTCATCTCCCTAAGGTGTCTGCTGAGGAAGAAAAGGAATTTTATCTGGGTGTTTTGTGGGCAATCTCAGCTGAGAGTTAAGACAGAAAGGCAAAGAAACAGGACCAAAGTCATTGCTGGGGCACTGCGGGGTAATGTGGGGTCTTGCAGTCTTGCTCTTGCTGCTCTCATACCTCCTCTGAGTGGAGACTTGACAGTAATGTTTGTAATTTCATCACAAATGCATTACTCTCCCAAACGATTTTATTGTACTATACTCCACCCAGGATTGAAGAAAGTTTCTATAATCTTATCCCTTCTACAGAAATTGGCTTCCACGTGCATTAGCTGCTTTCCAAAAGACATGTAGCTGCACCTGGCAGTTAAGTAATTTCTAGCCCCTGAATTAAAGTAATTCCAAATAATTTGAGAAATGTATTGTATTCCAGATTTTTAGACAACTTATAAAAGAAATATGAATCTTTCCCAATAAGCTTGGATATGATTATTGAGCAGTGACTGAAAAGATCAAGCCTATTTCTAGTGGTAACTGAAATTACCACTTGTTTTCAGTTGATCCAGTGGACATTTGTAAAGTGATATCTCAGTGGCAGTAGATTATTTCTATTTCCACAATCTTTATTAGGTAGATTTAAACACTCCACAGAACTCAGTTAATTGAAGAAAAGATGGTGCAATAAAAGCAGAAACGAAACCTGCTGCAATCCATCCTCAGCAGTCATGTGTGGGTTGACTGTTGTATCCTGTTTTACAGACAATATCTCCACTCCCAAGGACAGAGGATTCCCATCTCTCTGAATTACTTTTACACAAAACTGTCACATTTGGGCTCCAGAACATGACAATCTGCAAAACTAGCCTGAAGTAGCTCTGATTGCCAAAGAAACATATATTTGTTAATAGAAATCACGAGCCTCCTTCAGAGAAATTAATTTTGTGGAAGCCATAGGAGCCTAAAGATAACAGTGTATACTGGAAGCCTCCCCATTTATCACACTATTTCACCCTCCTGTTTTTAGACAAAAATCATTCTCGGGAAATAGTAAGGCTTGTAAATATTTCTGCTGCTGGATTAGCTGGATATTAGTAAGATACAGAGAGCAACGATGCAAAGAAAGGGCAAGACTTTCCTGTGGCACAGGATGGAAACTGTGTGGGAATATTCACACTTTTGATGGCATTTTTGATGAAATTTCTAGCCGTCGATGCAGAAAACCTGTTTACAGCACAAAGTGGAGCAGGCTAATGAACAATTTGGCCACTCAGTGCTACATGGGAGTCAGTCATCCCCTCTGTCGTGGTTTAAAGCCAGGCAGGCACCAAGCACCACGCAGCCACTCACTTGTCCTTGGCTCTGTGCTAGCCCTGCTCAGCAATAACAAAAACATCTCTACATTATCAACACTGTTTCCAGCACAAATCCAAAACACAGCCCCACACCAGCTACTGGGAAGAAAATTAACTCTACCCCAGCCAAAAGCAGCACGCCCTATCTAAAGCCTTGTGAGCTCAGTAAGGAGAAAGAATTCCTTTTCTGCCAAGTTGCCCTGGACAGAAATCCTGCTTCAGTAGTTACATGATACCACTTGGGGAAAATGGAGTGATACCAACTATACATCAAGTATAATTGTTTGGATATGTAATTTTCCACAGAAGGATTCAGCATCAAAAATCCCACAGTATTTAATGCTTGAATGAAGAACCAGTTATTCAGATTAATGGTATGCCGTGCCAAAATAACAGTAGCTGCCTCCCAGAGCTCTCTGTGCAGCTAGAATATATTTTCTTCCTTCCATCCAGATGTTGATGTGATCATAAATATCAGCCAATTTATTAAATTCAGAAGCAACATGGCCAAAGCTCATCCTTAATCTCGATCCCATTTCCTGGTATCCTGCCAGAAGAGATCCTGACTACGGCAGCCCATCAGTTACCGAGGTTGCCCAAAGGTAAAGACAACACCAGGGCTTATGCTGGAAAAATGCAGTGTCTTATTTTCAGGGGGATTAAGAGCTGCAGATATTTTGTGTCTGATCTTTTTAGCTTCAGGTCTACTCTGTCTGCCAGTTTGAGGGTCAGATCCTAATCTTCAAAGCCATCAGCAAGTTTTAATCTCTTTAATACTGGCAGAGCATCACTATCTGCACTATAGCAAAAGAGCTGCATCCTCTCAGAAAAGAGCTGCATCCTCTCAGAAAAGCAGCTCAGAGTGCCCAGGACAGCGTACACTGAGGCTGAAGACAGATGGTTTTGGCAGAGGGGCTTCACTACTGGGTAAGCTCCTCAAGAAGGTCACACACTCAGCAGTCCTGAACCATAAAACCTTGTCTCCTTTCCAGAGTTACCTGTTTTCCCTGTGGAATGTTCCACTCATCTTTCTGCTACAATTTTTTTTTTAATTTAATATCAGAAATTTAGAACTGTGAGCTAATATTACACAGACTTATTTACAATCTACAATGAGCAAACCTGCTGTCATTGAAAAGTACTTGCACAATAATTAAAAAAATATATGTTGCTAATTTTGTGATACTTTTAACTGACACGATGGAAATAAATGTGGTTAGTTCCCAGATTTAAGTGATTTTTGATACACCTGCAGACCTTTCTTGTGAAAAGCTTCTTTTCCAGTAGAAATGAGTTGATTTGAATCATAAAGTAAATCTTTCATTACAGACAAAGATTTATGTTACATATTCAGCTCCCTTAAGAAATGGCCTCTTCTTCCTTTGCACATATTCTGATGGAGATAATCCCCTGCAGCTGGTGATTCATGCTGAGATTGCTCAAGCAAGGGCTTGATGCAAGATTTACATTTGCAGTAGAGTGCCTACATTGTGTGAAGGGACTCTTGCAGAAAAATAGATTTATTTTTCCTTTATAAGCAATCAGCAGTGTTCCAAGTGGTGAGGCAATGCTGGGAGTCAGGTACCAGCTTGAAGATCACCTGATCCATACAGCACCCTCCAGTTTGCTCCATTTTTTTAATGGGGAGGAGGAAATAAAGGGGAAACGTTAAGCAAAAACAACCAAATACTGACCCTGCAGTTATTGGTCCATTTATTTTGCAGTTATTTTTCTGCCTTGGAGTAGGCCAACAGGACAACTTTGTTGATATTTCTATTATTGTTTAGGAGAGAAAGCAAAGACTGTCTTTGCCCCAGTCCTTGCTTTCATAGCCACCCTCCTATTTAGCCAGAAACATTGAAATAATGAAATCAGCATTACTAATTGCTGCAGCTTCATTTCCAGACTTTTAGTGTTTCATGGTTTTATTTGATGCTTCAGACCCTGAAGAATCTCAGTCTTCACTTTCATAGAGTTATTAGCTCTCACTGAGAAAAAAAAATAAAAGATGAATCAAAATGCACCTTAAGGGCTCAGAGTTACAGTAAAACTAAAAATGTCTTAATTTATTATTTCCCAGCTAGATTGCATCATTTGTGAGATTTACAACTAACAATTTTGCCGAAGATTCTGTTCCAAATATCAAATTTTTCTGAGAGAACCTTTCTATAATTTAAACATGAAATGGTCTCCCCTCAAAGCCATTTTGCAGATTCCAGTTTTGTGATTCACTTGTAAAGGGAGTTATTTTCAATCTTTCCCATGATCTCAGTGTCATGGGATTTTTGTTCTCTGGGAGCCATGATGACACAAATAACATTAACAATAACAAGTGGTTTATCCATATTGAATTTGTGATAAGAAATCCACTCATGACTCCTGATAATTTCTTAGTGGGTCGGAGGTTTTGTTTCCAGCTACCAGTACAAACCTGTCTATTACCAGCTAGGGAAGGCTGCATAGACTCAACCAGATGTGAGCAGAACTGCTGTTTATTTTCACTTTTTTCTTGTGCTATCTGTGTAATTAGTCAAGTGACATACTCTCTCTCTGCTTCATATAGTATCTGTAAAATGGGATCCTTTCAATTTCCTTCTATTTGACTATAAACAGGTTGTTACAGTGGGACAGATTCTGTCATCTCTGCCCTTGTAGCTGAGCACTTCACAGAGAAAAATAATAGGAGTGCAAATGAATATTGAGTGTTTATCACAAGGAGAGCCTGATTTTGAAGCCTGTAAATGTATTCATTTATCTGCATATAATGAATAAAGTTATTAATAAAGTCATAAAACTTTTAAATTATGTGGAGGCTTATCCAGTGTGCAAATTCCTGATACAGCAGGATGGTTTGATTACCACACTAACTGGTGATTTCTCAACTACTAAATGCGTGCAGAAAGAGAAATCTCCACCCCTCCAACACATTTCCCTCACTTCAGGCAGACTCTGTGTACAGTCTGTTTCTGTTTTGTGGTTGAGTTAAGGACATCAATTTCTTGGAACGTTTCATACTAAACTGATACGGAAAAAAATAAATAACATTTCAAAAGAACAGCAAAGGCAGTACCAATGTGCCTGAACATTGGGTGATTGTCTGTCCTCCTGTATTTTCTCCCCCCTGGGCTCGGTGTGCTTGGTCCAGCTGCTGGAAGATGATGTTCTGGTGAAGCTGCTGCCTGTGCCATGGCATCACAGAGAGCTGCAAGGTCACTCTGAACCTCCAGCTTCTTGGTCTGCAGCTGAAAATACCATTCTTGTGTTGAGGCTTCTGGGTCAGTGTTATCTCCCTGGAATTTGGTATCAAATGGCCCTGCCTGTTCCAGCTCGGTCACATACTGTGCTTGGGAGCTACCGGCTTGTGCTGTGTGGGGTTAAGTTCTCACTGTGTCTCATCAATGGCTTGCTTGTGTTGAAAGATTAGTGAGGAAAATGTGGCAATATACGTTGATATTCATGCTGTGTTTTGGCAAGGGAGGTCATAAAATTAATAGAGGAATTTAACCCCAAAATCCATCATGGAAAGTACCTGGAATACAGACACCAGACCAGACAGGAATTTTGCATATGGTCTTTTCATTTCTTTTTATAGCAGGAATTAGAATCTCAGAGAAGTGTGTTATCTGTGTCTCTAGTTCCTTCAATGAATATAGTTTTGAATATAATCAAATTATATTTTTAAGACACTGAAAGGTATACTGTATGAGAACAACATAGAATTGTTTTATTTTTTTTAAATCTACATTTGTTGCAAATGCATTTCATTTTTGTCTAGTCAAGAGAACAGAGCCATACCTTACCTATCTACGCTATTTTGGTTGTTTCGAAACATTTTTTATTGTTTCAACATGTGGCCACATGAAGTTTAATATTCTTTATGAGATCCTTACTTTTCCAGGAAATTTTTAGACTGAACAATTTAAATAATAGGGTCTAAAGCATCTCTACATAAAATTCATAATTTTATTTTTGGAGACTGTTCTGGTTCACTCTCAGCACGGTCCAAGATGATAAATCCTGTTGCAAAAATGTGTGATGTTTCTAATGTGGGTAAGAATATATGTTTGCAGATTGATTTCGAAGGAGGGCTGTTTCAAATCCTTGCAAATGAGGAGAAAGAGGACAGCTTTCTTGTAACATTGTTTTGCTTTTGTTTTCAGTCTCACAGCAATTGGATGCAGAACTGCTATCCTCTCAGGCGTCTCTGGCTTTGCTGCCAAGGTCAGCTCTGCAAACAAACTTCGTATTTTACACGTGGCTGTTTCAGGCTTCAGCTATTTCTCTGGTGTATTAAAAACAAATAGGCTCCTCTCCAACATCAAATTTCTCTGTCTTTGGTTTATTTCTCTGTCTCCTTTTTAACCCTCACATCTGTTTTAGCCCTAGGAAGGTGCTCCCAACCCTCTTACCCCATCCAGTCCTCAACTGCCCGTTCTCCACCTCTGCTGGCCCCAGCAGGAGCTGAAGGTCTGCCTGGGACACATTAGCCTAGGAAGCTGATAAGGAGAACTCTTACAGATCCCAAAGTGGCCATGAGTAAGGTCAGGGATGCATAAGAATTTGTTCCTCTGAACAGCTGGGGTCCCAGAATTGCATAGAAGATGATGGTAACAGATGTAGCAGAGTGATAGGTTGTCTTACAGCATCCTTTTGTAGCTACAGTAGTTTGTTTTGTCCCGTCTCAGGTGTAGGATACAAATATTAAATATGTATTTAGTGGGTGTTCACAATTACCTGGAAATTTTATTGTACCATTCAATTGCAAAACACAAATGTTCTAAACTCACTAATAAAGCTTTCACGTTCTGGCTATTACCTCCTGAGTGCTGTGGAAGTTCAAATTTGGGTTTTGATCTTGAGTGAGCATGGGTTTTAGTGTTCACAGATTTGAGAGACTGATCTAGTGAGCAGTATTTATACACTCACACCCACTGATAGCTAATACACGTGTCCCTCTTGTGCTCATAAAATTCCATTGAAGAACCAACTGGAAAAAGCACTTTGAGTAAAATTTGCCATCATTTTAAAAATGAAAGAATAAATCTTGACTTGTGAGTGCTGGTGTTTCTTGCTTCTGTATGGTATTTTCAGGAATCCCTGCTGCACGTGGAAGTGTGTAAGGAGTCAGGAAAACTTTCTGACACTGACAGGACTCTGCTGCAGAGGTGCTGCTCTCCTTCTGAACTCCCTGTTGAAACATGCCCAAAAAGCACTTAAAGAGGTTGGAAAAGAAATCCCCTGTCCAGGAGCTGTAATGCTGATGTAGATGGATATGACAGGCAGACTCAGAAGCCTCACCATAGTGGCCATAAAAGCAGCTATACATTATCTGTATAGTATTGGATGTGAAAAGGCTACCTTTGAAAAATACAAACAGCTGAGCTCTGTGAGAGCATCCTCTGGACTGTTCAGTGTCCAAATTCCTCAACTTCACTGCTCTGTGCTTATTGTGCCCTAAAAGTACAGATAATGTTTCAGTTTAGAAGCCTGATACTTTCTGGCTTTATAACTCTGTAAGCTAAATAAATCATTTTCTGCTTTCTATCTCTAAATTAATGACAAACTTCCTTTTTTAATAAGTGCAGCTGTGACAACACAGGCCTAGAATCCACAGAATGCAAGAGCAACCCTTGAGCTAATGAGGTGTTGAATGTTGGTAAAAAAAAAAAGGGTACCTACTGCTCTTCACATGAGCCCAAAAGTTCTCATGTTGGTAAAAAAAGAAGAAATTCTAAATTACCCCCTCATGTGATCTACAAAACATATCTGACAGCCAACTTTTTCTATTCCCAAATATCAATACAGAGCTGCAAATAAAACAAACCAAAACCAAACCTGAGAATGAGTCCTGGCAAGGTGAAATAAAGCATACTAAAATTTATGGAACTTAATGAGAAATCAAATGCAATTTCTTTGGCATATTCCCACCGTTTAAGTTAATGCAAACGGTAATGCTGTAAGTAGTCAGGTGTTATTGCTCTCCTTGTGGGACCCAGGAGGAGACCTGTACTTCATTTTTATTCCTATATGGTCAAAACTGCCTATAAGTGAGAAATAATTTAAAATGTGGGTCATTAAAAATCTCATTCCTCTAGTAGAAAATAATAAATCCTCTGAAGAGAAAGGTCTACTGCAATAACTTTTAAGATTTACTATCCTTAAATATCCTAAAGATAGAAATTGATGACTAGAAGCAGGATAAGGTCAATATAACATTGTAAACTCAATGAAATACATCAATAAGGATGAAAGATATAAGAAATCACATGCTGACAAATGATGATAGGGGACTGTGAGCTTTTTATTTCCAATGTATTGTGAAATCTGCATCAAAAACTTCAACCTTGTCATCAGTTAATCAAGTTCTGTCTTACTTTACTCCCCCTTTAGCCCATAAAGCCTTGTTTAATAGCAGCAATGACATCTTCCTAATATGAAAATAAAACTTAATTAAAAGATGTTGATAAGAGGAAAGCCTTCCTATTGAAGAACAGGTCTCCTTCTAAAGAAGACTATCATTCTATTATAGCTGTTATTCAGAAATACGGGTATGTCTTTTTTTTTCACTAGAATAAACACACTTTGAACTATATTTCTGTGTTGGGCAACAAAAGGATTTTATTCAGACCCAGGGAATCATTCTAAACTATGCAATTAATCCTTTATATTCCCTAAGAAGACAGTGACATTCCCATAGACAGAAGAGCTGGAATGGTTGCAATTAAGTGGATGCAGTAATCAGTGAAACCCAAGTCCAAAACAGTTTACATTGATATGAATCCTTTCATTTCCCCCAGATTTCTGTGACCTGATTTTTTACACTGCTGGGCTCTTTATTAGGATTATAGGTTCTATAATATAGAACTACTAAATTATAGCTACTATAATAATAATACACCATATAACCAATAATCATATTATCAAGATGTATTATTATAATATGTGATTAAGAAGAATATGTAACGTATGGGCTTTTTCTCCTTGTTTTTCTTTTATTCACTCTCAGATTTTGTAGACAGTACCATGTTATTCTTTGGTAGAACAGAGTTGCTGGAACTCACTCAAACCAAGATTATGCAGCAGCCAGACTGTCGCAATGGACACACACTGACCATACTCCAAGCTCCTTAAAATCAAATGCAAAATGCAAAATACCAGTTGAATTTAATGTACAAAGGTTTGAAAAACAAAACTAAACTAAGCATGTAGCTGTAGGGCTACAGGGCTGGGGACAAAGCTGGGGACTGACTGGGAGAAGGAGTGGATTCCATTTCTCCAGCAGTGCTTGTGAAGCCATGTCTGGAGCAGGGTGTCTGCTTTTGGGCCCCTGAATGCAAGGGCAGTATGGCCAAACGGAGGTGAATCTAGTGGAAGGTCATTAAGATGATTTATTTGGGTGCTATGATGAACAGAGGGAGTCTGACAAAGCTGGGTTTCTTCAGCCTGAAAAGAGAAAGTCTGGGGGAGACCTTATTGCTGTCTGTGGCAACCAAAGAAAAGTGTGTGGAGGAGACAGTCAGGCATAGCTCAGAGGTGCACAAGGAAAGGAGGGGAAGTGATGGGCACTTGGGATGGAACATGGGAAATTCCAAGTGGATAAAAGGAAAAAAAAAAACTGCCATGAAGTTAGTTATCACAGGCACACAGACACAGGTAGGTTGTGGACTTTTCATTTCTTGGAGATACTTGAAACTCAGCTGTAGGAGTCATTTAGCAACCTGAGCCGACTTCATTTTGCTAGCTCTCATTTATGGTACAACCTCTTTTACTCCAATTCTGGCAGTTTCTTAGGGCTTTCAAGTAAGTGTAAACAGATAAAATACCCATACAAGTAAATGCAAAAATTAAGTACACTGCTATCTATAGCAAAGTAAATAAGAATCAGGTCCATCAAGTGTCAGCTTTGGCCATGAGTGGCCATCAGCCTGAGTCAGTGCCCTGCTGTTCTGGAGGGAAGAGCCCACAGTCTGAGCTGCAGAAATTCATATCTGCCTGAAACAGGAAATCTCACTCCACTCAGGTACAGGAGGGTGTGCCACTGCTTGTCACATCAGTGGCCAAGGGGAGTTAACGCCATTGAAGAGAAGATTTGCTCAGAACAACATTTTCTTTAAAACTTCCCATTTTCTTGGTCAGTACCTCCTTGGGGGAGCTACACATGGAGTTGAAAATACTTGAAATGAAAATTCTCGTGTCCCTGTTAGGACAGCCTGATTTATTGTGTATGTTCAATTTTGAGTAAATGGAGAGTGGTGACAACACTGAGGAACAGAACGTGTCTGTCCGTCTGTCCCCTGAAGAAATAAGCTCTCAAACTCTCTCTGCCTCCCCTTCCTGGGAGAAGCACATTAAATGAAGCACACCAGAGAATTTTTCATTTAGTACTAAGCCTTTGGACTCCTTCACAACTGCTCTTGTATCTACCTCATGAATGAGGAAAATTAATTGAAAATTGCTCTCAGCATGGAGAGCCTGACACTGGAGGAGTATTGTCTCTGTGCTATAGTGATTTGATTGGGGCTGCTGTCACATGTTATATATGTTATGTTCAACTCAGCACTGAAAAACAGCCTGTGCCATTTGCCCTGTTCTCACAGACAGGGAAGCTCCAACCATTGTTCCTGGTTTGTTTTCAGTTGTTGCAGTCTTTGTGCTGATAATTTAACAGCCTATAACTTAGATGGGGATAGCAAGAATATATCTTTGAAATAATACAATGCAAAGGCACATGAAAGGATAATTAATTCTGGTTTCATAGTGCTATGCACAGCCTGACTTATCCTTTGCCACAGCCATTTACTCTGTAAAGTTCAGTAGTAATTTTGCAGTATATATGGGCTTGCTCCATTGTCCTATAAATTAAAGATATCCTTTTGGGTTTCAGAGGACTTTGGATTCAGTTTTACCACACTTCTCATCTCAGGATCTCAGAGTGTTTTGTAATTATACCTAAATAAATCTTCACTGTGTCTCACTCTCCTGTGAGTAACAATTCACTTCTCCAGAAGGAAAGGTAGAATTTGGAGGCAGAGAATAACAGAGGAATACAAAGCTGACTCTAGTTCTCTCTGGTGGGTGCATGTGCTAAATCTCATTTGTGTTTGCTTTGCTTTTGTTCTCAGACTGAGGAGGAGGAGAGATGTTTCAGACATCTGAAGTTCACTTTTCTCACCTCCATCAAAACTACAGAAATACACCCCCCAGGTTTTAAGTGCAGGGAAAAATCAGTCACAAACCTGCAACACTTTCTTCAGATCCCAGAAATCTACAGATTCTGTGGATTTACAAACCTTTGAAATGAGCTCCTGTTAGATCAGGTAGGCTATCAATGCCTGCTGTGTACATTCCTGGCATGTATTGCTGTCTTACAGTTGGGAATCTGAAAGCTCTTCAGTCCTCCCAGGGAATTTTCCAGATTATCTATTCTGTTATTTCCAGTCACCGTTACTTTGTTTATTTTATTTGGGGATTAACTCAATTCCTTCTCTTCCTGCTTTTATTACGGTCCAGAAATATCTGCATCACGAGTGTGTTCCCAGCCCTTTGCTCGTTCATTCTAGGGGTTAAATCATCCGTGTCATTCTATAAGGGTTTCAGTCCTTCTCAGTTTTTCCTTTTGTCTCCATACAGCTGCACCAGCCACAAGCATCGCCTGATTGAGACCATTCAACCCCCCTTTTTTAAATTCAACAGCAGTCCGGGTGCTCTTTGGAGTGGTGAATTCTGCTGGCTGACACCACTCCAGAGGAAGAAGAAATTCTTCTCTTGACCAAGTACTTGCTTATTCTATTAACATAGGCTCATGGAAAGAGGAAGGACTGACATTATTTTTGTCACAGTTTTGCCTGATTTGGTAGGATACAGAGACTTTTCTCAGCACAGAGCCCTGGCTGTGCTAGGCACTGGATACCTATACATGTCTGAGGACAAGTCCCAGCCTTGAAAATCTCACCCTTATTAAAAGTGAATCCACGGAAGATGTGGGGAAATGTTTCTGTAAACAAGCAGGGTGGCTGTCATTGTGCGTAAGCTCAGTTTCTTCCTTCAGCTCATTGAAAGGCACCCCTGGCAGGGGTCAGGAGGGGAGGGCAGCTCAGGTTTCTCCAGTTTTCCGTGGTGCAGAGGCAGCGATGGAGCAGGACGCAGGAGATGTCTCATGGGACCCTTTCTGTAGATGTGCCTGTCACCTGCAGTGTGGCATTTTTGGTGGCTTTTCCCCACCCTGTACCTTTTCCCCTTATCACCCCCTTGTGTATAGGGTCGTGGAGGGAAGATGAAGTGCTGCTGCTCCCTGGATTCATAGGGGAATGGAGGGGAGCTGAGCTCTGCAAGTCTCACATGCACAGTGTGCCAGTCATGGGCACATCAAGGACAGGAGGTGTCTGTCTTGAAGGACATACCTCTGATTTTTGGGGGTCAAATGGCTGGCCCCAGAGAGGACAGAAATTATTTGGGCCCATCACTGTGTCAGTGAGTGCATTTACTCACAAAGGAGTAGGAAAAGTTTTGTGGCATCACAATATAAAGGAAAGGAAGAACATGAAGGACTGATGGAGAGAGTTTTATGTGCCAAATCTTGTTGTTGGCGAAGGAGGAACACACAAGCCAAGGATTTTTTTTGTCTAATTAAAATCTTAACATGCTAACTAATACACAACACACAGTTAATTAGTTGTAGTACAGTGACAATACACAAATATTCACCCTGCAAATTATCTAATTAATATAAAATAAGCTCTGCCTGGCTCATTCACCGGGGTGAATGGTTTATCACCCTGAAATCTTTAGTATCATTCTGTGCCTGTACTTCACTGGACTGCATCTCATGTCCTCACTCTGGAGGCTACTGCTGTCCTCCTGCATCATTATACCAGGGCTATAAATATGTCAGAATACAGACTATCAGCTTGTTGCTGCTATCTGTATAAAAAATACTATGCCATATGGCTGTAACATATGATTCTGCCCTGTGATTTTGCTCAGCTCTAAAACTAAGGGAAAATTAAGTTCAGCTACACAAGCTGATGGTAGGATAGCTCTTAAAGCATAGTTGCTCTCAAAGACCTCTTAGTCATCCAGATTTGGTAAAAGGCAGTGACCTCCAGACAGAAGTTTTCCCAAGAACTTTTTCCATGCCCCAGCCATTTCTGTCCAAGAAAGCAGAAGGTGTGCTGTGGTAGGCAACTTCTTGCCTCAGAATATCTGAGAAAATAGTTGTGACCACCTCAGTATGAAATCTGTCACTGACTGACTAATGATCATAACAACCACAGAGTTTAATCTCCCTTTTAATTATTGTTAGCTGTTTCTTACTTGTAACAAGCTCAGGGAAGGCCCTCTTTGATTTGGTAGCTTGTGTGTTTCCAATGCTGATATTACCATGGGGACTGGGGTGCCTTAAGGCAAAATAAAGTAATGCAGCTGTAGATCTGCCACATCTGTCATAGACTGAAGCAATTATGAACTTGGACATTACATATTTTTATCTGAAAACTGGATGGAAATGAATCTATCTCATGGGCACCTTCGGTAGGAAAGAAAAATCTTGTTGAGTCTGATTGAGTTTGTGAGGCAATTCTGAGGTCTGTGGCAAGAACTATGTGACCAAAAAATTTATATCAGGGTTATTAATTAGCTCCCTCAGCTAATGGAATAATTATTTAATCAGAACTAAGCAAGTATATGCGAATGCAGAATTTCATTCTCTAATCAGTTTGGACAGTTGAACAAGGCCCTTCTGTCTTTAAAAACAGAAACCAGGACAACTATTTTCAAAACAGAAGTTCAGCACGGTTAACAATAAAAAAACAGTTTACGAAGTAATTCTGTTCAATCTAATGATTTTATTGTCGTGGTAATAATATTTGATATGTTTCTCAGAAGCTTAACTTCATCTTGTGAAAGCCTCAAATCTTGTCATTTGTTACAAGAAGGCGGCCTCTTCCTCTGACATTTCTGCTAGGAAACATGAAATCTATGAACCCCAAATCCAAATAAAAATGTCAGTGTCTTTCTTATCAGTACCCCATTATTATTAAAGAAATGTATTGATCTTAAATGCTGGACTCAAGAACTCTGAAGGCTTTGGGATCAGCCACATGGTTAAGACTGTTCCCCCTCCAACAGAGAAGTAGAGTTCAAAACCGTAGAAGAAAAAGAAAAAAACAGAAACTTCTATAAATTCTGGCAAAACAAATGATTTTGTTTCTAGTAGTTACATATGTATTTTTTTGTGCTCACCCTCTTTCTTTTCTTATGAATATGATACAAGGGAAAAGAAATATCTGAGGTTTAATGCTCTATCTCTCTATCAATAAACATTCAATTGTAATAAAACACACCTGTCATGTAAAAAGCAGAGTGTGGATAAAAAATGGCTGATTGTCTATGTCTTGTTTCTTTCTTGTCTCTGTAAAATAGGAACATGGAAGCATCAAACATGTAAGAACATTTCAGTTTGCTTTGTAACCTGCAATTTATCTGCCTGAATTCAATTAGAGTCTCACTCGTCAAACACACTGTAGCTCTTGAGAGGTGACAGATCAAACTCTAGCAATCACAAACCTGCTGAGTTTTGCCCAAATCATGGTAAAGGTTTCTTGCACCTCAGGCTTCTTTCAGGAGAGAGTCTTTGACTTCCAAATCCAAGTGTCAGCCAACCAGCTCTCAGTACAGAGATTAAATAATGTGCAAATTAAAGGTTTGGGGCTGATTCTCTTCCTTCTGAAATAAATGGCACCCCTCCCTATGCATCCAGAGGGAGAGAGGTCCTCTGCATTGCTTCACTGGCTGATTGCAATCCACCCAGGACTGTGCAAAGAGAACAGCCAGATAATTCATAACGTCACGGAGCCCTTGTCTTACTGCAAGGCTTTTTATCCTCACACATTCAGCTTCAGCCCTAGTCATAAATTACATGGTTTGTAATTGATGCATTAGGAGTCAGAACAGCTGGATGGCAAGTTTTTAACTCATCAGTGGAGGCAGCTTCAGGCTGGAGAGTTTTGTGCTCAGGATGAAGAGTTGGCTCATTTATCTCAGTCAGCTCAGTCAAATAACCTCCCTCACGGCTGTAACAATAATTAGGAACAAGGAATAAAAAGTCTGTAAACTCCTAGCAGCTAGACTAAGGGAAAAATATGGAAGGTGTACATTTACTGATGCAAACTCCAAATAACGTTAAGCAGAGACCAGAACACCCAGGAGATGTAACTCCATGTTCCCTGATTTGGGAATGAAGGCACCATAAGGACCATGAGCAAACAGTTGAGTGTTTTCTTTCTGTAACAACACCAAACTTTTCTGCTGTACAGAGCGGTCCCTCATTATAACTTGAGCAAAGTGACTCATGACAGCTCCATGAGGCAGTTTTATCTGCCACAGTGACTGGGAGCCTCTGTGGAGTTCCATGGCATGATGCGCTCTGACAGACACCCCACTCTCACCTGATTTATTCTCTGCCATATCCCCAAGCTCTTCTGAAGAGTCATTTCTTGCATGGAAATGAGACTTCTGGGAATTCTTTGTGCTGCTTTGGCTCTGTACCTGGGATAGAGTGTGTGAGTCAGCCAGGAGCAGTCCAGACATTTTCCCTCTGGTTCAGAACTGAGTCTGGAGTTCAGTTTCTGTGAGGATTTCAGACACACTGAATTCCTCCTTTCTTTTTCCCACATCCTCCTCCTTTTCCCACATTTGGATTGTGGGTAGCTCTCTGCTGTGCTTTACTTTGTTTGCCTGAACCAACCTTCCTTAGAAAGGTGATTCAAGAAACTGCAAGTAGTAGTTTCTGTAATATAATATTAATCAACTAATCACAAGCTTTTCAATAAAGGAATCAACTAATGAGGAGAGAGGTCTTTTGATAATCTTTTTATATTCCTTTTTTTTTTTATTTCTTCTGGGCAGGAGAATCAAACCCAAACACATTAGAAGGTTTGTTCAAAGGTAATTTTTTGGGTAGCAGATACCAGCTTCTTAATTAATGTAGAAGTGTATAGAATGTACTGGACATGTTTAGACCTCACAAATTTTGAGGTCATTATGGTATTCATAGATTTGATACTGAAATAGTAAATCTGAATTTAGAATAATTAATCACATTCACTTAGTGTCTTCTAAAATGGTCTAAATATATGTACACATATGTTTATGACACAAAGGATGACATATTTAAGCAGAATACTTTAAAACCAGACCCACCCAAAAAAACCTCCCAATCAAACTACAAATTTCTTTGGGCCTACAAAAACCTCTATGCTTATTCTTCAGATCCTCTTGCCTGCATAGTATTATAGACTGTACCATGTTAGCCATGATATAAAATATATTCTATAATTTTACTTAGGCAGCAAATAAATATTTTGGCGGGTTTTTTTGTAGCATAAAGAATGGAATTGTGTGGACCAAAAGCCAGTCTCTTTTGTTTCTCTCATTTGCTGTGGATTCCTCTGGGTTTATCTTGCATTTTTATGACCTAAATCAGGAACAATTCTGCTGTTTCTCACTGAGTTGCACGTGCCTGAAAATCAATAGAAGACTCAGGCTTGCTTTGTATATTTTTCTTCTGAGAACTCTGGATCCAGCGGTGTCCGTTTTCAACGGGAATGGAAATTCCAATATCAGCAGCTAATCTGAAATCTCTGGGCTCGCTGGGGCTAATACTGTACAAAGTGAGCCCTTGCCCGTGTGTTTCCAGCAGAGGCTGAACAAAGGGGCTCCCCAGGAAGCTGCAGGTTGGTTCCATGGCATGTGCACCTGCAGAGGAGATCGCGGCTGGAGATTGCCGAGCCTTGGCCGCATTCCAGGCAGGAAAGGGGCTGGCGGCAAACAGGCTCTGATGGACCTGCCAGACCCTTGTGTGAACCATCCTGTAGGTTCCCGGCCCAGAAAGTCTCTTCAGGCTGATCTCCAACAGAAGGAAATTCTTTGGCGTGTTTTGTCTTTCCCCCAAGCAGACAAACATTGGTGAAATGCCTTTTTCATCCCTTGTGTCACAATGGTTCTGGCTTCCTTTCCTCAGCAATACTAGCTTCATACTCCTGTAAAATAATTCTATAAATGTCCATACCTACTGTACACATCTTGAAGAAAAGCCGTATAGAACAGGAATGGAATTTATTCTTCCCCTAAATCTTTCTCCCATTTATCCTTTTGGTTTTCCCTTCTCTCATTCTCACATCCCACTTTATTTGTCTCTGTTCCTTTAAAATGTTTTCTTTCCAAGTGAAACCAAACAGAATTATCAGCCCACAGTGGTCTTCTGCATTTGTGTTCTGTCCTTTGTCAAGGGGAATTGGAGCAGGGGGTGGGCTTGGGCTTCTATCCAGGAAAAAGAGGGAAGAGAGGCACTGTTTATTGCTGCCAAGGACTGGAGCCGTCCCCAGCCTTTTCTTTAAGAGAATCTCTCGTATTTCTTTCTACCTCTCGTGGGGTAAGCACTTCTAAGTATCAATTACTTTTATTATTTACCTAGGGAGTGTGCGTATTGCATCTGGCATAGTTTGGAAATGTCAGTGTTCCTGTAAGTTTCATTCATAGCAATTACCTAGGTAGCCTCTCCATAATCAGATTCTTTCAAGATTTGAAGGTTTGTTGGAAACAGACTAGGGAAGCGTATGGTATCCGTACATTTCAATGCTTGTTTGGGTCCGTAGAAGTGGATTTTTTTTTTTTGTGCATTCCTGTATTGTGGAGCATCAGAAAAATAGCCAAGACAGAACTGGTAGAAGATGCAGCACGACAAGAGGCTCTGCCAGCTCTGCCAAGAGCCAGGAAGGAGAAGTTAGCTGAAGTGCTTTTCTCTCTCTCTCTCTCTCTCTCTCGCTCTCTTTCTCGTTTTTTTTTTTAAGCAGGGTTAAGGTGAACTCCTAAGCAATTGTGGAGTGAGGCCCCACCTCTCCCAGCCTGATCTGCAGGCTCGGGTTACTCTCTCCTGCCTGGTTCTCAGGAGCCCACAGTGAGCTTCACTCCTGTCTGCTGCCCCTGCCTTCAGCCCGAACCTGCCAGAGCCTGGCAAAACAACACTCTTTGTAGAGCTCAGACTTTATTTCAAGAAGATTTGCTGGCAAACGCCAGGCCAAAGATGGAATAGCACCACTTGAGAAGAGATTCGGCAACCAAACTGCTGCAAACGGTAGCTGAGCAATATCATCCTGTCCACTTTTTATCAAAATCGGGAAAATCCGTGTCCTCCCTGGAGAAGCCGTCAGGGGCAGGACTCTGGCAGGGATGGCTCTGACTTCACCTGCCTCTGCAAATGAGTCACGGAGTGTTATAAAAAGCAAGGGCCTGCCAAGTCTCGTTTCTTGGAACTGAGTGGGAACTTCAGCAAGCAGCTGCTCTTTCGTTAGTTTATACTTTTCCTCTGCAGGTTTCTTGGAGGGGGCCTGGAATCACAGAAACTTTGCAGCATAAAGGACCTGTTGCTCCGTTTGGATAACCGTGCCTCAGTGGAAATAGCTGCTTGGTCCAGATATGATTCTGATCTTCCTAAGGGATCTTAGTGAAGCCTGGAAGGAGCCTCGGGAACATTAAGCAGGTGTGTAAATCTTTCCGGATTGGCAATTGAATCCTATCAAAAATCAGGAACAGAACCTCAAAAATCAGATTAGCTCTCCTGTGCACCACCTGAATAGAGGTTCTTTTCATATGTCTGATGCTGTTAAAAGATTTATGCTTTCTAGCTTTTCTCTGGAGTCACATAAGGCAAAATCTCATTTGAAAGAGAAACCAGTGAAAACAGATTCTCGTGGAACAGCCCGGTTTTAGGAGGGGAAGTGGCTCATTATAGCAATCCCGACTGTGCTAGCAGTGTAGCGTGAGGACTTTGGCTACCTGCAAGCGTGCCGATAGGGACCATTCCCCTGCGCTGCGCGAAAGCCACGTGTAAGTTGTCAGAGTGGGGAGGAATGTGGTGCCAGATGGAAACAACATAAACAGCTGGGAGATTTCATCCGGGATTTCAAGCGAAGACGGGAGACTTTTGTTCTGGTAGACCAGTCGTTCCAAAGGTGGTTTAGCTACACCTACTTCTTCTGGGAAGGATGTTGCCTTGGAGCCGGGGTAGGTTTTGTGTGTGGCCTTGGATTGATTTTTTTTTTTTTTTCTTTTTTTGGTAAACGCTTACGATGACTTTAAACTCCCACATTTCAGCCCGGCTCCGGTGCGCTGCTCTCAGCACCTTTGCATGGCGTGAGCGCGCAGGGAGCGGGAGGAGGGAGCTGCTCCGCAGCGCGCACATATGAGGCGAAAGCGTGGGATACG
>JANPWX010000593.1:12910-291068 GCA_024734555.1 Trochalopteron elliotii | reverse complement strand
TGTTGGCGGCGCGGAGTGGAGCCCCCGCGCCCGCCCCTGCCCGGAGCCCTGCGGCCACCGCCGGCCCCGGGCCGGGAGGAGGACTCGGGGCAAGGTAAGGGAGGTTTAGCGGGGCGGGATGGGATTTCCCCCCTGGCGTGGAGCCCCCGGGTTGTTCCGCGACCCCAAAAAGCCGCCCGGGCAGCCGCCACACGGCGGATTGCCGGGCCTGTCCCCGCTCCCGTGGGCGCTGCCGCCGGCGCCCTGCGCTCGGACAGGGAGGCTGAGAAAGTCCCTCCCGGGCCCCTCGGGGACGGTGGTCGCTGCTGCGGCTTTTCCCCCGCCTGGCTGTACGGCCACGAAGCCCTCCGTGTGTGTAGGGGCGTGTAAGATATGTGTGTGTGTGTGTGTGTGTGTGCTCTCCTGCCGCTGCGCTACCGCCACACCTGCTCGCACCTTGCCCGCCGAGCTGGCACCGCGGCTGGGCATCCCCGCCGGAGCCCGCGGAGGGCACCATCTGTGATCCGTGCCGCTGCCCTCCTCTTCCTCCTCCTCCTGCCTCACCTTCTACCAGGTGACCCGCCTTTCAGTCCTTATACTGGGTGGTTTTTTTTCCCCAGTGGTTCATCTGGCTTTTCCGTCTCTGTTGCTGGTAGCGGGCAAAGAGCAGCGTCGTGGTGGGATAATCCTGTTGAATGCCCGCGTTTGTTTGGTGCTCCCCCCTGCTGTCTTTCATCTCCCCCGCTGTTCAGCCCTTTCGTTCTCTCCGGTAACTTTCCCTGGCGTCTTTGCTCCTTCTGCCCCTCTCATCGCCATGACACGCACGTTGTCAGTGGGCGAGTGACCTGGGCACACCTTGGAAAAACAGGTTCGTGGCATTTTGAGGAATAATTTAAGGTGCTCCTGCCTCCTTCTGTGATCTCAGAAGGGCTTGCATTGTATCCATGAAAAGCGAGATGTTGCAGCTTTCACTAAAGCATAGTTTCAAGTAGCAGGCAATAGGAGAGAGGGTGGAACAGGTTTTTCTTAAGGATGTTGTTTGAGAACCAATCCTCCCACTCAGAAATTGTGCCTTGCCTTGGCTCGTGGATCTTGTACCCTCCAGAGTGGTGTGACCTTTGGTGGAGTCTGCTTTGTTTACTTGAGGTGAGGTATTGAAGGTAAAAGTATTGCTCATCTGCATTGTGCCTGCTGAAATATTAACCAAATGGTGGATCTCGCATGCCTTTGCAGCATAGATCATATTTGAATTACTCCTCTCCTTCATCATCAGAAACGTGGTCCTCCTCCCTTCCTATTGACTGTCTTTCTTCTCGTTTGCGATTGTGCAATGTCTATATATCAGCTACAAAAGTTGCTTACATGGGAGAACATAAAAATGACCATTTTTGTTGTTAGCAACTGGAAATACTTAATCAGCACTGTGTGGCCAGTCTCCTTTCCCTGGAATACCCATGGAAACACTGTCCTCTGAGGGGAAGGAACCTCTCCTGGGCCATGCTTGCATGAGTTGGTGGTTTCCTCTCAGCAAGTGGGGACTGCAAAGAGCTTATGGAGTTTCCAAGGTATAAGGGAGACGCCCCATATCTCTGATTCACAGTTCACAGGGAGTGTAGCATTTATTAGCATTCAGGTAACGAGATAGTGTGCTCAAGGCTCCATGGGAGCAGGCTGTGGCTGCTGCTTGTTTTTACTGGGGAGGCTGTGGAAATGGAAGTGGCTTTGGGCTTGAGTTGTCCAGCTGGCTTGTGCTGTCACACACTCGTGGAGGCTGGGGTGTTGAGTTATGCCTTCTCATGGCTCCAAGTGCATGTTTCTGAGTGATTCTGTAACTCTGAAAGCAGACCAAGCGTCCCATTAGATTTATTTGGAGGGAGGTAACGCCCCACAAGCAGCAACACCCAGTAATAATTAGGTGCTAGTTATATACAGCAGTAATAGAGAAGGCAAGATTAATCTGAATTTACTTGCTTCTGCTGTGAAATGCACAGATGGAAAAAAGTACTAGAGTTTTCCACTTGATGACAACTAAATCCCTGAAATATGGTTGATTTTTTTTTCTGTCCATAGTCCTGCTGTAAAGGGTGAATCAGTCACATTAACTACTGCATTTTTCCCCTGTGGGTGACAGCTTATTAAAATCTAACATCTGAAGTCAAATAATTGAGGCCCCAAGGGTCAAAATAGATTAAATATATAAGAACTCTTCAGTTACTGTGGGGAGATAAGAGAAGACTTGAAGTCCACATGACAGAAATTGCACTAAGAAAGCACTTGCTAACTTTGTTTTCAGTGTCTACCACTTGTTGCTCTTCTATTCTTGGTTACAATTCCTGCATCTGTTCTCCTACAGTGAATGACTGATCAATGCACAAGATTTTCTCAAAGACAACTTGTGGCTATGGCAGACAGAAAAAGGAAGCCCTCTAGTCTGTGACTCCTCCAGACTCCCCTCTGCTGTGGGGCTGGTGGTCAGAAAGAAAAAATATTTAATGCCTTGAAGTTGTGCAGCATGCACTGATCCTTGTATCTCCATTCAAAGTATATTTTTTCAGTGTGAAAATTCGGTAGATAAGAGGCCCATTTCTTGTTTTCAGTGCTGATTCTCTAGGTTTTCCATTATTCAAACCAGAAGAAACTAGAATTCCTGCTTTTGGGGAGGGGCTGTAACTTGGTGCCATTTTATCTCAGCTCCAGAACTGGACGCTGATTTGTCCACCAATTTATTAATCCAGAACAATGACATTCTATTTTGTCCGCTTTTGATTTAACTCTGATACCTAGGAATTTCCAGTTTTCTCCCCTGAATTCCAAGTTAGATGATGGCTGTCATCTGCACTTGTTTTGCCATGAACTTCAGCTGTTAGTTCAGTCCTGAGCTACCACGGCATTTCTCCCTGTTGTGCCTATAGAGGAATTTGGGTATAAAGTCATTGAAAGTTTCACCTAAATGCGTGACACTGCTTTGGGTGTGTGTAGAAAACATTTGCAAAGCTGTTTATAAAACAATGCTCTGCAGTCACTGAAAGGGAATGTTACACAAGGTGTCTTTTACAGCTGTTGAGAGTCAGAGCCTTCTTGGAAGGACCATAATGACGCGAGAAGAAGCAACCTCCACGTCTTTCTCTTTTTTTTCCTCCTGATTTTGTGTCATTGACACTGGGGGATAAAAAAATGAATCAGAAATGGAAATATTGTTAGCATTAGCTTCTTAAGGTCTGTTTCATTTTGAGCTGTGGCCGTGAGCCTGCAATCACTAACACATGCCTTCAATTGTAACGTCAGTTTTAGTAACATTTTTAAATACTAGCTAACTCAGGGCCTTGAGTTGCTACTAGATGAACGCTTCCAGTCCTTTCTTCCTTTCTCTCTTCATGCCACTGTCTCGGTAATTAAAGTTAGGCATGCTGTGAATCTCCACAGGGTTAAGATCTGACACGGAAATAGCAAATTACAAATTACTTTCTTTGCATTTATTACCTTTGTCTTTTGAAGAATAGACTTCAGCGACCTTGTGCATACTGAATAGACAGAGTTAGCAGATGTCTCTAGCCTCAAAGGTGCAGAGTTAGTATTTTCCATGAAGTTATCCATTTCTGTGGGGTTTTCTGTTATGTAGTTTTCTGATGCATGGCAGGCGTCTTCATTACTGTGGTGTGGTGACAGGGGATTCTACTTGCCTTTGTTCTTAAAGCCTCACTCAAGTTGTCACTTTGACCAACCATGGAAATTGTTAGGTTCTCTGTAAAGCTACAGAGGAAAAAAGAATAGCAAAAATCCCAGTATAAACACAAAAAATGATTAAACCATTCTCCTGGAATACTGTGAAAACTTGGAGTATTTCAACAGACTATTTAATAAAAGTTAATAAATTTAAGAATGTTATCTGTGGAGTGATGGTAAGTGTTATGAATGTCCAGTAACTTAAAAAAGGTTTCGTACATGGTTGTTTGGGTTTTTTTGGTCTTTTTGTTGTTTTCGTATTGGTTTTGTTTTGGTTTTTTTTGTTTATTTTCTTTTTCTTTTCAAGAATACATTGGTTTTGCATTAGAGAGGGGATTTGTCTTTGAATAATCCAAAATGCTACAGTTCATGGATTTTATAGATTACCCCTGCAGGTAAGGGAACACCTGATTCCTTTCAAGCTTTCTATGAGTGCAGGGGAACTATATTCAGCTGGGTTAATTGTGAAACTGCCAGAGCTGGTTCTTGGGGCTGCAGTTTGCTGTAGCTGCTGGATGCTTCAGACTAAATGTACTACAAGAGTTCCTCTTATTGTATGTAGCTCAGGAATGTTTGTAACTGGAAAATAAAGAAGTGACTCCTGGTGGATTTGTATTTATTACTTTGATTTCTGCTCCGGCTCATAAAAGCAGTTTTAAAGATTTGACCAAGTAGAAAATCAGGCACTAGGATTGCTGCTTCTCCCATCAGTACTCCCTTCTCCTCCCCCTCACCCTCCAGAAATTGTCTCAGGTGCAAAGAGAAGCTGAAAGTGAGGTGTTAGCAGCTTGTTGTCCATTAGATAAGCCCACATCCATTAGAAAATGGTATTTAACAACTCCTCCCCTGGACAGCTACATCAAACTTGTTCAAAAAAACATGAGAAACACATGAGCTCACAGAAGTTCACTTGCTCCTCAAGACTTGCAGATACTTGGTAAGATACAAGACTATCCCAATTTTGTCAATGTCAATTGACAAAATGCCTCTTTAGGCAGTTCTTGATGTTGCTGTGTTTTGTTCCAGTAAAGGTCCTAGTGAATTATCTTTCAGCTGGAATGTGAACTTTGGTTAATGAGCACGTTCTTTCATTCTGGGGTGGTTGAGAGGTCTTGATTCATCCCTCAGAATGCTCCTTTCATGAAAACTGAGGACTTTGCTCTTCCTTCTAAGGTATTCTTCCTTCTTCCGAGGCCACTGATCTTTTTGTTTCCACAGGTGTCTGAGGTGTAGTCTTCTCTGTTTCCTGAGACAAAGATCTCTTTGTTTCTAGTGTAAAATATAATTTGAAGTAATTAGCCTGCAGAAAGCTTTTTTTTTTCCTCCTCCATGAGGGATTAGAAAGACACTTGGTGTTTCTGGGTGTTGGTATCTGGTTAATGTAGGAATTCACTTAAGTGTTCAATGCCTGTGAGAACCCCAGTTCACTTAAGTGTTCAATGCCTGTGAGAACCCCAGTATACATCATAAAAATGTTTTTGAATTAGCTGTTCAATTACTCAGAGCCTGTGAATGTGAGACCTTTGTACAAAGAATGAGACATTTGTCTTGTACGTTGTCTTATGTACTCAGATACATGGAGAACTCAATGATCTGGCAAGGATAATGCAGGGAAGTTGAGTTACATCATGAAGAGTCTGTGATACTGTGTGGCAATAAAATTTAGCTTGGTGATCTTCTGTGCCATTTAAAAAATGGCGTGGAAAAGTCAACCCTTTATACTTGTGCCTCTAAAGTGATTTTCAGCTTTGCACAACATGTCTTGGGAAGGCGGTGAGTGTATTGTTTTGCCTTTAGCTGGAGATAAAAATATACATCTGTGTTTCACATTCAGAATTGGGCGGCAGGCTGTGTATTGAATACATGTGTTTCCTTCTTTCTCTTCGATCTCATCTCAGACTCACTCTTCCCAAAGTGGAATTAATTATTCTCTGCTCCACTTCCAGCATTATTTATTGCTTTGCAATTCTTCCTGTGCTCTTGCAACCCTCAGTGTAACGTTTTATCTTTCTGTTTCCTTCTCTTCCTGTATTCAGGGATCAAGTCTTCTCCAGGGCAGTGGGCTGGGAGGTCGAGGATGGGATCTGTTTCTGTTTTGGCAGCAAACTTCGTTCAGGCTAATCAATCTGGGCTAACTGGTAATTAGCCTCTTGGTGCTGTCTCACACGGAGAGGGCAGGAGAGCGTGAGGAATCTGAACTTTGTGCCTTCGTGTCTCTTAGGTAAGTCAATGTGATGACGAATGTCCTGCCTCTGCCCAGGAACAGACACAGCTTCTCCACTGCAGCCACAGTGTCCCTTCTCTGTTTCTGTATTTAACCCCCATTTTCCTTACCCTTTTTCTTTTACATCACTCTTTAATTCCACATACTGCTCTGTGTTCATGACACTTCTTTCAGTAAAGCTTTTGCATACTCAAACCCCAGCTCTTTTTCTCCTTTTGCGTCCTTTATTCCAATGTCTTCTCTTAAGCATTTCAGATCCACTGTTCTCAGTGGGAAATGCTGCCTCTGAAATTATATGGAGAGTCGAGTCTTTGTGGGTTTAAGTCATGTCTTGTTATAATGCTGTGTACTTTGTCAAGGCAATAATTTTAAGCTCTCATCATGCAGTTCTAGAGCTCGAGACCTTACTGGGAGGTGTTAGAGTGTGTGTAGGCATTTGTTTTCCCTGTGTGAATGAGGTGTCTAATACACATCAAAAAAAGTCTCTTCAATAAATAGTCTTACTGAATATGAATGTAAGATATTCTCGGAAGTGCCTTTGATACGAGGTGGAATGAGTACTTTTCTACTTAAAATTTTCAGTTTTCTCACTTTTTATATGAAAGCTGAATGTTGACATGCAAATGGCTTGGGGCAGCTGGCAGCAGGGAACTGTGTCTTCCCAGGGACAGCACTGTTTTTTTTTTTTTTGAGGAGGTGGATGCTTAGAGCATGAGAGTTTATGTCCCGTTGGGCTCTTTGAGTATTTTAAGCTGTCCTTTTGTAACTCTGAAAGTTATTGTCTGGACATCTCCAGTCTCTTTTAAAAAAAATAATCTAAAAATCTCGATTTTTGGAAACAGCTGGTTTGTCTCTGTCTCAGTTTTCCTACTTATAAACAAAAAAACATATCTGTCTCTCAGGAGTTTTTGTGAGGCTTAATTAACAAATATTTATACAGGCTTTTGAGGCTGTAAAGCAGCATATAAATGCTAAGTAGTGTTATTATTACCACCAGCTGCTTTGTTGTAATTGAAGTAATAAAAGTTTCAGTGCCAATGGTTGCATTACCCTTGCCTAAATACAGTTTTTGTGAATTCGGGAGACACTGAGGCTGGTGGCAAAGTGATGGTGTAGACTGAAATACAGTGTGTGGGACAATTATGAAATCTTTGTGAAGGACTTAAAAATAAAATAAAATTAAATAATGATTATAAAAAAGTAAAAGTCCATAAGTGGAAAATAATAAACCCTCTTGTGCAGTATGCCAGTGTTTAGAGGTCCCAGGACTAAGTGGGGGTTGTCAGTGCTGTGTCTCCCTGGTTAGGAATGAGCTGGCAGCATTTGCATTGATGACTCTGGCATATAAAAGAAGGGATCTTTTAGAGATGATTGATAATTGGTAGTATAGGAAAAGTAACATGGTATAAATCACAATTAGCCTTTACCTTATTTTTTTTTTAAGGTCTACTTTTGTAAAATGTTCATGACTTAAAGCTGAGCTATTTTTATTAATGTTCTTGTGCTTATCTCACATAACCAGCTTGTTAAAAGCGGATATGAACACTTTTTAAGCCTCTGGCTTATAAATTGTGAGAAAGAGAAAAGAAGATTGATTCCAACAGGCTTGAAGGTAGATTCATTTCTCTTCTAGTTAGCAAAATGAGAGAGGGGGAAGAATTAAACTGTAGGCTTAGTGAGCCAATCAGTTTCAGCCAGGTTGAAAATCATTAGATTCAGCTCCAATGTACAATTTAATTGTAAAAGTCTAACTTAAAAGAAAATGAATTCAGGGGAATTCTGTTTTGGCAAATTGATGATAATATCTCTAAGTTACTCCTGCCTGAAGTAACAAGAGTGTGGAAAAAATAAAGTAATAACAAAGGAGCAGTGAGGGGGAACAATTATGTTGTAAACATCTCCTGGGGTTCAGAGGGGGTTACTTGGTCACATTAAAAGAAGAATATTGTGCTGCTTGAATGTTGGAGTAGATTGATAAAAACTGTGGTTTGAAAAAAAATCTCTGTTCTCTTTACTGTAAACATTTGGGATAAGATGGAAAAGTTTGGAAGAATGCAACATCATCTGTGAGTTCTTTCAGCATTCTTAATTGTTTGTTAGGAGATCTTGGTTTGAATGCTGGCAGATATTTCTGGTGGGTTTTAGGGGATTCTGATTTATTCACCTGGACTGTCAAACTACCTGCAGCAAGTAATCTGTCTCTAATCATATTTCAGTATTTAGTAAAATGCTGATTTCTGTTGTAAGGGGTGTTTCCTAACAGCTTCTGGATCAGTTCTTCTTATGAAGCCCTGATTTAGTTAAGGCCTTGGAGAGATTACTCAAATCTGGATTGTGGGTGTCGTGATTTCATAGTGGCTGTACTGCAAGGACTTTTAAAAAAGAGAAGATGCAAAGCAGGGAACTTACTCCGTCCTTTATGATTATAAGTAAGCAAATTTTCAGGCAGCTTTGAACATTATTAAACATCGAGAAGTCCCCAGCCCTTTTTTTTTTTTACTTTTTCCAGTTTTAGGCAAATCTTACTTTAGAACCTGCCATAAAATGTACAACCACAAAATTGTTCTGCATAGAAATAGAAGCACTTTAAACACACAGAGGCAGGCAATATAGCCCTGAGGCACATATGGAGACAACCCAAATCCTGAATGGTAGGTTCAGAAAAGGTTACTGCTGAAAATATTTTCAGTAGCCAAGTAGAAGACAAGTCATAGCATTGTATTAAAACTGCTCTCTCTTTGTGTGAGACTGGTGACACTTCATTGTCAATAAAAGTCTGGGGATTTTTGACAGCTGTGGGAAAGAGCAACTTCTTATTTTATGCTCCCTGTATACAGTGGTAGAACAATTAAATAGGTATTTATTTTTCTGTTATCCCAGACTGTAACAGAGAGTAGTATGATAACTATCTTTGGAAGTTAGTTAAAAAAAAATCTGCCTCGAGGGCTGTCATTTTAAGGCATCATATGAAATGCTGATTTAATAAGGTCTGTTCCTCGCACATTTTAAGTGCAAGGAAATGTGTATGTTGAGACCTTGGTAATCCTCCATTTGCACAAAGTCTTTGGCTTGTTCCCTCACTGTCAAGGAATTAATGGTGTGCTCCAACGGGATCCTGCATTTCTAGGCTGTAATTATTTTCATAAGGGATTCTGCACTGCGTTTGGTGGTACTTTATGAATTATCATAATAAATAAGATGAAATTGCTGTTGTCAAAACATATGAACAAAGTAATCTGATTCCCATTGTTCGTGTACGCAGTGGCTTGTGGAATTAAGTGATACCCAGTGGATTTCTAGGCAGTTCCTGCAGGTTGGTGAGGTTTGCTGAGTTGTCGTACTTGTGGCAAGTTGAACAGGGGTGTAGCTGAAAAGGAGCATTTCCACTAAGCCAGAACTAGGTTCCAGTTGTGCTGGAATCCTACGAACTTAGGATTTAGGGTTTTAGTGTGTAATAATACATGTAAGTCAAGATGGAAGATTTTAAGTGTTGTCTTTGTCCTTCTTCTTCATGGGTTTGGGTGATTTTCTGTAACTAGGTGAAAAAGGTCTGCATTGTGGGCCTTGGGTGGTCATTATTGAGCCAGAAACATAAATAATATAAATATCACCTTAGTATTAAGTACTTATTGATTAAATAACCTTAGAAAAAGTTAAAAGCACTCCATTTTTCCTCCTTTCCCTAGCTTGTTAGTTAAGCTCACGGCTCGTGAGCCTGTAAATGCTGTAAATAGATAAAATATAATAAACATTCCAAGTTTTTTTTTATGGAAATCTGCATTTTGGAATATCTACCCAGGATTTTCCCTTTGGTTTATTATAAATCTTTGTGTGCTCGTTGTCCCTCCAGATCTTAGCCAGTGACTGGAGGCTTGTTGTACCAGGCACTCAATTTCAGGAGAATGTTATTATTTAAACATTTTGTCTATTTTTAAGTCAGATAATCTATAAAACCTGTTTAAAACCACAAGAGATCATTACATCATCTAGTGTGACCTCCAGAATATATGAAGGAGGAGACTTTCTGTTTCTGGTAGAAAAATATTAGTCAGGTTTCCTTGGCTTTCCTCTCAGAGGAAGATAGACACAGTAATTTAAACTACCTGCCCCTGGCAAACACTGGCATTTTTCACTACGTACATTAGTGAATTAATATTTAGTGGTTCTGTAGTGTGTAAATCATGTGAATGCCAGAACGTGGTGCAACCCTCTAGATGCTGTTGTTTGTGTGTGTATATATGTATATATAAAATTATATATATATATATATAAAAATTATATATATATATATATATATATATATATATATATAGGCACATAGCAGCAATCCAGATTTCTTCCTCTAGATACACACCATTTCCCCAAAAGCTTCCCAGGCTAAAAGCAGGTGATCCTGGAGTCTCTACTTCTGTCCTTCATGCTTCACTGGATAAACTGTGTAAACTCACATCCCGCTCTGAACCACTGTGTACTTGTCTGTGTAATCATTTTTTTGCTCACATGGCAGACTGAGACACTTGTTTTTAAGAGGTTTTTTTTTGAGGCAGTTTTTAAGAGTTAAAGGCTGTGTTCCCCTGTGTGGGGAATCCATGGGAGTGTTGGAGAGGTTCTTGTGTAGGTTCACTTTGATTTTTGGGAGATTTGTGGCTTTCCTGCCTCCTAGAGCCTGGAACTGGTGTTGTACAGGCTCTGGGGTGTGCAGATGCATGCTGTGCTGGTATTTCCAGTAATGACAGCAGTAACTTTTTTTTTATTTTCAATATTGTCACGTCTTCCTCATGGCTTCTATGAAACAAGATTTACAGATGTCACTATGGGAATGTGTCACAAGCCATGTAAACCAAGGAAAACCTCCTTGGTTTTCAAACCTTCCTCACAGAGCTTTAGTGCAGTGACTTCTTTATGATGTAAAGAAAAATAAGTGTTAATTTTACAGATTACCTTGCTCTTTATGCTCTCCCTGCACGGGACTCTTGCAGTTTTTAAAAGTTAAAGGCCATCTTACCCTGTGTGGGGAAATCATGGGAGTGTTGGGGAGGTTCTTGTGTAGGTTCACTTTGATTTTTGGGAGATTTGTGGCCTTCCTGCCTCCTAGAGCCTGGAACTGGTGTTGTACAGGCTCTGGGGTGTGCAGATGCATGCTGTGCTGGTATTTCCAGTAATGACAGCAGTAACTTTTTTTTTTATTTTCAGTATTGTCACGTCTTCCTCATGGCTTCCATCAAACAAGATTTACAGATGTCATTACAGGCAATTTAGTATATTGAGCCCAAAAATTGGGTTTCTGTGGGAATGTGTCACAAAAGATGTAAGTCCTCCTTGGTTTTCAAACCTTCCTCCTATGAGGAAGTGCAGTGACTTCTTTAGAATGTAAAGAAAATACGTGGTAATTTTACAGATGACCTTGCTCTTTATACTCTCCCTGGACGGGACTCTTGCTTCCAGTAATGAGGAAATGTTCTGAGGCAGTGTTCTTGCCACGATGACATAAAATAACAGAGACTTCCAGTTATTCCCCTGTTCTTGCCCTGTAATAGACATGTGCCTTCAGGGACCAACTGACCTTAAAAATGATGCATATCTGGAGCTTGGGGTCATTTCTGTTGAGCAGATTTTTTTTTTTTTTAATAGGCATTAGGGTGGTGATACTGCACTGATTAGAAACCACATGTAATTAGTATTTTTGATACAAGTGTGCACTCTCTACTCTGGACACACATTCCCCCTAGAGCTTCTAGATATGCACTCAGTTGTTGCTCTGACAGAAAGAAAAAAAACCAGGAAAACTACCCAACAATTGCCTAAAATTTACCCTTATGAGTTGGAAGGCATTTTTCAGCCCAGGGATAAAGATTGTAATGATGCTCATGAGTTGTTCAGCTGTGGGTGAAAGGGTTTCTGCAACATCAGAACCTTGATCTCTGAGTAGTTTGTTCCACTGATATTAATAGAACAAATTGTCTGTCTGCCTGTTTAATGATTTTGAGGTTGAGGCTCAAAAATCTCAAGTTAAAAAAAAACCCAACAACCCACGACAAAAAAAACAAAGCAAATCCCAAGATAATTTGTGTGCTTGTTTTGTTAAAGGAAATATAGATCATTTGGGAACAATTTAGAAGAATTTGTCACCATTCTTGTTATTTTTTTTTTCTGTCCTCATCTTACTGTGAGACAGATCTTTTATTTGAAGTGTGCACTATTTTAAACAGGCATTATGTTTTCATGAAAACACTGCTGGGCAATGTCTTAACTCCAGACATAAAAGCAAATAAACAGAGGATTTTTCTTAGTTTATCTGAGATGAGACGACTTTTTTAAGAAAAGGAGAGAGAGAGAGGATCTAAACCAACTTAATGGTCTCTTTTGTCTCTTTATGTTCCTTAATGTTCTTCTGCAGTCCTCAGGAATTACATTATCTCATTGGTATGTCACTGGGGCAGTACTACAAAGGAATCTCAAAATACTGCTGTCTTTAGGCTGTACAGTGAAGAGAGGCAGAAAGTTCTGCGATGCACTGTTTGATCTAGACTGATTCTGATTTTAGTCTGTCTGCAGGTTTCAGATGAGAAGGGGAAATTCAGAATTGATGTGGGTGTTTAATGATGGATAACATCTTTTGGATGCTTCCTGCACCTCAGTGAAGTAAACCTGAGCACTTATATCTTCCTTTTGGGGCTGTTAATTTTACATATAGCTGAGATCTCTTGTGTGCAAGGTTGGCTATTTGGGATTTCTAATTAATTAAATGTGACAGCTCATCCTCAGTTTTACTACTTGGTATTGCCTGTAACAAAGCTTACTGTAAACTTGCCTGAGCTCTTCCCTATTGAAATCTGTCACAATTTCCTGTCACTTGCAATGCTGTTGAAGGAGCTGTCACACAGTTGAGTACTGGAATTGTAGAGGTGGGTGTATCAGCAGTGCTAAGTGAAGTGGAGATGGAGAAGTGGGGGCTGTTGGCAGGGAAATGAGCAGGATGGTGTTGTGGGGGGCTCACTCCATCTCCACTAAAACCTTCAGGATCTGGCTGTTGAGAGCTGTCCCAAGGTTCCTGGCTATGAGGCTCTTTGATGCTCCACTTTTGAGTTTGTTTTCACTCAGTTCTTCAGCTAGACTTACCCCTGTGAAGGCCAACAGCTAAATGGGAAATGAAATTATCTGCAATTTTCTTCCTTATGACCCCTGTGTTTTTCACAGTATCCACTGTATGGATGGAGGGCTTGTTCCCATATATTTTTTTTATGATCTCCAGATCTTTTGTGCTGACTGTAGACCTCATTGCCAGGTCCTAGACACTGAAAGCCAAAACTATTACCCCAAAACCCCATATAATTCAATCCCCAGTGATGATACCTGGTGATCCTATGGCAGTGATACTAAACAGAGGTCTGGAGTGGGGAATATCAGTGCTGCCACTCAGGAAATCAGAGCTTGTAGCTTTTATCCCTCTTTTGCAAAGCAAGATTCTTCTTTTATCTTGGTTCAGTCTGCTAAGTCTTGTGAAAACAATAAACTGGCTCACCTCCAGTACTGTGATTTTTATTGTGAATTAATAACAAGTTGTCTTTTCTCACAAAGATAAGTACCTTTCTTTGAAACAAAAATTGCTTCATCTTCTTGAGGATTCCACCATGTTAGCTAACACATTAAATATGGTGGGGGTTTTTTGGTAGTAATCCTTATGCTATCAGGACTGTTGATTTGCCCTGGATTTTAGTGAGCCATTTAAAAGCAGAGGTCTCTTTTGGCAATTTGACTGTGATACTCTCTCTCAAAAAAATCAGTTACCATTTTGAGAATGACATCTGAGTCTGCCTATGTTTCTGCATGACTGGAAGCTGTCACTACTTATTGAAACTTATTAGTGCTGGAAATGGATATGCTGGTTCATCTGCCGGGGATGAAACATGAGGCACCAGCAGCCGAATTTAAATGTTGTTCCCGTGAGGGAAGGAAGAGGTGACTGTGGTGAGGAGAGCTTGGACAGTGAGGGGTGAGAGGCTCCCAAAGGGGCTTTGGGAGCTTTGCCTACAAGTTGCTGAAAGCAGATTGTGGCATTTTTTTGATGATTCAAGAAAATGCTGTGTGTGCTTTAAGATCAAAGTTTAATGGGAGGATAAAATGCTTTAGCTGAAGATTATACTGTGGAAACACTAAAATTTTCTTGAAGAGGAACCAAAGTTGGGAATCCTCCTTTTGGGGAGGGGGAATGAGCATTTGAGAAATTAGACTTTTAAGAGGGCAGGTGCAAAGTTTGACTCAAAGCCAAGGATCTGTAACAGCTCCTGGGAGTCTGCACACACACTGAAGAGATACAAAATGATTCTTAAAAATACAGACCTGGGGAGTGAAGGCCATGACCCTCCACATATCTTTAAAGACCTGGAGCCTTGAGGGCACACAGTGAGCACTGCTGACACATTGTGACTTTTCTCATCTGAAAGGGCTGTGAGCCAAAACAGCAGAAAGACAGAAGGAGTCCCTGGGCTGTAACTGGCCCTCAACACGTCATGGATGCTGCTTGTTTTACAAGGCTGTACTGGGTGATCCTGTATGTTGTAATTTCTTCTTTCTTTTTTTTTTTTTTTCCTCACTTCATTATGTCTAAGTATATTCCCAGCACAGAGATTATTTCCCCCTACCTCTTCTCCCCCTTTCATGCCTAAACACAAACCCAGAGCTTGCTTGTGATAGGAGTCTTTGATTGACAGTGCCTTCACCATTTGGGAATAGTGGTGTGCTAAAATGTACAACTGGCATTTCAGAAACTGTAAAACTGACCTGACAAAGTGTGATTTTCAATTTTTTTCCCTTTTTTTTTTTTTTTCAAATATTCCCTTCTCTCAGCAAGTTGTAGATGTCTTGATTCTGATCTGTCACATTGTTATGTCACTGGTTAACATTTCTGTAACCTGTACAGGACTATAGAACACTGAAATTGATACACTCTGAAATTCATAAATAGAATTGAAACAGCATAGTTATAAATGAATCTCGATTAAGCTTTTTTCTTAAATAGAGTTCAGTTTGCAGAAGAAATTCAGCAGTCTGCAGCTGACAGAGTGCCAAGGTGACTTTCAAGGTGATGGGAAGGGTTGGGACAGACCAGATTTTACTGATGGATTTGTGACTTCCACACTGCATCTGAATTAACCCATTTATTTCTCAGAAACAAACTAAGAGTTGTTGCCCTTTGCCTAAAGACCAGCATTTTTAAAGCAAGCTTACAGTTCTTTCAACCTCCCGTGCAACAGCTTGGAGGCTTTTCCCTGACAGATTATAATATTGTGAGGAAAAGGAAGTTTTGCAACCCTTAAACTTCCTGAAGAAAAAAGATTGCTAAGATTCCTTGAAAAAAAAAAATTAAAAGCACAACAAAATATTCAATGAATCATAATTTACAGGAACATCAGTTTTCTTTGATGGTAACAAGATATAATTTTTTTCCATTTATCCCAAAGCAAGGCAAACTTTGCCAGCTTTTTTGCTGGTGTTATACTTCAGTATTGCAATCATATGTAAAGGAATAGTATCCAGTTTCATCCATCAGTAAAATGAGGATGCTTCTGAATTATTAATAGAAACTCTTCACATCAGGTTTGAACATAGAATAAAAGGAAATGAGGAACCAGTTGGATAAAAGAATGGAAAAATTTCTAAAAGACATGGCATAAAGAATGAAGTTGGACATTTGCAGAAATGCTTATTAAGGAAAGCCATTCCCATTGTAACAATTAGTCTGCAGCTTAGTGTTTGTGCAAGAGAATTCTGCTTCAATTAACAAAACTGATTTCTATAGCACAGCGGTGAGACTGCCTCAGACTAAAACTGAAATGTTCTTTTAATAAAGTACTGATGCTAATTAGTGAATGAAAAATCTCTTCCAAGTAAAGCATGTTTCCTGTATGGACTAATGACTCAATTTTAAAGAAGGCTCTTACCCAATCAACCTTTGAGGTATTGCACTGGGCATTGCAGTTTTACAACTCTTACACTAAATAACATTTCTGAAGGATGTGCTTTCATGTAATGAAAGTGTGCTGAATGTCTGGTGTTAAGCTCATGGGGATTTGTTCTCCTTGAGGACTTTCCCCCCCTCACATCTCATTGTGAAGTCCTTGCTTCTGAATGTCTGTTGTGCACAAGGTTTTCTCTTGACCACCTAGAGAAAAATATTGGGTTTATGATGTTAAGTGAAATATTTTTACTTACATTTTTTGGGTCAGGTATTTAAAATAGCAGTGTATGAATAGTGGTCTTTGTCCATGTTGTTCCCACAGTTGCTGTAGTGTGGAGCATCAGAAATCTGGTTTGTCCTGGACCTCGAAAGCTGCTGTGGTAACTGTACATCCCAGTGGGGACATGAGTTAGGTGTGCACACTTCTACATTTAACTTTCTGGCACTTCTCTGCAAATGTGTTGGGTCTGTGAACTCCGTTAAAACATCATATCTGGTGTGCTGAGGGAAAGGAATCCCTCCCTCTGTCTGTGCCTCCCTGTCAGTGATTTCCTGCTCACTCTGTGTTGAGTGGAGAGCTGAAGATGCTCACCTGGAGCTCCCTGCATGCTGATGGAGGGTCGAATTAGCCGAGTTATCTCCCTCACATAGGAGCACCAGTTTTGTCAGATTATGCCCTTTTCTGACCCAAAGGTGGGGCAGCTGAGACTTTTAAAGACTTTTATTCCATTTTCAGTCTCATGTGAAGGGTGAGACAATACAGATGTTACAATTCACGCCATCACAATCAGAAGCCAGCTATTCCCTAATTACAATACATTATAAGCATTTCTTAACCTATCAGCTTTTGCCATGCAATGCTGTTAACGCTTTAAAGCCAGTCATCTAAAATTACCCCTCCTGGGCTCTATTACAATGCATCTTTCATAGTTCTGTTTCTCCAAAATGTCTAATTTTATTTGCAAAGCCATCCTTTAAAACTTGTTTCTAGTCCCATTTCTCTCTCAACAATGTCCGTCCTATTCCATGGCATTTCTAAGTCAATATCTCTTTTTTCAAAGTTTGCATACAAACACATACTATGTGGGCCTTATATCAAGCTTTAAAAATTCTCTACAAATCCATTTCCCACGTGGTCCAAGCTCTTGGTCTCCACTGATGCCTTGGAAGGCTGACCTGAAACAGAGACTGGACAGAGCTGGAGAATAAAGTACACATTTATTGAAAGGCCTCCAGGATACACCTTGGGCAGGACAGGGCCTGACTAGGGCTGCACCCAAGGTGGACCCAAAATGGTCACAGAATGGCTGACTGGTTACCAGACCATATATTTTTATAAGTTTTGGTCCATTTGTATTTTGGGGTTTAATTGTCCAATTACAGCTCCAGGTTGTGAGGTCTCATCCTTCTTGTTCCTCCCTCCAGCCCACCATTGTTTGTGCTTTTGTGCCTGAAAGTTGTCCTTGGTCTTGAGCAGGAAAAGGATTTGTTTTGTCTCCCTGCTCTGTGAAGAGAGCTGAGTGACACTTAATGTGAGGCTCAGAACTGCACCCCTGGGCAGCACAGAGTCTGAGAAACATGAAAGCTAAAACTTAAGGCATCACCATCAGTGCCCTGGCTGTGGGAAAGGGACACTTCAGGAGCTGAGCATGACACGAGGACACCCAGCTGAGTCAGGGCTGCTGCTGGGTTTGGGCTCCTGGAAATCACTTTTCCTTACCCATAAGGCAGCTGGCATCCTGTGCCCTGCCTGGGCATCGTTTCCTTCTGAAGCACCACACAGGTGAGCTGACCTTCAGAGTTAGTGCCCTGGGGGCTGGACCTTGTCCATGGCAGCTCAGACATCTCTTGTCATCACCCCCTTCCTAAGAATATAGCAAGAACACCATATGGACTGAAAGGAAAGAAGGAAATCTTCATAAGGATGAAATGTAATCGTTGTGTGTCATTGTAGAGATGGTCATGGCACACAAAGTGACACAGTAGTAAGTTTTCAGAAGGCTCTTTATTATAGTTGCATGCTGTTTTTTATACAGTTTGTATAAACTGTAGAAACTTTGAGGGTAACTTTTAATTAGGTAATAACTTTTTTGTTCATTATTTTATTAGTTAGTAAAAGACATTTACTTGTTTATCAAATCTATCAATTCTTATATTGGTTACGTATTTTCTCTACTAATTCTCATAAGACAAATCTTCTATTATGACAAGTACATTTATTTTTCACTCTTAAAATAAATTGTGTTAAAAGAACTTTTCATTCTTAAAATTATTTTATATAAAAACTTAGAAATTACTTATTAACTACACTTTAAAAAAATAACAAATGAACTTTTTACTCTTTTCTTACAGTTGTGTAAATATTTTTTACATTATATAGTGAGAGCTATACCCTTCTCTTTGATTTTTATGCTTTTATTTTTTGCCAAACTCTAATCCAAAGAGATACTTTAGGAAGCCAGTGTCTCCCACACGCAAGAATGCGATGGCTCCTCTCTTTCTCCTTCTGTATAAGATATTTTCTCTTAATTTGGGTGATGTTTTACCATCATTCATTCTGTGGCAGGCACACCAACTGTGAGCAAACCCTGTTGGTGCCCCCCAGGCACTGACTGGAGCAGAGCACAGGCTGAGTGCCTCCCTGAGCTTGCAGCTGGGTTGAATTATGGTTTGGTTTTCTTTTCAGTCTTTCTGTAGGGTTTAGCACCATCTGTGAGCTGTTTGCAGACAGCAGCAGTCTCATGTTCTGGAGTAAATTTGGTTGAGAGGGAAGAGGGGCTGGGAGGGGTGGCAACCCTGGTTTTGGTGTACTTTGAGTGCACGTGTGCTTGAGATGTGCCTGGACTGACTGCCAAAAAAATCTTCAAAGGTCTTTCTCACCCTGCTAGCTTGCTACATTCAACTTTTGTAGGCTTTTTGGTACTTTCGGTACCTTTTGTTTTGCTACTTACTCAGTTCCAGCCATTGGCTTCCTGTTGCCTACTTATCATCAGTTGGTTTGTGGTATGGAGTGATGGCTCTGGACCCTTGGGGGTAGAAAATAAAGACCAGATGGATCTTTCTTTGGGCTCTGCTCATGGTGGTGTTTTCTTGACTTTTTGATAAGTAGAAGTCCATTTTCCCAATTCAGGAGGTAGAAAATTCCATATCTTCCATGTGCCAGGATGTTTTGAGGTGGGGATTCTTCCTCCCTCCCCAAGAAGCACAGGAGAGAATCTAGCTCTCAGCTGATCCTGCCAGTTCTTCTTTGCTCTTGGACAATATTCCTCTATAGATTTTGTGGGTTATTTTTGGTTTGTTTTGTTGTGGGTTTTGTGGGGTTTTTTTGAGTCAGTTTTGGTAAACAAGTTGAATTTGCCGAAGGCTAGAGATACAAAGAAATTTAGGGTGGTGACCTGAACCTTTATGCTGAGACATTTGTGCAGTGCAGCTCTGTTACCAGCTTGCAAGCCCTAGGTAATTTGTTTCCTCTGTAAATCTCCCTGAAGAGGAGGCAAGTGTAAAATGTTGAAAAAGACAAAACTTGCAGTCAATTTTCTGCCTTTCCCGGAGGTGAAGGAGAGAGCTATTAGGCATGACCACAGTTGTTTTTTTTCTTTTTTTTTTCCTTGTCTTTTGTGATGTTTGATATTTGGGAGTGGGGTGATGTTTTTACATAGTTATAATTAGAAATCTGTTGTTGATGCTTTGCATCTCAGTCCTGACTGGAACGCAAATAATCATCCAGCTTGGTAGAACAGGTATATTTTATACCCCCAGGACACTGACTGAGGATAACTGTGCAAGGCCACAGATAATTGCAAATTCAGTGGGAAGTGTTTGCCCAAATTCCTTCCTTGTCCTGCTATTTTGCTTAAGCTGCGACATAATGCAGTGAAATATGTGGAAGAATAAGTACAGACACTTTGATATCAATTTTTTCTTTCTTGTTGGGCACAAGCTAACCAGGGAGCACCTCCATCTGCTGCTGTGTCCTAGTGCTTGCCCTGGGAAATGCTCAGCTGGGGCAAGAAGTTCTCCTCTAAGCTGTGGCAGAGGAATATAATTTTTAGCACTGGTTTTGCTAGGAAATTCACTGTGGAAATAGTACTACTGGAAGCTGTCAAATTGCAAAGGATTTGCAGATTTCTGAAAAAAAAACCCAATATGCCAAGCTGAAGTTAAGGTTTTAGGAGCTGTCTAAGCATTGATATATGGGGAAATAATTATTTTCTTGCCTGGCTAGAGGGCTGCCAGCTTTCATACTGTCAAGAAGAATGCACATGTAACCTGAATAACACATAATCATTTCTCACTGGAACTTAAAGATATGATTTACAGGACTGACAGGCTCTTTGTTGTATCAGCATTGAGTGGTTGCAACACAAAGAAAAATGCACTTCAAGTACCTAGGAAAGAATTAGGCTGAAAAATGTCATGTTTTTAATTCTGTGAATTGTTATGTCTCTGAGTAAGCCTTGTATGCAAAACATTTTTGCTTCTCTCAGGAACATTAAACATAATATTCCCATTTTCCTGTTACTGCAGCATTTTTGCAGTTTGGTAATAGGTATTTCTTTTTCTAATCCATCTGTGCCCACTGTGTTTAGTTTTGCCCACTGCATGCAGCATTTCTGGCAGTTTCATGGAAATCTGTAACATTCTGGGGACAAAGCTTTGCCATGGTATTGCAACTCACTGCAGGAGGAGGTATTTAAATTCCCAGTTTTGTGTTGCCAGCACTGTGGTGACAACTTTCTTTCTTGGTCCCTTCTGCAGCCATCCCATGGTTGCCAGTATCAGGATAAATAATGAGTGTGGCTTAAAAATAAAGGAACCAAGTGACTTTAACTCCCCCTTCTATAAATACAGCATCTTCCTGCCTGATTTTCCCGAGGGAATTTATTCCAATGTTGTTTGTTCTACAGACTGGGGAGTGTGTTAATTTCCTTACTTTCACAACGGTCTGTCAGGGGGATCTTGTGAAGACACTGGCCCAGCATCACAACTAAGCAAATATTTACTGAGTTAATTTCTGGGTGCTATAGATGGTAAGACTTAGAGCTACTGCAGAGAAGTTTTTCCATTGTGAGAGGGATTTTTCCTCTCTCAGGGAAGGGCTGCCTCAGTCTGGAGCAGAAGAAGGTGACAGGCAAAAACTGAATTCTTTACCTTTGTTCTGCAGCTGTACTCCAAGTCATTTTGTGTCTACATGAATTTCCTACAAGGAGAGATTTAGAACTTTGAGGTCCTGGTCTGAGTGTCATTCTTCTGAAGGAACTTGATAAATTGGCACAGGGCCTTGCCATGTCATGGTTCATTGAGGTCCTGAGGCAATATTTAGTGTAACAGAATAAGCAGTGCTCCAGTTAACACAGTCATCTCTTATGCAGAGAGATGCATTTCTGCCTTTCAAGACAAAGAACCTTTTCACTATATGTCCAGCTATTATTCTGTTAGCTCTTTCTGGGGAATTACCACGTCTTTGTTTTCCTTTGGGCGGGGAAAGAGTTTTGCATGTTCTCACTGAAAAGTCCAGTGTTTGAAGACACAACACTTACATGAGGATTAACTTTTTAAAAGACTTGAGGGTCCCTGTGGAGTTGCCTGAGCCCATTAATAAAAGTTTGAATTTTCAGCCTAATGTATTAATTATGTTTGTCCAATTCCTAGAGGACCAGTAGATCAAATTAATCTTAATTAAATTTAAGCCTATGATAGGAAGGGGGGGAAAAAACATAACGTTGTAGAGTTTAAAGCTTGAAGGAGTAATTTTTTTCTGGTTAAAATGTATTTACATTTTAAATTTAGATTCCTGTAAAAATGTTTTAACTTACTCATTTTTGAACTGGACCTTCAGTAAGATGGTGACTGCTGTGCTTTTGTCTTCATGGGAAGATTGTTTTTCAGACCAATAAAGCTCTTTTGACAAAGCCTGTCTTGTCATGCTAAGCCTGTAAATTGTTTTGATGAAACTTGCAACTCTAATAGTAATATTAATACTAGAAACAAAATTTCTGTCGTAGATGTTTCCATATACTCAAAAGAGAAAAAGCTGAAAGTGATAAAGATGGAAGCCACTTATATTTGTCTTTTCAAGTTGACTTAAATCTTCCATTCAAATCCTGCTCCAGGAATCCTTAGATGTGTGAGACCATGCAGAATTATTTAATCTCCTGAGGATGCCTGCATTTTAATAAAACAGATGTCAGTTTTGCATCTTGAGGTCTATTTCTTGTTTCTGAGAAAATCTTTTCTTTTGATTTAAATCCAACAGAACAGGGTTTATTTAATACTTGTCTTTATCAGGCTAATATTGCCCTCTTGTAAAGCAAGAAAACATCTCTCCATTTCTTATTCTGTAGAGTATATTTCTTATCTCTGCATGTCTCATAACAAAATTTGTGTACAAATAGGCATCACGAGATTTCCCCCTCCCCCATTATATTAATTTTCAGGTGTTTTAAGGCTGTGAAAGACAGTATTAACTTTGGTCTTTCAGAAACATTCTTGTTAAGAGCTGTCCTTCACTACTTACTTTGGCTTGGTTTTTCATCCACCTTGTTTTAAACCGATTCCTAGAAGCCTGCAGGAAGCATAGCACAGGTTGTTCTTGGTGTAATCCGCTGACATAATTGATATATTTTATACATTTATGTCCTATGTTGGCAACATGAAGTATCTGGTTTATGTTTGGGGGTGTTTTTGGCATGGCAAGACACTGACAGCAGTGTTTTGAGCCTCCTGGGAAGTGAAAATATTTTATTTCCTCTGGACTATGATTTTGATATATCAAAAAGTTTTCTCTCTCTTCTTTTTCCTGTATGTCTGTTGTGTACATCCTTCCTTTATTTTGGCAGTCTGTATTTCACCCTAGCAAACAGAGAGGAAACTCTGGATTTATTATTAAACTCTAATAAGGGTGCACAAATTGTTTGGGAGTTCAAGACAAATGCCACTGCTTGGGCAATGTAAATAATGCAGTGGGTTACCTGGAGGCACTTCTAGAGTTTCTCACCTCCTCACATCTCCTGCAAACAGCTGGAAAAGGTCAACTTCCACTTAGGCTGGAAAATGTTGCTTTCTTCATTAGGCTCAAAGAGGTTGTCCCCAGTTTCTTATGCTTCTTTCTCCGTTTTTTTTCTAAGCCTCATAATACATGTGAGATGTATTTTGCTTTTCCATTATAACCTTGTATCTTAAGTTTTGTGATTTGGCCCCAGGTTTATTCCTCCAGGCAAAGATGTGGATGAGCCTCTTTCAGCCTACAAGGAACAGCATTTTATTCACATTTTTCTTGAATTTGTTTACCAATTTGAGGCTTTTATCTTTCCGTTCATCACCATGAATTGATATTTTATGGCCAGAATTGCAAGTCTGAAAGTAGGTTTGAATGCATAAGATAACAACGTAATGAATGTTGTTTAAAATGGTTAGAGCCGATTTCTGATTTGATTTATTTTCCTCAGAAAAATTCTTGTGGTATGATTAAAATGATGAAACATTGGATTAGGAATTGTTTGTTCAGAGGGATTTTATGTTCGAGTGTGTTCAGCATTGGTAATGACTCTATGCAATGAACAAAACCAAACACAATTGAAATACTTTGTTGGTAGTAGCAAGACAAAATTGCAGGCATTCTTGGGAAACTTAAAAGCTTTTACCTTTTTTCCCCTTCTGGATGAGATGCACAAAAGTCCTTTTTGGTTGTGAAGATTTTTGAGGTCCTTGCTTTGTTGTCTAGCAATGTTGATTTAGAGTTACTCTGTTTTGATCATAATTGCCAGGCAAAAATAGTGTGGAAATATGAGAGATCTGCAGAATGGTCAATGAAGAACCAAGCAAAAGTATCTGTGTAACTATGGTGGGGTTTTTTGGGTTTTTTTTCCAGTTTGCAGGGAGGTTGAGCGTTTTGTTTGTTTTTCTGTATGATCAGAAAAGCTGAGGATTAGGCTCTTTTGTTTGTGGTATAAATCCTGTTCTTGGCCTACAATGAACATTAATTAACTTCTGTACTTATATGTGCCATGTTGCAGAATCAGCTCCTTATTAGTAAAGGCAAATAAAAGCATAAATGAGAGGATACAAAGTCAAAGAGAATATGGGATCAGATCAAGGACAAGCACCCTTGTTCCAAAATTATAAAACAGAGGAAGAGAGATAATTTAAAAAGTTGGAAGGTATTTAAGCATGAGGATTTCCTTTTCATGCACCCTTAACTTTTAGAAGGGCATTAGTGCGAGACATTATTGAAAGCATTATTTTTTAATAGACTTCAATAAAAGAAACATTAGCAACAAAACCTTTATGGAGGTAAGTGGTGCTTTTTGTTGTTCTTCTGGGTTTTTATTAAGAAGTGGAACCTTTTAGAAAGCTGGCTCCTGGCTCAGACTTGATTAAAGGAAGATTATTTTGTAGTTGGCCTTTGCAGGGCTCTTGACGTGTACTTGGCCATCACTGGTACCTTTCATCACCTACAGGAAACTGAGGGAGGGATTTGTCCTACAGCAAAGGAGCTGTAAATCTCATGTAGGATCTGAGGAGAATACCTAGGCCAAGGTCTCCAGAAAACCTTGTCTTTCTGACTGTCCTGAGCTCTGTCCTGGCTGGAGTCCTGCTCCAGACTGGATTTCCCATTTTTTAAAACCCAATCAACCAAAGGAAAAAGAAAAATCCCAACCAAAAATCCTCAATACTCTCCTCCACCCAAAACCCCACATTGAAACAACAAAACACATTTTTATAGTTCTTACCACTACCACTTTTGATGTAATTTATTCCTATTGCAATAGGAATTAGAAGTTATGCTCTACTGGGAGCATTGCAGATTCTTTAGAAGGGACAGAGCAGCTCTTAAGAGAAGTGCCACCATGTCCTTGTTGTCAGCTATTAGGTTCTTAAGTCTTCTTTCCAAAACAACGTGTCACTTTTTTTGTTAGACCTGATAGTTGGCCCGAAAGCAGGTTTGCTCTCTTTTTCTTTTCCCCTTTTTTTCCCCCCACATGCATCACTAGACTAATAAAGGCTATTACAAACCTTGCTTTTCATAGCTGTATTGATTTTTTTCTGGTAGATTTAACCTGACACGTGATTTAATGTGCCTCATTGCATTGTAATAAACCATTAATTCGTGGAGGTCAGTAATGAGGGGTTCAGGGGCTGTGGTCAGTACCAATGATGGAACAGAAGAAAAAAGGACAAAGTTGCTGAATTGTGTAACAGGTTGCTTTGAGTCAGAGCAGAGGTTTTCTGGCTTTGGTGAGCAGTATCACAAGGGACTGGAAAACATCACCAAGAGGGCAGTGCTTTGATCCCAGGGGACTAGAGGAGCTAGTCAGGGATTTTAACTGGGGGTGAGTGTGAAGGCAAAGGTGAGAAAGGACATTTGAGAAAATGAAGAGATTTCTCTTCATTTCAAAATGAAAATTCTGGCATCCAGATGTCTCGATACTCGATACTTTTGTGATTCCTAGGTAAAGGATAGCATGACCTGCTGAAGACATTCTGCTTTTATAATTGTCCATAAACAAAGTGATTTGATGTGCTTGACCATAGAAAAAAAATTAAGAAGTTGGTAGAAGTTTTAGGTGTTTCAGAGGCTGTGTCCGTGATGTGCTCTGTCTTCTCTTGGGATAAAAATTTAATGAATCTAAGTTTTTATGTATCTTCAAAGTAACTTCTGATGACATCATGATGGGGAAAGTCCCCCTCCTTCTCAGCTACAAAGAGAAAATTATTGGCATTAAAACTGATTTATTATTACAGACCATGCTTAAAATAACTTTTATGACCACAGTGGCCATAATGTGGTGGATGTCTGTAGGTGTATTGATGTGAAAACCCCTCTGCTTTCCTTTGAGGAAGTAATTTCAAAGGGCTGCCTGAATTTGTCCTTTCCTTAATAAAAATAAAAGATTCAAGATCTTCCTGGAGATACAGCTCTCCAGGGCTAGGAAGGGCCAGGTTCCTAATCTGTGCACTAATAAGTGCACAGTATTAAATTTATACCAGTCTGAACCAAATGTTCTGTCATTCACCTTTTGGCCCTGAGTTTTTCTTAACTGTGGAGTTACTGACTGTTCCCTCATGCTCCTTCCCCATCCTTCTTTTAAAGACATTTCTATTTTCTGGCTTCCTTCTTCTACGTCTTGAGAAGTCTCACACAACAAATGAGCTATAATAAATTTACACAAGGCAAAATTAGCATAATTTTTTGTACAAGCTTCTTTGTTTGTTAAATTTTCACATGAATACTGGGCCTTTTTAATGGTGTGTTTTGCCCTTCTGAAAATGTAAGAGAACCTGACTTTTCAGGCTCCAGCAGGACAGTTCCCTGGATTATTTCAGCTCTCATTTTACAAGAGGGCCAGCAAAGGAAGGAATTGACATCAGGCAGCTGGGAAATTAGGTTACTTTGCTACTGAGCACAGTGGACACTTTGATAATCTCCAGTGCTGGGATATGCCAAGGATGTATGTTGTTTTACATTAATGTGTCCATGTTCTCTGTTTCACTGTTTCTGTGGAATGTCATGTGTTTTTATGGGGTTTTTTTCCCTCCCAAAAAATTGGGGATTGAATTCATTTTCCAGAAAACTGGAACTAAAAAGGAGAACTAACAGTTACTTTTCACAGCCTAGTTGCTACTGCTCTGAGCTCCTGTGGCAAGCAGCCTCCCCTTCTAAGCCAGTGATAGGATGGAAAAAAAACCCCTGAATTAAATGCAGTGTCTTTGGGTGGTGCAGAGGGAATGCAAAGGGTGAGCAGGAATCTGATGAGTGTTTTTGCCACAAGGCAATATCTGGAAATGGGTATTTAAAATATTCCCCAAGTCCCACCAAAGCTGCTAAGCCTGAGTCAAGGGCGGAGCATTTCTGCTCATGTTTCAGAGTGAATAGTGAGAAACCTGCTTGCACTCTCCTGCTCCTTTCCAAAACCCAAATTATTTTTCCTCCTGCTTTTTCTGAAACCACATGTGATGCTTCCCACACATCTCTTCAGCTACATCAGTCCTTGTCAAAGGTGTGGGAATTGATGCAGTTTTTAAGAGCATTTCCAATCTTAAAATGTCCCTTTGTGGGAGTGGGTGGTGAATTTAATCACACCAGTAACAGCCTGTGTCTGTTTCCTATTGCAGTGCTCATCCTTTCAATCTGTAGTTGTATTTGAGGACAATTATCTGATCTTCCTAAGTATCATCCTGCTCTCAGTTTTGTTTGCTTACCCCATATCTGAAGAGGCAGGTTCATCTTTTACAGTGCTAGCAAGAAATCCCAGTAAGACCAAATGTGTATTGACTTCAGGAAAGCAGAAACTTAGCTTCTGGAGGGTTTTTTAAATTAATAATCTCTCTTTGTTTCCAATGAAAAAATAATAATTGTAGGGTTTCTACCAAGATCTGCTTCTAGCAGTTAGAATAAGGGTTTATATATGAATATATTTGACAGTGTAATTTTAATGCACTGAGGTTCAAGTGGATCCACTGAAGTGGATCCAAGCTGAATATATGAAAAGAATTTTTATAATACCTGAGACTAACATAATTTGTCTCCTATTTCAAAATAAAAGTAGTACTGATTGATTTTCAACTTATTAAACCTGATCCTTGCAGAGTTTGAAAACCAAACATTGTGGCAGGAGGAATCTAAAAGTGAAAACAGGTTTCCTTGTCTACCCTGTAAGGAGCCAAAGCTGAAACAAACACAGAAATAAACAAGGAAACAGCCTGTGACAATAGTCACTGAAATCTGCTATGTGGCTGTGAATAAACCAAGTCTGACATTGATGTAAGGAACCAAGGAAAGTATAAAAACTCAAAAGGTGACAATAATAATAATAATCTATAGTAATTTTGAACTCCTATGGCAATGAAGATGGACAACTTTGGACATCAAACTGGATTTACAAAGCTTTGCATCACTATAAGTAACATGAAATACATTTTGCAGTTCTGTTGTCTTCCCTTCAGATTTCTGTCTCTCTTTATATCCATCCCACTCTTGGGTGGTATTTTATCCATCTCTTTAGGGTAACTATTCTACAGTGGAATTATAATGCAGCATTTTGAAATGGTATTGTTGAATATGACCTTTCAAGTGTCTGACTTGCACGAGTGGTGTAGAGGCTTCCTTTTCCTTTGGCATTGTGACAAAATGATCCAGCATCTTAGCCCATCAGAGAGAGGAGCTGGGCATTTATGTGGCAAATGGAAAAACTGTAAAACTGGGAAAAACTGTACTTTCAGAGATGCTGGGAGTGTTCTTGCATTGTGTATTTGGTGAAATGAGCATTTTTGTTAGTCAAGAAGCTTTCACAAACATGCGTGTAAACAGACCTGCTGCAGAGTTAAAAATTGGTACGTTTTTTGGGGTCTCAGTATCTCCCCGTAGGGTAGAGACAGTGTATTATGTCTTTTAATTTTAAATTCATTAGTGCTTCTGAAATAGGGATTAGGATGCATCACACTGAAGGATACGTTGTCTCTTTTGACCTCACCAGTAAAGCTTTTATCTTTGCCTTGCAAAGAGGCTTTTCCCTGTGCACTTACCCATCAGCTCCTGAAAGGCCAAAAGAGGTAAAAGCTGAACTTGGAGGAGGCTTTTTGTTGGTTTTGAATTTCTTTAGTTTTGTGGTTTTTTTTTTTTTTTCGGGATTACATAAATGACTGATTTAGGAACAAAATATTATGTTAAATAAACTGGTGTGTGATGATTTCAAGTTCCTTTTTCCTGTGTGCTGCATTACCATCTCAACACACTTGCCTCTCTCTTTTCCACATCCTCAGACCCTGCTGGTGTGCATTAAAACCAGAAAAAAACAAAAAGGAAGAGAGTTAATTACAGCTGCTTATAATTCTGTGGAAGAAATGGTTTAAAAAATAGTCACAAAGCCTCTTCCCTACTATAATGACTAATTTCACAGAGAAGCAGTGCTTCTAGATGTGTTCAGGTGACCACTTCCACTCACTTTGAAGCATGATTGTACTTTTTCAAGACAAGGTTATGCCAAACTAATTGATTCTTTTTTTCCTCCCCTTCTTATTAAATAAGTTTGGCTGGGCCACATTTACTTGGATTAAATACAAGTGAAAAAGAAAACTCACATTGGTTCAGGAAGTTTGTTTTGTGGCTCTTTGGAAAAGAACATTCTGTCCACTCTTTGCAAAACCAACACAAACAGTCTCTTGGCACAGGCACTATTCTTTGTAGATACCTTACTTTAAATTATCTCTCTGTTATTTTACAAGATTAGGTATCACAGTCCATATTTCCTGGATAAATCCTGCCTTGTGTGATTGTATTTTCGCTTTCTAAGTCCCATCTGCAGTGGTAGTTGGTATTTTAACATGATTAAATCCTCTAAAAACTACTTGAGATCTGCTGATGAAAGATCCTGAATAATGGAAATGATGATTATAATTTTTAGGATAGTAAATGTGGTTTATCTACTAGCACTTATTTAGGAGTGGTTATATCTCATTGTAGAAGTTATCATGTAAATATGTTAAGGGAAAAGAGCTGGAGCGGCACAGGGTAAAACTGCAAGAGGTTTTTATTTATTTTGTAATTGAGGAATTGTGTGTGAGTTTTGTGTGAGAAATGTCCTTTTCCCTTTTAACTTTTTATGGGATATCATTAAGCTACTCTGTGCTACTAAAGGAGTCCTGGGATAATGCATTTCATGTGCATGTAGCAGGCATTTCTCACATGTGAGGATCTGGCAGGAGCTGCCGGAATTGGGGGCAGCAGCAGAGAAGGAAATGTGCACTGTGCAACCTTGATCAAACAGGGAGCAATCTCTGGTGCCCTCTTTTGATAATGTATTCAGTGGAACCAGTTAGGGGAGGATCTTAAGTGCTGTTAGTAAGTTATTGGACTGATTCTTCAAGTGTCTATGACTTGTACTGGCTTGAGCTCTTCCTAGAAAGGAAAACAAAGATATCTTGTACCTTGTAGGAGGCAGTCCTACATGTAGTAAATAATATTCCCAGAGAGTGATAAAAGCAAATGAAATCTGTCCTGTAACAGCTTTGAATTGATCTGAAGGTTTACACACGCATTTGGATGTAAGTTTTGAGAGCTATGTTTTTTTAACATAAAAGGGAAATACAATGGAGAACCCCGACCTTTTGAACTTTCTATTTCCATACATTTAAATCCAAAGACTAAAGTATTTTGAATGTCATGTCTGTCTTATCTTTCCAGCAAAGCCTTTTCCTATAATTAAAAGGGCATCAATTTTTCTAATTGTTGCCAAATCCAATCCAAGCCTCCCACACAATCATGTCACCCTTCCCTCCCCCTCCCATCATTGTCTGATATTTTGTTTGCACAGTCATTATTCATTAACTGTGTTCATCTCCAGGGCAGCAAACAGAGGAATTGCTTTAGCAAGGAGGAGCTCAGAAACTCACCAGTTCTGGTTTTCTCTTTTCTGTTTTACGTTGGCTTTCAGATGAGAATCCCAAAACCTGTAACAAATTTCAGAGATAAGGAGCCTGGAAACAATGAGTGTGCTACTGTTTGCTACTTCCTTTTCTTAGCAGAATTCTTTAGTCGTCCATTCTACTGAGAAGAATTAATTTCTATTTAAAAAGCTACTGAGATTGTAAGTTACTATTAGAAAAGAGGTGTGGCCTGTCCTTTTTTATTTTTATTTTTTCTTATATAAGCACACAGAATCATTAGTTAGAGTTGGAAAAGACCTTAGGAGATCATCTTCATCCAAGGTAGTGTCACCTAGAGCAGGTTACACAAGAACACGTGGGTTGTGGAATCTCCAGGAAAGGGAGACTCCACATCCTCCCTGGGCAGCTGTTCAGTGCTCTGCCCTCCTTGGTGTAAAGTTCTTCCTTCTGTTAAGGTGGAACTTACTGTGTTTTAGTTTATGGCTACTGCTCCTTGTCCTGTCAGTGGGCACCACAGAAAAGGGCCTTGCACCCTCCTCTTGGCACCCCTTTGAGATATTTATATTTATTAATGAGATTCCCCTCAGTTTTCTCTTCCCTGGACTAGCCAGGCCCAGCTCCTGCAGTCTCTCTCCTCTTGAGAGAGGCACTCCAGACCCCTCATCATCGTTATATCCCCCTGCTGGACCCTCTCCAGTAGCTCCTTCTCTTTCCTGTATATCTTTATCCGTGTTTTGAAGGGGATGAAATGGGCATGGAAGGGTGGAGAGCCTTGCCTGAGATCACTGAGCTGGGAAAGGCTGAGACTCGTGAATGGAAGGCAACCAACCTTCAGGTGTTGTGCCCATGTGTTTTTGTCCTTTCTTCTGCAAGAGTTTTCTGGTCAGAAAAAACATTAATTGTTTGTCTCCCCTTCAAACATTAAAATACTATGTTTTATTACTTCCTTTTTGCATTAATGTGCAACTACTGGATAATTCAGATTGACTGAACTGACCTATTGTCACTTGTCCTATCGATGAGTTGACTTGGTGCTGCTTCTTCCTAGTTCTGTTGCTATATCAAATTGATTTGTATATTTTAATTAATTGGATTTAGCCAATTTTATTAATTTGATTTATTGTAAATGGCCTTGTAAGGGAGAGGAAATGGAATCTCTTGTAGCAATCACAGAATTGGGATAATTCCAATATAAAGGCCTAAAGAGAGCAATTAATAAGAAAATTTTGCTGTAAATTGGTCAGATTTGCTAAAATTTGAAGAACTGTTCAGTGCCTGGAATGGTGCAGCTATCAAGCTGGAAGTGACTTGTATTACAAGTAAGTTAGGATGAAGTGTTGGATATCAGTAAAGAAATGAAATAGAAAGGGACTAACTCTTGAATGTCAGATTCGAAATTAAGGGGTAACAGAAGGGTTTTGGGGTGGAGGCTGTTCAGTTATCCTGACCATGTTCCTTTTAGCTGTACAGAGGAGTTCTTTCTGCTGTGAATTTAGGAAATTCACACTAACAAGTAGTGTATGAACTCTAACCAGAAGTTGTATTTCTCCCTGTCATGCATTGAGGGAAATCACATTTTAAGTCAGGGATTAGCAAGTTGAACTCATTGTATAATGTGCAGAGGAATTGCAAAGCTGAACCTGTTTCTTTTCTGCTTTTCAGTGATTTGTCCTGTTGGGCAGCTGCCTTCTGAGTGCCTCTGGAGAGATGCCAGCCAGCTGAATTAAGCAGTAGCAGGGACAGCATCTACCCAGGCTGAAGTTTTAAAGCCAGACACGTGGCATTTGCACAAGTGATCATTGGTGAGTTGTACATAAGCACAGCTTCTCTCTTTCCTCTCTGTCTCTTTAACATCTGGCATCTGTTGCAAACTCCAAGTTCCTGGATGCACAGACTGGCCTGCCTTGCTTGTTTTTCCCAGAGTGTGACTGATGGGCTTAGAGAAAATGAGAGTGATCCAGGTTACCAGCTAATCTTAGGAAATCCTTACTATTTGTTTGGATGTTTATGGATTATTTCCCCCTCTCCCTCCACTGAATGAGTAACGTCCTGGTGAGGCCAGACTTCAATTCTGTAGTGTTTGTGTGTTATACTAGATGATATCACTGTGCTTTTTTTAACCAGAGGAGATTTTATACCCTCTTCCCTAGCACTTCATAGCCTGGAATTCCAAGCTGTGAGGTTCTGATAACAGAAGAAGTGACTGGCTGCTGTCAGCACAAGGGTGATTAAAAATGTGTGTGTGCATGCTGGTTCACTCCCTTTCCAGCTGAATAGAAAATGAAACTACCCAAAGCCTTTTATGTAAGTGCTTTAGGTAGTTTTTTGGGTAGTGGATTTGTTGTTTTTTTTTCTTCCTGTTTAAATCTCTGTGTGGCTGTGTGCAGACAAGCTTCATCCCCAGCTTCCTTTTGAAGATGCTGTGTAAAGAAAAGAGCGAGCTTGTTCTGACCTCTGAGGAGTGATCCTGTTTCCAGCTCAATGCTAGGCATAACCTCTCTGAAAAAGACAATAGCTAACAATTAGGGTTTTTTTTAGGGGGAAGGTGGTTCCTAGTCAGGTTTTCCAGTCTGTGATTTTCCTTGATAAAACAATGGCAATCTGCTTGTTCCAGAAGCTGAAATGCTGTGATTCTTTGACAGCAAATGTGTGGAGAGCTGCCTTACAGCTTGTAACACCCTGCTTTATTTAAGGCTCTGCCATGCTGGGCTGACTGCTGTTTTCCTGGGAGTGTGGCACCAAGGAATTATTGATGAGATGCAGCTTGGTCTGTAAAACACACGTTTGCTATTAAAATCAACATATGTGCCCTTAGCTAAAGCTAGTAATTTAAAAATCTCTGTGGAATTTGGGGGAGGTAGCCCCTCTGCACATGGAAAGAATCCCATTAAAGCATCAGCATGACACAGCTCAGCATCAGGTGCTGAATTATCCTGTGAATATCAGGCTTTGTGCTTTAGGCAGATCTACCTGAAGGTCTCTTGTGGAGCAGGTTGGAGGAGCCCCCTGTAAGGATGAGTGCAGGAAGGGTAAAATGCATCCAAGGCACTTGTCTGACTCTTTCAGGTTTTTGTTATATTGTTAAAAAGGCTTGTTGGAATATTGGGACAAAAACCTGAAGGTCAATGCTGTCCTGAGCTATACGTGCTACCTTGGTTAGCAACAGAGTTGGAAAATTACCCTGGTCTGAAAAATTATGAGGGTAACTCAGCTTAATGCTGAGGGAGGCAAAGGCAGAGCAAGGAATACAAGTACATTATTTCAAGGTCCAGTAGCCTATTAAGCCAGACTAAAATAAGTAGGCTTTAATTAATGGAAAGTTTAGGAAAACAAATTTGGTGTTATTGTCACATAACCACTGCGAGCTGGAATATACCTGTGTCCTTAAATTCCTTTCCTTTTTATTGCTGCTGCTCTTCCTGCTTCAGTTCAAGCATGAACAGCTGCTACCTTGGGACCCACTGAAGGTAGATGCAGTTCCTTTCTGCTGCTGAAGAACTCTGAACCCCAGCACTTAAATAATACAGCAACCTTAGTGCTAACAGCAGCAGCTTTGAAGCAGAAAGGTTTTCAAATTGTTGCACTGATTTTCAGGGTGTGTAGAAATAGAGAAAACAAGGTAATTATTGAAGCAGTGTGTTTTTTTTATTTGAAATCATTGTCACATGGGTAGGTCCACTTCTTTTTTACTTATAAATATTTTCAATTATGAAAAGTTAAGAGACCACAGATTTTTCTAGAAGCCAGATAATTTCAGTGGAAGCACATCTGTGTCTTGGTCAGGGGGACACCAGTTTAGGACAAATGTCTGTGTTGTGTCTGAGGTCTCAGCCTGACTCAGGAGATGGAATGCCAGCATGGAGCAGAAGACAAAAACCTTTGCTCCCTTGTAAGATGGGTGGGAAACCACCTCTGTGTGGAGAGGTTCCTTTGGGAACTGCAGATCATCAGGAAGGTGTGTTGAGAATTCATTGCACAGATAACAGTCGAACCAGTGCCTGTTTGTCACACCAAGTGGTGACTGTGCTGTGACATAAATCACATAAATCACAACGAGCTCTGAGTACCTCCAGGTTCATGGGTTTGGTTTGCCTTTGGCTGCACTTAAGAAATGTGTGTGAACTCAAATGCAGGCTTTTAGTTTGCTGTTTGGTTTTTTTTTTTTTCCTATTTCTGAGAGCACTGTAAAGCACAGAACTTCAAGTGCAGGATGTCTGGGGATTGTCCTGCCTGGGGGTTGAGCGATGTTTTGCACTTTGCTTGCAATTCCCCTCAATTGCTGTTTGCTACCTGCAAGTGCAGTCTGGACTTTTGAAACCACAGTTTCAACCTTCATCTAGAAGCCGAATTGTCTTACACTTTCTTTTTTAAATTTTTTTTAAAATTTCTAGTTCTTCATTACAATTTCAGAACAGTATTATCATAGAATCATAAAATATTTTACAGTGGGGGGGATCTTTAAAGACCATCTAGTGCAGCATCCCCCTGCCATGGGAAAGGACATGTTCAACTAGACCAGGTTTCTCAGAGCCCCATCCAACCTGGCCATGAATGTTTCCAGACATCCACTACCCCTCTGGGTAACCTCTTTTACCACCTTCATTGTTAAAAACTTCCTTATATCCAGTCCAATTCAACCTTCTTTTACTTTTAAACCATTCTCTCCTGTCCTGTTGCTGTGGGCCCTGATAAAAAGGTCTGTCCTCATCTTTCCTATAGGCTCCCTTGAAGTACCAAATCACAGAAGTGATTGGCTAATAGAAATATTGCAGAACTAGGTGAATGAACCTCCTGCCTCAGGTGGTTGGATGCTGAAACTCACTGACAGAAATTGTAAACCATCATAAGCCTGCAAAAATTAATGGTTGGCTGCCAATGACTGTTTTGAAACTCAAGAGACGTGATAGCTTAAGCCATCGGTATAAATCAAAACACCCTTTTGTTAACATAAATTGTGCTTAGATCCAAAAACACTGAAGCTGGGTGGGTATTTCTGATGATTTTTCTACACCAAAATTTAGCTTCTATTTCTTGACAGGAGCGATAATGAGATTTTGATATCTGCTGCAATCACCCATGGCTTTGATTTAAAAAATAAAATTCCTAGGAACCATTGGATTTTTTTTTTTTTTTTAAATCCTGTAATGCAAAACAAAGGGTTACCCTGTCTTTTTAAATCCTGAGACCTGGGTGCTCAGGTGGGGGGATGTGCTTTGGGGCAGGTAGAGAAATCTGGGCATTTTCAGTGCTGTCATTGCATGTGGTGTTGGCTGCTGGTGCCCATGTGCCCAGCTCTGCAGGAGAAAGCTCAGTGTCACAAACGAGAGCCATGCTGCCCACAGAGTGTTGACAGCTTGTCATTACAGACAGCCTTGTTTCCTCCTCCTGGCTGGTAGTTGAAAAGGTTTAGAAATGATCATAATCTCTTTCCTCGAGTTCTTTCTGGATTTAGGGGGAAAAAAAAGACACTCTACTTTCCATTTGTGCTGAGTTTACAATTGTTTTATTGTCTCGGTTGGGTTTTCGTAGCCTATCCAAAATCGTTACTTTCCCATGGAGGGAGAGACGAAGTGAAGAAAAGGAGTGGTGAAGGGAGAGGAAGGACAGAACGGAGTTTTCTGGGGTTTAGGTGGGGTGTTTATTTTACAGCAGCTGTTCCGGGTACCAAGGGGAGCACGTGGAGAAGGTGGGGTGACAGTGGCGTGTAATGGAATGTGGCACTTGCTCACTGTGTGGCAAGAAGGAATTAATTGTGTATCTTCTCTCTCCTTTTATCTGGGCCTGTAGAAGAATTTTATTGTTTAATGCATCCATGTGGCCATTCTCTGCTCTGGGATGCTGAAAGTGGAATTGGGAGATCCAATGACATTAAAACAAACCCAAGCAATGAAGTCCCCTGTAGGGTGCAAGCGGAGAGCACCTTCACCCTCTGTCGTTGGAGGGACAGGGATGGGTGAAACCAGTTTGGTTTGGCTCCCACCTTTGTTTGGAGGTTGCTGTGGTGATGAATAACCTTTGCAGAGGGTGTGTGAGCCAGTGTATGCTCCTGCCTTGGCCCTGGCAGATAAAACAGAGCCCATGGCTTCTCACCCCCGCATTGGAGCGTGTACCCTACCAGTGGGTTGGGCTCCCAAAATAAGTGAAAACTGCTGTCTCAGAGCTGGTTATTGATGTGACAGAGATCTACTTATCACTTCCCCTCACTGCTTTCTCAGCATGCAGCAGGAGCCTGGGTGATGGCAAGCTGTGGCTTTTTTCCATTGCGTGGAAGGGCAGCTGATGTCCCTTATTTGTGCAAGCTTGAGACACCTGAGCTTTGTGCCCTTACCTGGCCTTGAGGAAGGAGAGTAGGTGGAGCAAGAGACTGCCAAAGATACTCTGTAAAATGAAATATTATTATCTAAAATAATATTCTTTTCCCCTACCGTTGCAAAGATTAAATTTTTCTATACTGAGGAAACCTTTTTTACTCCCCATTTATCAATAAGTGTTCCAACAAATTATTGTTAAATTCTCTCCAGCTGAAAAGAGAAGTGTATTTTTTCATACTAAGACACAAGAGTCTGATCTAACAACTGCATAGTGATACAAAAGTGTGTGAAATTTGGAATTCTACGTAAGCATTACATGCTTTCCTCATAAATTCACACAAGTACAAGTATACTTGGATGATACAGGTGTCTGAAGATGCTATAAATATCACTTCTAGACAAGAATTGCCTTCAAAAATGTCTTGGAAACTTGTTTTCCCCCCTCCTAGAAGGAATTGGCAAGAATTGCCACCTGAGGCAACTCATGGAGAGTTTTCCTCCCTGCATATCACCCTTCTTGCCAACATCTGTGAAGCTGCCCTGTGCACAGCTCACAGGAAGTGCTCTGTGAAAAATTGGCTCACTCACATCCAGCGGCCCTGACAAACACTGTGATGTTCTAAATGTCTATTTCTGCTGCATAATTCCTGAAATAAAAAAAAAAAAAACAAACACCAACAACAAAAACCTAAAACAGAACAAAAATGTGAATTACTCAGCTCGGTGTCAGCTCTCCATCTTTTCACAGACCTTCAAAAATGGGTGGTTTAATTTGTCAGGCTGTGCCTTGCTCTTGGCTGCAGCCATGCTGAAGGACCAAAGAGGAAGAAGGAAACTTTTTAAAAGCAGTGAGGCCTCTGACAATATTTAAGATGAAAGTGGCAAAGGCAGGTCCATGGTACTCCATCCATTTCATCACTGATGGATCTTTCTGAGTAGAGCACTTGGGGAAATAAAAAACTCCTCTCCTTTCAGCAGTTGTTTGAGGCTTGTCATCTTGAAGTTTTCTCCAGCACAATTTAAACATGCTGTCAGCTCCTTTTAGTCACTTACTTAGTTAAAATCACCATCATTAAGGAGTATTTAAATACATCTTCTAATACCTTATCCAGGCTGCCCTCCTGGATTTTTGAGAATCTGGAGAATGCTGCTAATAGAGCAGAGCCAGCATTTACAGGAATAAATTAATGGCAGTCCCATAGCTGTGCTTTTTACATCTGACACATTCTCCAAGGCTAGCATGGTACCTCCCATACTCCTTCAAATTCATTTGTTCCATTTCAGCTCAGCCTTTTGAAATATTTTGTGATGAATGAGCGTGCTGTACAAGCTGGTGATCAGGAGCAGCTGTTCATAGTCATGCATTAAATTGAACCCATCTGTCAGTGGGCTCTTTAAAGTGTGAGTTTCACATTGTCAGGAGACCTGATTACACCAGAGCAGTATCTGGGTGCTCTTTGCCAAAAAGAGAATGAGAAATCTAAACGAAGGGAGCTTGGATGGGCTCTGGGATACCCCTGTGGCCTCATCTGCAGGGCTGTGATTTACCCTGCTGAGATGAGAGCAAAGTGGTTACAAGCAGCATTTCTGCCCTGACATGCAGAGAGTTGTTCAGATGCAGACTGAAATTAGGAGCTGACTTGCAGTAAGCTTTGTAGAACTCACGTGTGCTGGTTGCTGCTTGGTTTTTAATCCTGACCCTTTCATCTCATCACCAGTTCTTTCCCTTTTTTGGCTGTAGAGTTTTATTTCAGAGCATGAGCTGAAGAGGAGAAAAAGTGTTTTATTCAAATAGGAAGCAAAACTGTTTGTTTGCTTCCCCCAGTATGCATGCATCATTTTTTATACTCATTTACAAGTAGAGATGAGCAAAATGTATCTCCTGAAGCTGTTCTGCAAACTGCACTTCAGGCAACATTTCAGCCCAACTAATGGTTGTTTCCTGATTGCAATAATTGTTCTCATAATTTTAAGTGAAAACTTCAGTCTCTCATACTCTCTGTAAATGACACAGAGGATATGGAAGCCAGCTGATTCATGGCCTGAAATATGTTGATCTTATCCAGAGGTAACTTCTCCTAGTTTCCTCCTCCCAGTTTGCTTCTCAACAAGACTTCAGTGGTGAGGACTGTGTTGTGTGTACAGCTCTGGGGAAAAGCATTCCTTGTTACCAGAAGCTTATTCACCCAGGTAAATCATCTTCATTACAGAATTTCACTTTTAGACGGGCAGCTTTTCTTGGAGAAGCAGAGCAGAGCTTCCTTTGCCACTGTAAAACTTTTATTTAAGTTGCACTTATTTTATTTCTAGGGCCATATTTTATTTCTGTTTCTATCATGGTCTCCAGAGCTGCAGAGCCCACCCTTTGCTGGTGATCAGCTCTCCTGTCACCTGCAGCACAGCACACCTGGTGCAGTGGGGGAAGCCCACCCGTGTTCCCCTGCAGAAAGTTTCTCCATCTCCCTTCTGCTGTGGCAGCCTTGCAAGCATTGCAGCTCCAAGTGCAGCTGCACTGCTGCTGCATTCCTGGTGCAGGGCCGAGCCAGCACTTTTTAATTAACACTAAATTCAGTGCTGGCAGGAGCACAGAGGAGAGGGGAAAGTAATACACCAAAACAGAACACCCACACTGGCTTTGTGAGCTGCTGTTTTATGTCTGTTATCCTATGGTAAGAGAAGAATTCTGAGCTTGTCTTTCACACAGAGAAAGCAACACTGAAGCATGTTATTTCTGTGTACCTGGTGAATATAGTTGATTTTTTTTTTATAGTGGAAACTCATTAACGTGTTCCACATGGAGAGGTGAGAATTGCACTTTGAGTGAAGAGATTGATGGATTGATTGATGTTGGCTTGTATTAAGAAAATATGGCTAACAGAAGGAGTTAATACATGCTCTTTTTAATTTTTTTTTCCTGTAGAGTACATTGTTTTTCCTGCATGTGTTTAATGAGGGAACATAGTGGGGCAATGCTGTTCCTTAATAGCTGACAGTACCTTGTTATCTTCCTTTAAAATACTTAAGAGTGTTAAAATACAGCTATTAAGATCTGGCACTCATTTGAGCACCCACTTGGGACTCTGGATTATAAACATGCAGCATCTGTAAATGAGCTGCAGAGTAACATTCAGTCCTTCACCATTTAACTTAACAAGCAGAAAAAGCTGTGCACCAGCAAAGTGTGTGGAGCCACAGTGGACAAAGCCTGTGGACAAAGCCTGACCTTCCTCTCTGGGAATGCTCAGACCTCTGAAAACTGCTTGGTTCTCATCCCTCTCTGGGCTGCTCTGTTCCAGTGCTCTGCCACCCTCACAAGTGAAAAAGCTTTTCCTGATATTCAAGTGGGATGTCCCATGTTCCCATGGGCTACAGCACTGATGTGTCAGAGAATGATGAATTAAATTCTTGGTACCTTTTCTACACTCTACTGATCGTTAAGGATGAAATGATGTGGTTTTAAATCCAAGTTCTTTTCCTTTGGCTCTTACAACCTGTTTTGAAAAATGAGGAGTTTTGGCACTGTTGTGTGTTGCATCTGAAAAGCTGATTATTTCAGGCAAAGAGGAGGCTGCTGTGCTAATTTCTTGGTATGCTTAATTGCTGATAAACAGGGATCTGATTCAGCTTAGGCAGTATTGACCTGTTCCTATGAATTTGTGTTGAGTAGGGTGGTGTTCTCGCCAGAGAGTTTCAGGAGCTTTGGCACCTGCCTCTTTGGAGGAAGGTGCAGCTGGTTGCAGCTAATAATTCCTCTAATGGAGGTGAATCGCAGGAAAATACAGTGCACAGCAAAGAAGGAAATGCACATTCCTTCTGTGGAAATGAAGAGGAAATTTCAGGATACTGGCAAGGCATTCACACACTTGAACTGCAAGCACCAGTTCAAGGCGTCAAAGAGGAATGGTATTTTAACCCTATTATTATTAATTCCCTACTTTAAAAGAGCAAGTTATTTTAAAAAGGAAGGTATTACTTTGGTTTTCATGCTGATGCCCCTTCATGAGGAACAGACTTTATCTGTCTAAAGTTCTCAGCAAAGATCACAAAGATCATCTGCTTTATGTTGTGGTTGACCATGGAGCACTGGCTGTAAGCAAACACAAAATAATAAAGCAAATGGATCAAACATGAGTCATTATGGATATGTATTGCAAAGATGGACTCATTTTTCCTTGTTTCCTATAATTTTTCTCATTCAAATAAAATTATGTCTTCTTGTGTAAATGGATTATTCTTACAGTTCTTGCAAATCTTTTCTGGATACTTTAAGAAAAAAAAAAGTAGAATATTCCTTCTACAGGTTCATGTTTCTCATGCTTCTTACTCTTGTTTTGAGGAGTGAATTCAGACCAGAAGTCTTTCTATGTCTTTATTATCATTACTTATCTTAAAAAAAAAAAGGCAAACCCCAAAAAACAAACCTCAAAATCTTTCTACCATGTGACCCTTTAGAAAAGCAGTGTCTCACTTAAGTATTTAAATACATATATTATATATAAATAAAATACATAAATGAAAAAATATAAAATAAATATATAAATAAAAGCTTAAAAAATATATGTATATAAATAAAAGCTCACTTAAGCATGCTTTTAAAATTCATTCTCAATATGAAAAATACAATTAGTCAAGCAGCTGTAAGCCACAGCCCCCTTTCCCCTGCTCTTTTTCCCCAGTCATTTCCTACTTTCTCTACCTCCTGGTGCTCCCTGTGCACATGTGAGTGGGAATTGCTTTCTCTGCTCTCTTTCCACTGGGCTCATGTCCATTCCTTACTGTTAAACAAACCCTTGCTGTCTAAACAACAAAACCTTTCAGGTGCTGTTTGTAGTTTACTTTAGGGATTAAGTGATTGTAAGCGGGAGGAGTTCCTGAAACCCATTGCTGTTCTGACATTCCAGCTGTGGTTTGAGCAGCTGTGGTCTGCTCTGGCCTTTTTCCTCAAAACCACACAGGTGAGCTCAATTCCCAGGTGTTTTTAACCTTTAGTCTCCTGCTTTGGTACCCAAGAGCTGGGTGAGCTGGCAGAGCAGAGCTTTGGGGAGGTTGTGACTCGTCTGATGTTGTGTTGCATCCAACCTGTCACCTGGTGCTCTGAATTGCTCCATGCTCAGGTGTCAGGTGCTACATTTGCTGTTGAAATATCAGAGCATGACATTATATGTCCTGTAGATTCTGTCTCCTGTATTTTTAATTTTTTTATATGTAACAGAGCATGACATTATATGTCCTGTAGATTCTGTCTCCTGTATTTTTATTTTAATTTTTTAAATATGTAACAGATCACGACATTATATGTCGTTGTAGATTCTATCTCCTGTGTTTTTTTTTTATTTTTTTTATATGGCATTATTATATAGGACGTATTTATTTATGACATGATATCCCTCTGTAGATCTCTGCAGATTCCATCCCCTTTTGACAAGTTTAGGGTGGTTGAAATGTTACGGGGTTCTTGCAAATGGGACATGATAGCCATTTTACATGCTTGGTTTTTATTGTAAACAGTGTTTACAAAATATATTCAGAGAGGTTTGGATTGGAAAGCATAACCCTGCAAATAGCATTTGTGTCGCTAGAAATTCTCCCTGTTCCTGCACTGCTTTGTAAATTAAGATTTTTTTTTTTTTTTTTTTTGGTCTTTCAAGCTACGTGCTTTAAAAATGACAATAAATAGCCAAGTATACCTTTGAAAAGTCCTTATCTCCTACGGTATGACGGCACAATAAAATTGACCTTGGTCCTGGGGGCTTTGAGAAGACTGCAGTAAAAGTGTAGATGTTTACCTTGCAAAACTGCCTCCTCTGCTTTGAAATACAGAGTGATTTAGTGCTTTGTTGGTAGGGAATTAATTCATGATCCCTTCAGTTAAACCACTCTGAGTAGCCCTGCTTTGATTCTGCTCTTCCCTTTTACGATGGTACCCACCCCTGTAAAATGCAAATGAAATGGATGGGTGTTACACAGAAAAACGAGGTAACCATTGACTTCATAAGGAAAGAAATCTTGTTTAATGCCCTTGGAAAAGTCAACGAGGACAATACTTTACTCACAAGGAAGATGACAGCTGTGCTGATATGCAAAGTGATTTGTCATTTAGGGAAGAGGTGAAACAGCATCTCCAGGGTCAGTAATGCCCGGCTGCGTCTTAAAGCTTTTTTTTTTTTTTTTTTGGGAGGTGGAGGTTTTAAAGAATATGTTCTTAACTAAGGAAGAATGTGTTGTTTGCTGTTTGAGGATTTTAATTATTTTGTCATTTGTCAAAATAGGCACTGAATTTAGTGCAGGATAGATCTTCTGAATCTGATAGCTCTGGGATGGCAAAAGTATGATCATCACAACAGTCCCGGGCTTCATTTGAAGTTATTTTACTGATACTACACGAATGACAAAGTTTACACACTTATACTTCAATTTGGTGATAGAGTCCAAGTTAATCTTATATGTGAGAACACAATCTGAATCCCAAGGATTTCCTTCCTACATGTTAGGATTTTTGTGCCAGCAGTTATGAAGGGTGTTGATTCCTAACTACCTTCAGCATTTGGTTAAGGCTTAGGGGCAGTGCAGACTTGGAAGCAGATGCTTCAGTAGAACAACTAAATTTTGTATTTAAGTAAAAAATACTTGGCTTAAAAGTGACCTCATTTTTCGGGGTTTTTTTTTGGGGGGGGTTATATAATTTGTAATCAGACTGAAATTGTTTTCAAATGGGGAAGAATCATTTGTTGTGAGTGCTGGTCTAAAAAAAAAAAAAGAGTTTCCATCCTAATTTTGCTCTGAATTGTCCTAAACATTGAGAGGGAATATAATGAGGGCAGACAAGCTTGTTCCTAGTTTTAGGGGTTGGGAAAAAGAGTTACTGAGATGTGAATAAGTAAGAATCCATGGTGAGTCTGGTTAAAGGGTAGAATGATACATGTCTCTCTTGGGAGATTATTTTGTTTAGCGAAGATAATCTGTTTTAGGGGTGATGTGCTCAGAGGTGACTGGTTTAAAAGTCCTGAAGTGCTGCCTGCACTTTTGTTGAGTTGTGCCCACAATGTGAGATGTTGTGGTTGCAGGAGCAGCCTCTCTTTCAGCTCAGAGCAAATCCAGAGTCAGGGGAACTTGCACAGGAACATGCAGGGCCTTTGCTGTGGGGGCATTTCTTTAGTCTGACAGATGATACAACATTATTATTCCAATATTAACACATTTCCATGCCATTTGCTAATCAAGGCCTAATAAAACAAAGATCAGAAAATTAAAGTATTGTAGAAGATCCCATTCTCATTTTTTACATCTTTGATATGGATACTTTTCATAAATAGAGCAAATGCTTCAATTTGTATTTTCTCAAGCAGTTCTGAAGAGGTCTGTCTCCTGTTGGATCCTAAATTCCTAAAAATGGCCTACTTAAATTTTATTCAGGATCTCTGACTGTTACTAGAACCTATATTTTACATATGTAGATATTATTTGATCTTTTCAAACCTCAGTAATTCTCATTAAGAAATCCTATATTTTCACCTTAATCTTTACTTTTTTTTTCCCTCTTCCAACTGGAGATGGTTGGAATAAAGTGCTTATCCATACTTTATTGAGCAATATGAATGGCCTGAGTCCAAGGTAACTTATGATACCTTGTTCATCCTGTATCTTGATGTATTCCAATAACACAAACTCTTTCCAGAATGTATGGAACACTTTGAATTCTGATCTTGTGAAAGGCAGAGGCAAAGTTATGGCTGGTTCAGCTATCTGTAACCATGCTATCTTTGGGTCAGCCATTTTTGTAATGAAAAAATTGAAAGTTTTGGTTGTTTAAGCTTTGTTTTGATTTTTGAAGTTCTACTGAACTGAACTTCGAGGATTGTCTCATGCAGTCAGTATATTCTTTACTGTTTGCAGTGGGTTACTTTGATAAAGCTGCTCACCATTGCTTCTTGCCTCGCACAACTAAATTGCCTGGGAGGACAACAACAAAAAAAAGGGTGCCACAGGATGGGAGAAAACCACACTTTTGAGCAAGAAGGGGTTGGGTTAGGTAACTGGGGAGTCCAGAGATGATGGCTTGTGGTTTATGTGATATTGATTTGTGCTCTGTGGTTACTGTCCCAGGGCAGTGACTCATGGATGGACACACCTACACTGTCACCTGTGAGTTCTGGTCCTGCTGGGAATGAGGAGAGGTGCAAGCTGGATCTGAGTGCCAGGATGTTTGATAGGAAGAGGGGGCTGCAGGGACAGAGGGATGCTCCTGACTACCCACTCCCCTTTTCCGAGGAGAGAAGGTGGCAAAGAGGGGGGGAACCTCCCACCATGTAGAATCAGCCCACTGGAAATTAGTAGAGACACACTGAACTGAACTGTAGTGTTACTCTAGTGCTTTGGCATTAGCACTTTTAATTGCATTGTGGGGTGGGGTTTTTTTGAGGTTTTTTTTGGAAATACTTTTCTTCCCAGGCACAAGGTGTTCTGCCCTTTGGCCAGTTTGGCTTCTCAGTTCTTTTGCTAGAAGCATCCTTTGGAAGTCAGTGTCCTATTCTTTGAGTTTGACCTTCAGAGTTAGTCATCTAATTGTGGAGTGGGCTGACCCATGTAGCCTGTATGAAATAGCTAAAAAAGCTAAGATAACTAATAAAGTAACTAATAAAGCTAAGAAATAGCTGTGAATACTAATGATGCTAAATATGGGCCACTTGAAATCCCAGTGCTTGCAGAAGCAACTGCAAGTGTCTTCCCTTCCCATGTTCAGGCAGCCCCAGGAATGAGCAGTGTGATTCTGCATGAGTGGCTTTTTGCTCAAACTCCTGATACCCAAAGTCTGGTTCAAACTACACTTGAAATGCCTCCCCCCATTTATTTCACAGTCTACTTTTCGTGATCTGTGTTGTTTTTAAATATTGATGTGATATTTCAAAAAGTATTGCGGTGGAAGGATTTCTTCAGGAGACCCCGCACTGGCATTTGGACAATTTTATTAAAGTTTGAATTCTGAATTAAAAATGATGCTGAAGTTTGGGGGTTTGAAAGAAGAGGTGAAGTTGATAGCAGTAGGAAATGTTTTAAAATTACAAATTTTGCTTTCCGTTTAAGGTTACAGTAAGTTATAGTAAGGTCTAAGCTGAAGTTTTTCTTAAAATTTGTAAGTTGGCCTGAATGTCCTCCCAATTTTTGGAGGGAAAATTGTTCTTACTCACCTTACCCTGATATTGTTACTTTTGTTTTGCACAGTTCAGTATGTTTAATATTGGTCTTTAATATTTTGTATTATTTGTGCTAGAGTGTTAATATTGTCTCATCAGCAAAACTGTGAAACTGCAAACAACCCTATTTGATGTGCTTGAGAAGAGTTTTAGAATTTTTCTATGTATTTTTAGAATGCCCTGAATTTGTGCTGTGCATACTGAGCCACATTAAAGGACTCCCTGGTGTAGCTTCCCGGGGTCTGAGTGCCTTTTAATATGATTTGAGTTACAGTGATGCCCAGGCTCCAGCAGCCTGTTGAGCAGTGATGACTATTTCAGATGCAGCACTGATGGCTGTCCTACTTTTGGATTTATTCTATGCCTCAATTGCCTTCTCTACAGCACCCAGCCTCCCTCTCCTCCTATCCTGAAAAAGACAGTGTCAACTCCTCTATATATTTTTTAAAGTATTGTATATGTGTCTTTAGTGCAAAGTAATAATACTGCTTAGAGTTCGTCAGACTTTTTACAGCAATGTTTGTAATTATTTTGCTTTAGATAGAGAACTTTCACTCATTTTGGTTTGTGTGTTTGTTTATTGAGCTAAAGCTCTTGCTGAGCTTCCAAAGACAAGTTCTGAACACAAGCTAAGTGGATGTTTTCAAGTAGCTGAATAATAATTGAGGTCCTCAACATGTGGGAAAAGTGGACTATTTTCTCTTTTTTTTTTTTTCTTTTTTTCTTCTCCCCTCTTTCTGAAGGTTAATTCTTTTCCCCTTCCTGTTACCACGCTTTGTATGCTGGGCTTTACACTGGTATTTGGCATTTGTATCAAACTAATCCAAGTCTCAATTCCTTTCAATACATTATTAAAGTGAGCGAAGCAGAAAAGGCTAGATTTGAAAATTTCATCTCTTTGAGTTCTATTTTTCTTTTTCAGTCCCAAGGAATGCAAAGCCATGAAATGAGTCTCTGCCTCTTCCCCAGGAGCCAGCACTCCCAGCTGGGGCCAGGCTGGACTTTTTCTTTCAGTGCTCATAAACCCTCCTCTGTTGTCCTTCAGTTTTTGAGTTTTCCTCATAATTTAAGGAGAGTGATGTGAGTGGAAACCACGTGAATGGAAGTGCAGGAATGCAGCCATGAAGAAGAGCACTGAGGAAGTCTGACTTAGAGCAACCTTTGTAGGAGTAGAATTGGGTAGACAGTCTATGAATAATTGTTTTGTTTTGTATATAACAGTGTGGTGGTTTTCCAGTCACCCCTTCTCTTCTCAGGAAAAGTCAGGTATGCAAATTTAAGTTGTGATGAAAGAGGCATGCAGGAACCCAACTAAAGGCGGCACCCTTTCCCCTCCCATCCTTTTTTCCTTGGTTTTTTTGGGGGGGAGGGGGTTTGGGTTTGTGGGGTTGTTTTTGTTTTTGTTTTTTTGTTTGTTTGTTTTGTTTGTTTTTGGTTTTGTTTGTTGTTTTTTGGGGTTTTTTTTCCCCCTTTGCTTGTAAAAAGAAACAGAAGGTCTGTCTTTGCTTCAGAAGGAGAGATCTTTCAGCACTGTATCAAAGTGCAGGGGGCTGTTAATCACTTACACATTTTCAGCTGGAAATAGAAAATCAGCCTGGTTATTCACTTCTGTGATCAGCCAAGGAGATAACTCAGAACTGCAAGGCACTATTTTGTTCCTGTTTTTATCTGAATCAGGAGGGAGGGAAAAGTGTTGCAAGTTGGTGACAGTTTAAATGCACAGCTGTGAATACTTCAGTAACCATCATGTCACATAAATCCTAGACAACTGTCCAAACATCAGAGTTAGCCTAGAAAAAATAAATGCTATTTATTTTGCTACCTGAGTTATTAGTGTCTACTAAAATCTCTGTTTACAGCTGAGCTTAAATGTGGTTTAATTCTGTTTGTAGTAAAAAATGCTTGGAACATCCAAAGCTTTCACACTGCTTGTGAATTAGAACACACAGTTTTTTAAAACAGAAATACAAAATGAGGACATTGTAGTGTATCAGTAAGCGTGATAAATTGAGAAGCTGCTTATCCAGAGCCAAAGCTCCTTGAGAATCTGTTTACAGTGGTGTGTGGGTCTGTGTATATCCAGCAATCACTTCTCCAAAACAGCTCCCAGATTTACTTTTTCAAGGACTGTGGAGAGTAGCAAAGGGCAAAGCTTCTGAAGTGTTTTAACAAACACAGAGCCCTGGTAGAGCTTGCTGGAGTGATCTCAGAAGGCAATGATCAACTGAGGATTGGCAATGCAGGTGACAGAAGGACTTTTAAAGTCCAGAGAGGTGGCATGGAAGGGATAATTACTGCATGTGGAATGCCCTGTTTCATCACCTCACTGCCCATGGCAAGGGAGAAAAAGGTGATGATAGAGGGAGCTGCTTAGAGGAGTGGTACGGGTGATTCTGGCCAGGGGGTAGAAGGGAGTACGGAAACAGCAGTGCTGATGTCCTTAATGTTTTCAACCAGCTGAATCAGCTGTGTGCCATGTTTATCCAACAATTTGATTTCTTGGTCTGTGTTTTCCATGTAAGCTCTTTGTAACAACAAAAGGTTTGACACCAGTGCCCTCTGGTAAGCACCTGTCCAGTAAGAACCCATCTGCTCCTGCAGTGTGTGGTGTTTGTTTGCAGAGTTGAAGGCAAGTCTCTTTCCAAAGGGATTCTCCATTGCATTTGCCAAAATAATGTGTGTAGCCACAGGGTAAGAGCTCTTGCCAGTACAAGCAGCAATACAGCCATGCCCAGGCATTGCTGCTTTTAGAGCTGGACCAAAAAAACCTTGCTGTGCTGCTGTGTGGATGGACAGGCTCATGTGAGAAGTTTTTGATGTATTTCTCCATTATATCATGTGTGTGTGATCCAAATTTAGCCCATGCACAAACACAAGAGCTAATTGTACAGCAGGTTGGTTGAGCAGGTGAAAGAAATGCCAGCACATCTCAGGTTTTGCTCCTCAAGCCCAAACAAGGAAACAGTTCATAAATTTGAGGGAACATCTGATTAACTCCGCAAGTTTGCCCGTCTTCCCCCTGGGCCATAAGAGCTGCCACAAAAGTATACACCTTGGTGATTCCTTGTGAAACAGGAGAGCACAGTGTACTTCTCTTGGACTATCAGAGACACAAGGGGACATTTTCCTGAGACCAGCCTGGTGCTTGCCTGCTGGCTGAGAAGACGTACTTGCAAAGTCTTGTGTGAGATGAGGTGAAAAGAAATAGTCTGTCTCCTGTGGTGAAAGATTGTTGATGTTTTTCACAAATGGCATAGGACTCCTGGGTGATGTGGCAGGAGCTTTATTTAGGCACTAGTTTTGGCTACAGGGCGAGATACAGGAGATGGTACATGCTCTTGTCTACCGCAGGCAGCCAAAGATCTCTTTGTTATAGGGCATTTTAAAAGTTTCCTAGTCAATAGCATATTGCTAAAATATAAACAATTGTTTAGCCAGTCACTAAAAGCACACATACACCTTCCTCAAACAATGCTTGCTTGGATGCTTTCTATTTACAATACACAACACTCCATTATTAAGCTTAAAATCTTCTACTATCTTGCTGGGCATATTTTTCTGCAGTCTTAAGGTCTATCTTAGCCAAGCCTAAAAATTCAAACTATTACGTCCTTGCTTGCTTTATTAGTGCGTCTTCTCTACTTTTAGGCTTTGCAGCTGCAGCTGGCTCTAAGTTCTCTGCTCTTTCTGTTTCTGAGGCCTGATTTCACAGCTTCTGAAAGTCTTCTTACCTTTACTCTTTCCCACAAAAGATGAGCTGCACTTCCTGATGGAGGAGTGCAATTCCTGATTTACTCTCAAAGCATTTACTTTATTTATTTTGGAGATTGGTACTCTTCCAGGAGAAAAGTAAAAGGAGCCAGATGTGAAATGTTTTAGAACAGTAGGATGTGGCAGCCCAGGCTAACAAAGGTGCAGTTGGTGTGAGGACTCAGAGGAGCAGGGATAACCCTGAGCCTGCCTTGGGAGGGATAGCTAGAAATGGTTTTCTCACCTTTGAAATCATAGAATTAGGATACGTTCTGCTTGCATGGCAGTTTCTTACCAAAATGCACATTTATTTTTAAACCAAGCATCACCATAAGAAATGCATGGAAATAAGCTGCTGTATCTCTTTCTGGTGTGCAAGTGTTTGGAACACATGTAAGCACATATTCTACAAAAACCCAGAATTTGCATTTAAACCCTTGCATCCCAGGCCTGTGATGGGATCAAGATGCTTTGCAAGGCTGCAGTCATACTGATACCTTGGGAAGGCTGACCTGAAACAGAGACTGTACAGAGCTGGAGAATAAAGTACACATTTATTGAAAGGCCTCCAGGATACACCATGGGCAGGACAGGGTCTGACCAGGGCTACACCCAAGGTGGACCCAAAATAGTCACAAAATGGCTGACTGCTTACCAGACCTTATATTTTTCTAAGTTTTGGTCCATTTGCATATTGGTGTTTAATTGTCCAATTACAGCTCCAGGTTGTGAGGTCCCATCCTTCTTGTTCCTCCCTCCAGCCCACTGTTGTTTGTACTTTTGGGCCTGAAAGTTGTCCTTGGTCTTGAGCAGGAAAAGGATTTGTTTTGTCTCCCTGCTCTGTGAAGAGAGCTGAGTGACACTTAATGTGAGGCTCAGAACTGCACCCCTGGGCAGCACAGAATCTGAAAACCATGAAAGCTAAAACTTAAAGCATCAATACCCCTTCCCTGGGGCACAGCCTCACCACTGCACATCTCTGAGCAGTTCAAACAGCTCAGGGTGTTACTGGGGTGAAGAAGAACGTAGCACTAGTGATAAATAAGTGCAGGAAGGTGAACCAGTGGGAGAACCCTCCCTCTGCTCCCCAGAGCTGCCGTGGCTTGCAGGTGAACGCTGGCAGGGTTCAGTCTTGGCCCAAAGACAGCTCCTGTGAGCCTCAGGCTGTGGAGCTCTTGAACTGACAGCTCTGCTGATGTTCACCTGATAACCACTCAGCCTTTAATGCCGAGTTAACTTGAGCAGTATTGAATTCTTGCAGAACCTTGGCACAACTAAAAGGCTTGGCAGCTTGTGTTATAAACCGCCAGGAATCTGAGAGAAGTTGATTTAGTTTATTTTATTGCGTGCCAAAAGCTCTATTTAAAGTGTCTGACCTCAAGATGCAACAAAAAAAGAAAGTTCCTCTGATCTTCTTTGGCACCATTTTCAGAGCCTTTCAATGTAAGGAAAATATTTTGTTGATGTCTACCATCCTCTGAAATCTGAAATATGCAAGGAATGAAAAGCTCTGATTATCAGTAACAACATGAAACTTTTAGTGGATTTGGTTCTGTTCCCTGACCTAAGTTCCTGACTTGTTCTTTCGTGTCATGAAATGAAATGTCTCTGACATATCAACAGCATGTATGGAGTTACTGGCACAAATGGAGTGAGTTTAGTAATGCTTTTTTAGAAGAGACATTGCCTACTAATTCAGTCTCTGTATCTGTTCATTAAGATGAGCAGCTTATTAAAGCATTTACTGCTTCATTGAGGCAGAACTTCTTAGCTAGAAGAGAGAAATACTGCTCAGCTTTTTTATAAGAATTTTCAGCCTTGCTATAATGACTTTTGCGAGAACTTTGTGGAAAAAAAGGCCAGTCATGCTTACTGAGATTCTGAGAAAGATTCAAGCACTTCCAGATGGAAATACAATATATGCTGTATTTGATTTAAGAGAAGTAGTTAGTTTTCAGGAGCTTCAAGTCAGATAATGGTAAAAGAATTGTGATGATGTATTTTTCTGTGAGTCCTGGGCACCTCTGAGAGCGGGTCTTTTCCTATCTCTTTTTTCTTTCAGAAGCATCCTTATCTCTATGACTTTGAAGTTCTAAAGAGCAGACACTGTTTATTTTAAGTATTGTGAAAATATACTCTAAAATATTTTAGACCCTCACTTTGAAGCATATCTGTCCTAATAGTTTCTAAAAGGTTTGCAAGTTTGAATCCTGAGAATTTGGTTCTTTTCTATCACTTACCAACCACTCCTGTAAATTAAAATTTAGTCATGTTATGGTGGTATGATAAATTGAAATAGGTTTTTCTGGCCTATGTTCTTCCTTGAAATGATGAGCTGGTGTTCATGCATATGTACAGATTTTATTTATTTTATGCACTATGCCTGCAGCCTGCACGCATTTAACATTGGCAGTGAAAATTGCTTGATAAATCTTTTACATCAACTCACCGATTTTGTTGTTGTTGTTAGTGTTGGATTTCATCGCAGCATTCTACAGGGAGAAACTGCAGCTCTTGAATCTGGAAAGTGCTTGTTTAAAAGTAGCTTTACGAGGCAGGAATTTCTGTTTGGCTCTGAGTGAAGCATTTCCCAATTTGGCAGACCCATCTCCCTTCCTGAGCATTTTCGCATCATAAAGTTCATGCAGAGCAGAGCGTGCTCTGATATTGTCTCTGTATCCCATTACCTGTTACTGAGTGGTGCAGCAAGAAGTGTCCAGATATATAATTGAAAATTAATGAAGAACTTGACTTTTTATGGAAGGCACTAGCATTCAGTTTGCTGCACAGCAATAGCACAGATATCCTGTCTCAAACAAGCATGAAAGCAGTAGAGCCTTGTTTATCTCACTAGTCAGCAGCAATCACTCCTGACTGCACACCAGAGGCAGATCTGCTGAGTGCAAAGGTGCCACTTTTATGTAGCTATTTATCAGACCAGAACTACTGACTTTACTCTCAAAGCATTTGCTTCATTTATTTTGGAGATGGGTATTCTTCCAGGAGAAAACTAGAAAACCTATTTGAGGAGAATCAGCATCTGGGAAAAGTGCTTCAAGCCTGCTTTTAGAAGTTACTTCCTTTATTTCCTCCATTATTTCAATGTTTACCAGACAGCTTCAAAGAAACTTTGTTTAAGTCACCTTTATGCCACTCTAGAGGTGCTGATAAAGTACCTGTGGTAAAATACCCATCAGCCTGCTTAGGAGTGAAACAAGCTGAAGCCTAGCACAAGACCAGCAGAGTGTTTTCCGACACTTCATTTATTGCTAGCTTTGTTGTTTTTTTTTTTAACCTGCTAATTTTCTTGGCTTTGTTTTTATCATTTAGCCAGTGCTCAGAGGTACAAGAAGGCTGTTATGGTACTGTTGGCAAGCACATGAGAAGATACAACTTAGCAATAAACAGGCAGTGAGTTATGACAGAAAGAGGAAATAAGAAGGAATTAATTACATTAGAGTAATATTTTCTCTGGATGCTGCAAGAGGTCCGGGATTTGAGGTTAATTGCTGCAAAGAATAATTGCTACCAATTTCTAAATATATGTTTTAAGAGGAGGATAGCTGTGGGGGCAGAGAGAGGGAGAAACAGGTTCAAGAGCAATGAGGGGAGTTGAGGTGGATGTGGGTTGATGCAGAGGTTTTCCTGGGAGGCTGCTGCAGCCACTCTGAGTACTGGGATTGCAGTGTCTGGGACAACTATTCCTTTATTTAGTGTATATTCTGTGGCTTCTGGCCCAGCTTCTCATTTTGAGACACCCTAAGTCTAGATGGCACATGTGGCATACAGTAAACTTTTGCTTAAAATTAATTTGAGACTGTTTCTCTTAATGGTAAAGCAGTCAGTGAGAAGGTAAGGATGCTTGTCTGTTAAAAAAGAAAAGACTGATGAGACCTGACTGTACAGAAATTTGTAAGTCACCTCTCCAGGGTATGGAGAAACTGTCTGAACTCACCTCCATACTGTTGACAATTTTTGCTTCTTGGAGGACAGGAGACAAAAAGAGACTGGGAAAGAACAAAAATACAAATAAAGCAAATCCTAAGAGTGATCTGCAAAAGCTTGAAGTGGTTTACGTCAGTGTGCAATATACAAAGTGAAGACTATGTGAATTTAGAAGCAATGCCCTCGTTCCATTCCTTCCCCCTTTCTTTTTGTGGGTTGGTCGGTTTGTTTGTTTTTTGTTTCAGTAGTTTGATAGTTTTGAGGCTGTTCATGCTGTTTCTTCCTTGCCTTGCAGGAAGGGATTGCTGGGGGGCCAGGGGGTCTCAAATAGTTGTTCTTGGAACTATTGCAACTTCTTTTAAGTTGCAAGACTTAAATGTTTTTGATTAAGTTGGCTTTGCCTTCCAAATGCAAATTTAGTACGTCAAATCAAATAGTGTTTTTAAAGACTCTCTTCTCGTCTACTCTGACCTCCTCCCACCACCAAGGTCACTCAGCTGTATTGCAGAGAGGAAGCACGGAAGGAAAAATGTTTTCAGTTTGCCAGGAACCACTACAACCTCCAGGGATTTTGAGCAGTGGGTCATTTTAAGAACTGCTATTTGTTAAAGTACCTGGAATTTGTTCAGAACATTCTTGTTGTTGCTGTTGCTGGTAGAGAAGCAGCTATTCAATTTTCCAGTATGGTGAAAGTGTGAAGAGCAAAATTTGTTCCTCTCTTTTGGACTCACCTTGTAATGCTGACCACTTTCAGCACCATCCAGAGTGACCAATTTCAAGCTTGTTAACTTAAGAGGGCTCATTTCTGCTCGTGGGAGCCACGACAAACTCTACTGCAGGATGGTCAAACCATTAAATAATGTACGGCCTGTTGCACTTGGCACAGCTCCTTGTTGTAGCCTGGATGTGTATGTCAAATCCAAAGAGACAAAATCAGACTCATGGGGGCACACTGAGATGCTACGGCCCTTATTTAAATCTGCGTGTATGTATATATGAATTATGCTAATGCCAAGCAATGATATCAATTCACAGCTTGCCAGATTGTCCATGCTGGATAGGAAATGTTAACTCTCTGCTCTAGAGGATGGAGTTTGTTGTAACTCAATCACTCTTCTCCCCGTGGCCCCATAGTGAGGCCTCGGTAAAGGGGAATGTATAAACAGCTGCAGCAAGGCTGCTCAGACATGGATGTGTCTTCCTGCAGTGAGATCTCTGGGTCACCAGGTGTCCTGGTTCCAGCTGGGATAGAGCTCCTTTTCCTCCTAGTGGCCAGTACAGAGCTGGGTTGAGGATAATGTTGATAACACGCTGATGTTTTGGCTGTTGCTAAGTAGTGCTTGCCCTGAGTCAAGGACTTTGCAGTGTCTCATGCTCTGCCAGCCAGGAGAGGCAGCAGGAGCTGGGAGGGACCAGGGCAGCTGACCCGAGTTGGCCAAAGGGATATTCCATACCACAGAACGTCATTCCCATTATATAAACTGGGGGGAGCTGGCTGGGAGGTGCCCATGGCTGCTGGGGAACAGGCTAAGCATCTTGTCAGCAGTGGGTGAGCAATTGCATGGTGCAGCGCTTGTCTTCCTTCAGTTTTGTTTCTTTATCTCTTTACTTTTCATTACAATACTGTTGTTGTTGTTATTACTATTACTACTATTATTTGTTTCAGTTATTAAACTGTTCTCATCTCGATCAATGTGGTTTACCTTTTTTTTTTTTTTTCTGCTTGTCCTCCCTATCCCACCAGGGACAGGGAGGGAGGCAGTGAGCAGCTCTGGGGTACCTGGTTGTCATCTGGAACTAAACCACAAAATCAGGGACCAAGCAAGCCATACATAAATGAGTTTCAGGAAGCTCTCCGTGGGTTAGCCAGCTGAGTTGTGCTGCTTTCCTCCAGAGAAATGCTCTGCTGCTTTCCACCCACCAGGCTGTCCTCCTTGCTTCTCTGGCTTCTGACAGCTTTCTGTCCTTGACATGCTGCCTCCTCCTTAGCCTGGGTGTCTCAACACCTTAAAATGCTGCTGAGCTGCATTTGAGTCCCAGGTTGGCAGCTGTGGTCCTGCCAAGACCTTTACTTGTGTTCTTGATCCCATTCAGATGTAACAGGACATAAGCATGGGACAAAAATGGAGAATTTATTTTACTTGTGGTCAGGAGCTGTTTGTGCTGTGTTTCTGGTGGCTTGAGAAGTCGTGATTATTGTACATGATGGTAGATTCTGTCTCGGTCTAACTTCCAAGTTAGTCTTGTTTTGATCAGATGACCTCCAGAGTTCACTCCTGACCTAAATTATTCTGCAATTTATACTGCTATTTAAACATAGTACAGATAAGGAGCAGATGGTGCTGTAAAAGAACTGGTGAGCATAGTTCAGAATTCGGAAACAAAAGGTGATTCATGGGCTAAAAAATAAGAGAAGAGTCAAGTGTGTATCTCTCTTTTGCAACTCAACATGTTTGCATAGGCTGATAATCAAATATTGGCTGGTCTTGATAATCCACTATCTAATTGATAGGTCACAAAAACAAAGGTCTGGCATGTATTTTTTTTTTTATGAATGTTGTTGGAAATTCTTAGCCTTAACTCTCCTTAAAAGAGAGCTAGACATCAAATGCTCACTACTAAGGCTACACAAGTGGCAGGGGAATCAGAAAGAAGGCTTGTAGATGTTTCCACTTCTGATAGGTTATTAACACACTTATTCATTTATACCCATTTGAAAACATCTCAGTAACAGCAGGGCGATCCCAGTTGTTCAGCAAAATAAAACTTTCTACAACAATAGGTTTTATTAGTGATGCATTTGTATATATTAATTTTGCAGATGACTTGTTACATTACTGAATCATTGAACTTTGATTCCTCATGTAACTAAGCATTTGTTTTGCTACTGCAAGCATTCACACAAGTAGAAACACCATTGCTCAGCTATAATGATATGTGCCCTCCCAAAGTTGGTGATTCTACAGTTGGTGATCTGTGCTCCAATGTACTTTAACTCCTAGTGCATAGTGTAGCATTTTTTTCCATGAATTAGAAGAAGAATCATACACTTTTGCAACAATAAACAGTCTTTAATGGTACCAAAACTTGCATGAAAGTCAGATCAGCACAGGAATTAGGGAATGTTTTATATCTTGTCAACTTCAATCTTAGTTACCTGAAGCTGCCTTTATTTTCAGAAGGCAGATACTGAAAATTTTGCTCTTTTGGCTTGTGTGATTAATAAGTGTACTGCAAAGTTACAGCCTCCCAAACCACCTGGGGTTTGGTTTGGTTTTTTTTCAGGATCCTCTTTGCAAGTTATTTCAGCCACCATCAGCCTTGAGTCTGTGAGAGTGCTGGCCCCATGCCATGCCTCCTGTGTGCAGAGTTCCCTTTAGGGCCGTGATGGTTGCAGGTGTGGAGGTACCTGGGATGACATCTAATCCAAGCTGTAGAGTATAACCATCCTTTTTTTGGTTCCTGTGGCACAGAGGTCCTTCTGCACTACTGGGTACACTGACCACCTGTGGCCAAGATCCCTCCCAGTTCTGGGGATTGGTTTTTTGGTCTAAAAGCTGCTGCCAGCCCATATTGCTGTGCCTGCTTCCAGGTGTATTGTTTCTGAAACCCTTGTATTTGCCTGGCTCATGGGGTGTGTGCTTTTCCTGTTCTTCCCTACTTCTTGAGTAGGTATATTTACCCTCTGTCATGTTCTTCACACGTAGTCTGTCCCATAGTGTTATTTAAGGGTGGGTATCTCTTCTTACCTCATAGCTCTTATTGAGTGCTGGTGACTGCACTACAAAAATAGAAACCAGGGATTTATGTTTGTTCTTGGTAATAAATGACCTTGGGACCTGGTTTCCTAGGACCTAAACTGTAAATAATTAAGCTTTACCTCTGTGGAACCCTCACTCAATCCAGGCTGGTTTTAGCTGTAATTTTATAACTGTTAAATTTTAATTTCTTTCCCAGACACTGTAGCATGGTCAAAAACCCCTCAAATATTGAAAGCTATGCACACCTTTTTAATGTGCATGAGGTAGTAAATGCTGTGCAGTCAAAAACCCAAAAGCTGATGTAACTGCTGAGCAGCCATGTGTTAATTCCAACTTGGCCTAGCAGTTCCAGACAGGAGCAGATTTTCAAGCTCATTGATTCCCTGTTTATTTTTCAAGTTTATCAAAATATCAGTTTTGGGCATCTGACCTTTGTTCTTGACTGATCCGATATTGGCAACTGAGATTTTTTTAATAAAAGGGAGTGTTAAGGAAACAGGGAAGGATGCAATTTTTCACTATTAGCCAGTGAAGTGGATGATTGTAAATTTCTGAAAAGATTAAATACCGTTTCTAATTTTTTTTTCTTTTTTTTTTAGTTTGGGCAATTCAAAAAGTGCCAGTTGTCTCTCATGGTTTAGATTTTTTAGCCAGGAAAGGCTAATTTATATTCTGGGTATTCTGAGTAGACTGATTTGTGAACAGCAATGCTCAAATTAAAGTGTGAGATTTAGTCCTGCAAGCATATTGTGGTGAAATAAATTGCTGGATGAGGCATTTGGGAGTGAGCGTTAAAGATGACAAAAACATCCAGCTGAGTGCACTACTGCACACCCAAATATTACTTTTTCTTCTGAGAATCATCTAGGTACATGGGAGAACTTTTATTTTCAGGATGTAGGATTTTTCAAAATCAGTATTTGAGAGAGACTAATGGAGGCTGGGCAATTGGCTGCTCTGTAGTTCCTTGAACCCCTCCCCCTGAAAATGTCTGAAACAAAGGAAGAAAAAATGGAAAACTGTAGCTTTTGTTTGGAGAGAGACTGGTCTGTGTCTCATGATGCTCTTTTAAAGGTTTCTTTCCCTTCTAATCCATGCTGTCTGTTAGCTTATCACATGGTTGTCTTGTATAAATTATCTGTGCTGAGTAACTTTTTCAGTGTCCGGCAGTTCCATACTCAATACCCTGTGACTTTATCCCTTCCACTCTTCTTCCAGACATTTCTTAAAAGTGGTTTCCATCTTCTGACAGGGTTCTGTTACTCCTGCAAATCCTATGGACTTCTCTTTCTGCTTTTGTAATTTGATTTTAAATGTAGACCTGTTGTCCCAAGTACTTCTCGTGTTAGCAATCACTTTTCAGGTGTCTGTTATCTCTGTGCAGCAAGATGGGGATTAAAATTCATGAGGGATTTAAAAAAAGCACAAATGAAAAATAAAGTGGAAGCAAGGTTTTCCTCCTATCTTTATTTGTGTGTTAGTGAGAGAACAACACAGCTGACTCAAACTCTGTGGCATGTGGACAGTAGGCAAAATATATTATGGAGATCCAGTTCCCTATGGATGGATAATTCAGAAATACAAAAAAAAAAAAAAAATTGTTATGCTGCTCACAATTTCCTTTGTTACTCTGTGGCTTAAAATAGGAATCCCAGACTCCTCAAGTTTTGTGCAATCTTTTTTTTCTTCCATAAATCTGGAGCTGTGAATGCTTCCTCCCTCGTCTGCTGTAGTTTACTCCTGGGGAGGACGGGATGTCCAAATGCTATTTCTGAGTAACAAATCCTCTCATAGTCAGGCCAACAGTGTGAGTCAGGACTGAGAGAATTCTTACAATCCTTGCCTCCCCTCAGACAGGTTTGGAAATCTCTGGAAAAGCATTTGTGGTCAATTTGGCATTATTTTTTATACTGCATGTGGCTAGTCTTCTGCATATTGTATATTATCATCTTGGATAATATCCCCCTGGAGTACACTAAAACGTGAGAAGGAGAGGAACACTAGATAAGAGCAACCTACTATTGGGGAAATGCAAATTACATGACATCACAGTTTACATATTTCCATTTCAGGAGCAATGCAAGAGGGTGTCATCTCCATCATTAGAGAAGTTTTACTGATTTATGCACCCAGGACAATTTGCAATGGTTAAAGTCTTGTTTGTTAACCACTGAAAGCCAGTGCCACCTGAGTCGAGATTCCATTACTGGGAACGAGGGTGCTGTAAAATACATGCCCCAAATTTTGAAAGAGAGCTGTGGCTACTGGTTTCATGCTACCTGAGCACTTTGACCTTCTTGCCACCTGCCAAAGCTGTCTGTCTGTCACTGTGCTAGTGCTGCAATGCCCCCTCTGCTCACAATTGGAAGGAAGGGGGATGTTTAGCATCTCTTGAGCTTCCAGACTGCATCAAGCCCGAGCAAGAGAGGGAGGCCATGCTGCTGCTGGTGCAGGAGTGAAGGGAGCTGGTTGTAAAGCCTGGGAAAGCAGTGCCTGTGCTTCTGGTGTGAAGCCATCCAATTGCCAGGGAGGGGAAAGCCCTGAGCACAGTGAGAAGTAGCCATCTGCTAAGTCATGCTAAAATTTGGCAGGGGTGAACTGCACAGGAGCCCCTGGTGCTTGCCAATCGATCTGGGCAGCAGGAAAAACATGTTAGGACATCTGTCCAGGGATTTCCCTGCTTGTAGAGTGATGGATGCCCTCCCTTACAAAAATCTATGTTTTTTTCTAATATGTTTCAAGCAGAAGCATTCAAATAATCTGGGAACTTCTGGAAAAAGGGCTATACATGCCCTTCACTGGGGAAAGAGCCAGTGAGGAAGATGGGGGCAACAGGGCTTGACCTTTCAGAAACAATGAGGGTGTTTGAGACTGCTGACCACAAGTGCCCTTTTCTGGAACCTAAAGCTGTGTGAGTTTTCTCCCCATCCGGAGATAATAAGCTCTCAGTATATTCCAAGTAAGCATGAATTTTGGCAAGTCTCAAAAGTGCCAGCTGAAAGCTGTCCTTGGTTTAGCTTGGGTGTGAGAATCCAGGTGTGAGGGCCCCTCACAAAGTTCCAGAGAAACTCCTGGGTGACAGGATTGCTGTGCAAGTGTGACAGGAGGGGAAGTGCAGTGTTGTTGTGCCCTCAGCACTGCATTTCTACTGGCTGAAGAAATCCTCTGTCTCACCTGCTTTTTTTTTTTTTTTTGATGTTTGGTTGTTAAGATTTTCAAGAGGCGGTACCCCAGCAGTAAACTGGAAAGCTTGTGTTTAGAAGGATGGTCTTGTAGCAGGAGAAGGGCTGAATCCAATGTTTTTCTCACTTTCTAATTTCTGTAAATCTTGACCCATCAATGTGATTAGAGCTGTGATCTTATTTCATATTTTATTCAGAGAAAACAGATGGGAACATCTCCCATTAACATCACCTGAGAGCCTGGCACTGGCTGAGATGGTCCTGTGCTTTAAAGAACTGAGATGCAAAGCTGAATAATGGCAAAGGAAGCAAATTTTTTTTTTTTTTTGAATGTGTAGTTTGCCTAAATGTCACCTTCAGTGCTCTGGACTGCAGCTGTGCTGTTTTTCAACAAAGGGCGTGAAGGTGGCTTGGCCAGCCTGACTAGATATTAATTGTGCAGATGCCTTTGGGGAGAAATATTGACCTTGTGCACGGGTAGCAAATGATTTGGTGACTGCTCTGTCCCCACCAGGCAATGCCACGTCCCAGTTTGTGGCTTGGCTCCCCCCAGCCCTGCTGTGTGGCTGGTGAGGAAACAGCCACAGCACTCCTGGAGTGGGTGACACGGTTGGCCCATGGGGTCATTCCTGGGAGTGATGCCTTAAGTTTTAGCTTTCATATTTTCCAGATTCTGTGCTGCCTTGGTGTGTGACTCTGAAGTTCATATAAAGTGTTAGCAAGTTCTCCTCACAGTTCAGTCAGACAAAACAATCCTTTTCCAGCCCCAGAACCAAGGACTACATTGCAGCTTCAGGTCCAAAAATTACAAACAGGGAATTGAGGAGAGCAATATGAGAGGATGGGACTTCACAACCTCAAGCTGTAATTGGACAATTAACCCCAATATGTAAATAGACCAAAACTTATAAAAGAGGGAAAACTCATGACTCAGAGTCCATCTTGGGTGTAGCCTTGGCCAGGCTCTTGTACTGGTGTACAAGGTGTATCCTTTAAGGCCTTTTAATAAATACCTCCTTTTAATAAATATCTCCTTTATTTAGTAAATATCTCCTTTATTCCTTTAACTCTGTCTAGCCTCTCTCCATTCCAGGTAGCCTCTCAAGGCATCAGAGGAGGTGTCTCAGTGTGACCCAGAGCCAGGTCCACACATGGGTGTTCTGGGGACTGTTTAAGTTCTTTGTGGCTGGAGAAGGGTGGGACATCTGACAACCTTCCTGCTATCCTACTGAAATGCTTTATCTTTGTGCTGGGTCTTATTTGGGCCATAACCTCAACTGCTGCGAGTTGCAACTTGCTCCTCTTCCCTGGATTTCACACTGGCACCTACAAAGAAGTTGAAATTTCTGCATCAATGTTTCTGCATCCATGGAAAGGCAGAAGGAGGTCATAGCCAATTAGAGCAGTAATTGCTTCTGCCATTTCACCTAAACCGGTCTGTGAATGAGTCTTTCGAGAGCTTAATGCAATAGCTGGGAAAAGTAAATTGCCACCAAAAAATAAATAGAATCCCATGTCTAATTCTTTTAGTGTCTCTGTTGGGAAAGGCAATATTTATAATTGTCAGTGTTAATTTTCTCAGTGATCATCCAGACAGGATATGAAGGACAGTTGTAGATATCAAGTTGAGTCCCCATCTTAAAGACTTTGGACAATGTAGGGAACTATTTTTGAGTCTACACTTGCATTATTCTTTCTTGAATAACTTTTTTCCTCCCAGAAAGTCTGCTGTAGATGTGCATGAAAAAAAGGAAAAGGAGGAGAGAAGCATAAGGCTGCATTAAACAATATGAGGAAAGAGTGGAGGTTATGCAAAGTTCAAGAAGCAAAGGGATATGGTTTAGAAAAACACTGAGATAATGAAAGATAATATATAGATGAAGTAACTGCAATATTGTTCCCCCTGAAACTTGCCTCGTGGGCTCCCAGGGGAAAAGAGGAGTTGACATCTGCTTACTTTGGATTGCCTAGCTGGAAAAACATATGAGATGATACCCATGAGACGACATCCTTGTGGGGCTATTGATGTGGGGGATAAGTTCTAGAAGAGAGAGGAGGAAGCAGCAAGCCAACTGTTCTTGATCAAATGACACAGAGGAATAAGATATTTTTGTAAGCCTGGTTTAACATTGATTTGATGCAAGTTGTTACATTTTTTCTTTTTCTAAAAATTAGGAATCTAGTGTATTTTTTGGGTGTGTTGTGGATAGAAGCAATGCCAATTGAGTTTAAGCTGCAACACAGATTTAGGCTATTTATTGAGAAGAACTTTTTCAGAATAAAGTTAATGGGACCCTGGGTTTCCCCAGGCTTGATTGATAGCCTCCCTTACTACAGGTCCAAGGAAGAGTTTGGAAATACTACTTTTTGGGAATTACCTTGGTACAGTTGCTCCTGCCTTAAGGTTGTGAGATGACTTCCTTCCTTTTCAGGCCCATTTCTGTGATTGCTTTGGAAACTGTTTCAAAAAGCACTGAGTTTTGGGGAAGCACATATGAACAGGCAATTGCTTTGTTTTGAATAATTTCCCAATAATTTGGTCCAAGCTTTTTTTCACCTCGGGTCTGTCACAAACATGCCTTAGTTCAGCAGCAAGTTTCTTGATCAGATTCCCTCATGAAAGCATAGAAATCTTAAGTATTTATCAGTATGCTCCTTAATTCTTTATATATTTCTTGTCTAAAATGTGAATATGCTTTAACCTCTTTTATAATTTTTAAATAGAAATGAGTTCAAAACAGTACATGTTTAACATTTGAAACATTGTACCAAGATATGGGAAAGCTCTTTTTCATACAAGGGCTTCTTTAAAAGCTTTGGGTTTATTTTTTAGTCTTTTTTTTTTTCTTTCCATTGCTTCTCACAGTAACATAAAGGCAAATGTAATGGAAACAAGTACTAAGTTTTGGGAATGGCAAATAGAAAAAGGATAAGTAGAGAAAGAAAAGTTCTGCTTTTCATAGGACTTCAGAAGTCTTTGGGAGCTTGCTAGAAGGGCTGGCTCTAGTCCAATGTGCTTTTATTGGCATACATGAACAAATTACCCAGGGCACAGCTATTTTTCTTACTGTAGTAAAAACAGGGGCTCTGAATAGAGGCTTTGTGTAGGAAAAATATTTTTCCTTTGAAACTGGCTACAAGTTTAAAGTTTATCTAGTGTGCCTTCTGGAAAAGGGAAAAATACACATTTCAATCTCACAGAATAGAAAACATATTCTAGTTTAGGCAACTCAGAGCTCTATAAGCAGAATTTACTTGTTGGTGAGGAGCTGATATACTTTTATAATAAACAGCATAATTTCTTAGTTGCCAAAAATGTGGGAAGAAGCTCTGTTTATATTGTTTGTAGCTATGTCCCTCAAAAATTTTCTGTGGATCCCTTCTCTCTAGCACCTTTCTTGCAGGTCTCTGATGTTTTCTAGCCACATGGGTGTAGCCAGGAGGATAAGGGCGTTATGGAAAATAGTTTTTAAGATAACATTCATTGCTCTGAGGACTGTCTCCAGGGGTAATTCTTCTAATTCCAGTTGGAGCTGTAGCTCACTTTGTTGTCGTGTCATTGCTCTTAGAAATCTGGCAGTAGCCTACAGGAGCAGCAGGGTCTCCAGTGAGGGTCGTTTCTGCAAGATCCCCATGAACTGGGGAGTCAACTTGAAACATAAAAAACTAATTCTTTAACCTTTCTGAGGTCCATAGGAGGGTAACCTGAAGGAAGATTTTAGATGAGTGCTGTTAAGCAATGTGTAGGATCACATGAATCATGTCTAGAACAGCCCTTGTAGAGGTTGGATGGTGAAGTCAAATTCCCCCAGCCTCACCTGTCATTCCTCCAGCCAGGAAAGGATCAAAAAGCATTCCCTCATATGGCTTTTTAGCTCCTTCCCTTTCTCCTTTCCACCTTCCCACCCACACTTACTTCACACACATTTATTTCACAATAATATACACATTAATAAAAGCACCAGCTGAAGAACAATTAATTCTTATTCGGAAGGATTTTTGAAAATTATCTTCCTTCAGAACCTGTGGGAGCTTTCCAAAAGGTATAACTCCATGAGGTTTCCTGGGGGCAAGGTATCTTGGGCTTCTGTCACACACTGACATCAGTTGTAAGAAAAATTGGCATGAAAAATGCCTCAGCAAATGTTTTCTATTGAATGAATGAGCAAATTGCAATAAAATAACTGTTGTGGTATTTCATAATCCCTTTCCAGTGACAATTTGTTAAATTTGGCTTGGTAACCATCAATGACAAATTCCTGGGGAAAATTTTCTTGTGAAATTCAAACTCATTTTAGGTAATTGCAGCAAAAACCATTTGGTGGTGATTATGATTTATCATTTATAAAGGTTTCCAGTTTGGTCATCCTTAATCACTGGATGTTTGCCGGAAACCAAATATGTGATTATAAAGGCATTAAAATTTTAAAAAGTATATATACTTTTACTTCTGAATGTCAAGCCTGTAAACTTGCCAAGTCTGGGCATTCACAGCAGAGACTGCTTTTGAAAATGTGAATCTGTGAATTGAGTTGGAAAAGAATCATATTTTTGATTCAGGTAATTCAAAACAAAACAAAACCTCAAAAAATATGATGGTCGCTGAATATATGTTCCTGGAATGGAAATACACATAGAGGAAGGGCTTGGCCCAGATTAATGGATGAGAAAATTGTATCTGTACAACAAAGCTTAAATGACTGCAACTAGAAAACCAGAGACATGGAACACCAAAAGCGTAAGTCTTACTTTCTCCCCACAAACTGTGGGATCTGCTATTGTTCTGCCTATTTTCTTCCAGGAAACAATTGCTGAGTTACATAAGTGCACTGTAAATACTGTGGCAGGGTGTGACTTCAGTCAGCTGTGACCTCAGTTCAGTGAGTTCTTTTACACTTGACTCACTTTGTGCTGAATAATCCCAGCCCTGACATGGGGCCGATTGCTTGTGCTCAGATGTTTGAGATAGAGCCTTTTGTTCACTCATTGAATTGCAATATATTCCTTTTCCAAACAAAAAAAAAATTGATGCTCAACTTATATGGTGACCCCAACAAACCTCTCCAGCTGATGCTGGGATGCAGGTGAGTAATTTTGTGCCTGAAAAGTGCTGAGAGCTGCACAGACCACGCTCAAGGTCACGCATCCTCCTGCACAGTCATATGCCTGTTTTTAACCTCAGGTGAGGGGGAGCTGTCCTTGAGGTTTATTGTTTCAGATTCATGCTTTCAGAAGGAAAAACCATCAAGGAAATGCTGTGTGATAGAGGCTGTTTGACTTCACTCTTCTGTGCAAGCAAACAAGTTGTGCAGCTCTTCTCGTATCTCTACTTTATTCTGCTGTGGAGTAGGAAACAATTTTGAGTCTCCTGATTGCTGTCAAGGAGGTATTTCAGGTAGAAAGGAAAAAAATGAAAAGTAATGTTCTCTTGAAAAATATTTCTCCCAGTGTGTATTCTTCAGTGAAAACAAAATAACTGTGGGTTTTGACTGTATTAAATTGAATATCTCAGTCAGTCCAGTCTGGCTCCTTTTTTTTTTAACTCATGGGAAAATTGAACAAATCTGGTTTTTGTGAAAGTCAGTGACTGCTGCTGCTAGGGTTTAAAATAGCTTATAGGGCAACTTACCCTCTGATTTTGTTTAAATTAATTGGCTTTTCCTGCCTTTTCTCTCTTCTGCCTCATTTTCAGAGTCTCTGTGGATTTGTTGTTACCATGTGGACACTGGGTATTAGGCCCCTTCTCATGGTGTCTCCTCCTAGTAATGAAAAATACAACAGGTCGTGATCTGGATGGCAACTCAGGAGCAGCAGTTTCTCCCCTAGATTCAAGACAAAGTAGTTTTTGCAGGCCTCCAGAGTTTGAAAAAATAAGATTCCTGTAACACCAGGCAGGTTTTAAAGAGAAGACAATTCTCTGCTGAAAGTGTCTTGTGAACCAGCTTCAGTCAAACCACTGTGCTGCTGTAGGGCCCAGGTTTGACTCACAGCTCTTGCCATTATTGCTGCTGTTCACTACAGCCTCACAACCACATGTCTTTGAGAAGAAGTTTGACTTCTTATGTGCTTTATGTGTGCATGACAAGTGAAAACCTGGTCCATTTTAGGAGGCTTGCTGACTAGATTTGGAATTAATTCAAATACTTCCCAGGAATCATGTGTTAATTTAATATTTTCATATACACATGATGTTGCAAGTACATTGACAATAATAGGGGAATATTTTAAATTACTTATGAGAATATGAATACTCTGCTGACTTTTCTGGCATTAAAAATTTGTTTAATCCCCAGAACCTTTATTGGTGATGTTTGGTTTAGATTGTGTTACCTAAAGGTTTTGCATATCAGTCTTGTGAAACCTTGTTTGCACGTTATTTGAGTTAGGGAAGTTTGAATACTTAGTCAGCATCATTAGAATAGTATGTGCTTATTTATTAAGTTTAATTTTCAAACTTATAGTTGCTATTGAGCTCCACTGTGAGCTTAGCCTTATTGCTGATTTGTTGTTGTCTGATCAAGAACTTTTCAATGGTACCAATTTGTTCTCCTTCATTAAACAGAGCTTTTTTTTTGTTTTCACTGAACTGCATGGAAACTGCCTTCTTAATTTTAATTTTTGGGGGGGGGGGGGGGGGGGGGCGGGTACCATATAGAAATTCTAAATCTTACAGTAATACACAGAGCATAAACCCTTGCCATAATAAAGTTTGAGGCCTTCCAGATTCATGTTAGTTTGCATTCAGAACACTTTACTGGTGAAAGAGCTGAAGATTCAATAAACAAAGCTAAATCATAAAGGGATGCCATCAGTGGGTGGTCCACAATGGTTTGGAGCCTGAGTGTTTGAGATCAGGAAGCCAGTGGATGTTGCTTCTACCCAAATTTATCTTGTTTCACTCAAAATTGTAACCTGGTACAGACAGAGAAATGGGTTCTCTATGTAGAGTGGCTGATGGACTTCAATAACTTCACTAAAACTGAAGAAAGCAAATTTGTGAAAACAGAAATGAAATCGTGCCACATTTCTATTAAGCCAAATTAGAGAGGTATTGAAGAGTGTTCCTGTCTTTTTTCCCCTCCTCCTTCTTTATGTTAATTTTTATGATCTGGTTGGAGTATGTCATTACGTGGTTTCAGTTCAGCTTTTGTTATGAGCTGTGCCACGCCAGTTTTAATATTGTCCCTGTGTCACAGCATAGTTATTAACTGGCTAATAAATGTGGATAAATGGTTAAGCCAGTTTCATTTGGGCAACTTGCAGCAGTTTTTAGCTATGTTGGAAGTTCTTTCATTTTTTTGGCCAGAATGAGAGGAAAACTTTATCTAAACACCTAAAGACATTATCTTAAGAACCTTTATATACTTTAGAAGTTTCTAGAAGTTGCCATTTCTGAAGTGATGGCTTTAAAGTTGGCTGTATGCTGCAAACTGACTTTCAAATTAGTGTCTGGAGTGCCCTCTTTTGAAATCTAATGATGTCATTTGAAGTATGATGTATCAAAGAATAAAAGGGAATAAGGAGAAAAAAAAAAGAGGGAGTATGAAGAAGGGAAATACAGCTGTGGTTTCTGTGCTGGGTCAGCAGAATTCACTAGTCAGCAGTTTCAAGGCAGTTTTGGTTTTATTAAAAGAATTAAAATTAAAAAACAAAACAAAAAGGCAAACAACAAACCCACCAGAACCCCAAAGCAGGACAAGTTTTGGTACATCTCTCTTCAAGTGGAGATACCGAGTGTGTTGTTGTTGTTGCCATGCTGGAATTGGGATTTGTGAGTAAAAACAGTATCTTTTGCCAGCTCGCTACTCTACTTGACATAGACTCACCAAAAATACTGATTTTTATGGTACATTATAATCCCTTTTTTCTACTTTCCTCTACAAATTCCTTCATATGCCTTAGACTCCTTCCTCTTTAGACTGCTCTGTATGTGTGGAAGGTTTTTAGTTTAGATTTTTGGTTTGGTTTTTTTATCCTTTCTTTTTTCTTTTATACAAGATATTCCAGCTGTGGTGATACATTCTGCAAGGACTACATAATGATCTTGATCTTGGTAATTAATACTCACATTGCTTTAGATGAGGTGGTTAATTCTCTAATTAAAAATAACAGTGAGTGGTGGCTTCAGTGCTTGGCATATTTATTAACGTTCCTTTGTTGCAATGGGGATTTTAAGTCTTTGAAGCTTTTGTCTCTGTAAAGCTGTTTTATTTTCTTTCAATATGGTTAATTATAAATCATGGCCCAGACCTGAGTGAAAGGGATGGAAATAGGTTGCCATGCCAGAATAAGAACCTGTTTTCAAGCAGGGTCTTTATTAGCGTGGTAATAATAAGGGTGAAGTCCATGAACATGAACTATCTGAAGTTTATTCATTCTGTTCTTCCTGTTGCTCTTTGTATTTCTCCCCTTTTTCAAAATAAAAGATAGCTATCTTAATTGTATTGTTGGAATATTTCTTTAACAGTGAATCACTGGAAAATATCATAGTAGGAAAAAGGAGACTTCCAGGGCCTTTTTTATCTTGTTAGTTTTTCCCAATGGAAATCTTCTCTTTTAGCTAGCAATTACTGTTCTGAAGACAGGTCTTGCATTAATGTATTAAATCTTCTGCTTTGGTTGGTAATCATGACAACAAATTTTCTTAATAAATTTATCCTATCCCTTCTGCTGAAAGGAATGGTGCTAATGAATTTAGCACACTCCTTCCTAGTGAAGGACTCAGGGAAGGGTATGAGATTTCAGAAAGTGTTGGTGAAAATCAAAACACTTTCTGAGACTGGCAAAACCAGCATTTATCGAGCTTGTCTGCTCTGCTGCACTGTGGAGAAGGGTGTCAATACATTTACAATGCATTTACAAATCCCCCCTGGGCACTCTGTGTGCCTTGTCATTGTCCCCTGCCTGGACAGAGTTATATTTTTTGTCTGTAACTGTCTTTAGTGACACTTCTACCCCTGTGACTCCTTACACAAACAGGTAAATAATACTCTGGGGTTAAGTTCAGCTTTTCTAGAAGGAGTAAATTCAGGCAGAAGAGGAAGACATGTCCAGTACTTTCCTCCCCACCCCCAGGTTTGCTTAGCAAGAATCCCAGTTAGTTAACACTGCATCCAGCACTAAAACCTAAAACCAGGATGCAACAAAGTGCAGATTTGCATAAACTAAAATTCAGTGTAATTCATGCTAATGGCCATGCTGGACAACTGCTCTGAATACAGAGAGGTCCTGAAAGAAACAGCATTTTCAAAATTATTTTATTGTGGGTATTCTGTTAACATGTTTCCCGGTGCTTGGACACAGGAGTGAATGTTGCAGTATATACAGTTCAGAAAACTTCAAAACCCCCCCTCAGAAATATAGAGTGGCTTGAGAGAGGCCAAGGGGACAGCAGTCCCAGTGGTGAGGAATCAAATTCATGTATTTTGTGTTCAAACTGCAGCACTTGTAGGGCCTGGCTTTCAGTTTTCTGCATTGACTTTTGCCACCATCTTTTCTACCAGCTTTTGGATGGTCCAGCCTGCATAGCAGGAAACTGAAAACATTACAGGGCAAAGCTGCTGCCAGCTCAACTGATGGCAGTTTTTCTCAGGGAAATTCTGGTATCAGTGCACTGAGGATGGAAAATCCCCAGGGATCATTTCAGAAGTATTACTTACTTATGCATTCATGTGCATTTTGGTGTTTATCTTGAGGCAAGATGTCCAACAACCAGCAGAACTCATGTTTGCTCTTGGTTGTGCTCTGAAGCGAGTCCCAAAGCAGAGGGCAGCAGCAGCAACATTTCTTCTGGCTCCACAGGTTGTGTTTATGTCAGGAGTTTCCCATTTGTAAAATCTGTGGCTGGAGGGAAGATACAAATAGGAGAGTAATGGATCAGAACAACAAGGTAGACACAAGGACATGCTGCTGAAAAATTTAGCACAAGTAGGGAGAGTGTGTGTGGGTGAAGAGGATGAGGTTTGAGAAGAAACAGATGAAAAATGGCAATTCACACAGCAAGTTAAACAGTTTTTGTACTTTCTGTAGGTCAGCAATGCTGAATGCTGTGGGATAGCAGCAAGAGGCATTTTTACTGAATGTCCAGTGAGCTATGAGCACATGGATTATTTTTTTGCTGGTTTTTTTTTTTGTTCTTCCATAATACTTTTAAAAGGGGAAGGGTTGGGGGAGAGTGTCCTTATTTGACATTGCTGTATTCTCTAGGGAATAGTGTTGCCTTGCAATAGTCCTCTGCTTTTTGTTTAGGCTAGGCTTACAGCCTGTGCTCTGGCTGGGGGACAAGTTTGGGGGTTTTGGGGGACACATGATAACAATAACATTTTGTTAACCAGCAGACAATAATCATTCCAGGCATTATTGGCTTTCCTGCTCTTTCCTGTGCTTCCTTTTCTACTTAACCCTTCCTCCTCCATAATTTCTCAAATATCCACATTGTTAAGTTGTTTCTCTTTTGGTTTCCATATGATGTGATCTGCCACTGAGTGGGACTGATCACTTCAGGATGAGTAGAAAAGAGCACCAGGTTCTAGAACATCTAATTTTCTCTAATGATACAGCTCTGCCTTTCTAGGAAAGGTGTTTTGGGGTTTGTTTTTTTGGTTTTTTTGTTTGTTTTTTTTGATAAACTGAGGGATTTTGTTACTTTCAAGCTCCTATTAGGAAATGATGTGGCAGGACGTGTGAGTCGCTGATGTGCCACATAAATTGCATTGTTTTCACAAGGCTGCCATGCTACACCATGGGGAAGACAAAGGGTATTTTTGCATTTTGACATTTTTTTAAAGATGAGTATTTGTGAATGATAAAATCATGTATACTGGCAGGATTACCACCTGTAACTGCTGGCCAGTGAAGAACCAAAAAAATCTGTCTCAGAAATGGGTTCTCTGTTATAAAAGCTGGACCTTTGTCATTTACAGAGCTGTTGACTAACGGTAGCTCTTCAAAAATAAAGCTGATTGCAGCAGGGAAGTCCTAGGTAGATTTTGTTGTTGTTGAGACAGTTTTATGGATTTTTTTTTTGGTTTTTTTTCAAAAGATAGTATTTATAGCTATTTTTGAGTGATTTTAATTATATATTATTTAAAAAAACTTAAGGATAGATGCCATGATATTTGTCTTATTATTCATTATTATTGTATTTATTTTCTTATTATTCTTTTCTTCTGGAAATCTCATGTAGCTTTCTTGGTTAAAAATATTTCTTTTTCAGAACAGGCATGATTATTTTTTTTTTTTCAGGATCCTGAGACATGACCATTTTTGGTCATATTCACAAGTAAACTGTTGATACTTCAGTCCTAATTGAAGAGGGATTGTACAGTTAATTGTGAAGGATGTTTATTTTAAAGTCTAGGACACCAGCATAGGTTGGGCTGAGGTGAAAGGGAAGATTAAAGAGGAAGTGGAATTTATTAATAGACTCCTGGTTGACAATGGCTTTGCAGTGTGCAGGGGATGACTTTTGCTACAGGACTGACTGGTTATAAGAGATGAAAGAGCATTTGAGATGAGAAACACAGCAGAGAAAGCTGTACAAGGGAATAATAAAGCCCTGCACATACTGTTACCCTTTTGTGGTTTTTAATTTTTCTTCATCATACACTTAATTAAAAAAAAATAAATGTTTCTGAAACATTTAGGTTGAATGAGATCAAATTGTCTGGTAATTTTGGGGAGCCACGAGTAGCTTTTTGATGCTGTTATAAATATTTGAACTAATTATAAATAATTAAGGTAAAGGGTTTGTTTGTATTCACATTCAGGAGGTTTCTTGAACCAAGTGACAGAAGCATTGCATGAAATTGCAGTGGCATTGAAATTATCATGGCAAGGGGGCTGTTCTGGCATTTCAAAAGCACTGGGAAATTGCATGAGGGACAGGAAGTATTGTTGGCTTTCCTCAACTATCTAATAGCAAGTGGTGTTTAGTTTGCATATCAGCTAAAGCTGACTAAAACTTTTGCTTGGCAGAACAAGCCGGTTTGTTTTTTTTTAATAGTCAAAATTTTTGACTTCTGATTTTCAGTATCTCTTAATTCAAAATATAATTCTGAAGTTCTTTGTATTTAAGTGGTGTTGTGCCTGACAGTGGGCAAGTATTTAGTCATGAGGGATGGTTTCTTTCACCAGTGTGAAAATCTGCTGCTCAGCTTTCTTGCTGCTTTCAAACGCAGCATGTCATGCTGACTTCAAAGGCTGGAGCCTGAAATTCTAATATATTACATTCTAATATATTACATTCCTTCTGCTTAAAATATCTGGTTCACCACCTCCATAAAATTGAGTGAATACAAATACAAACCAAGTATTTGTCAGATTAAGATGTCAGAGCACTGGAATTATTCTGAGAGTTTTAACCAAAGGGGTTTTTTTTCCCCCAGATCTCACTTTAAGGCAGATAGTTGCAGAATTTGTTATAAATAGGCCTATGAAAAAGACTACAAATTGTAAAAGATCGTGACAAACAGAATTACTAATTATGTGCTACCTTAAACAACGTGTGGATGGAGAGTAAAGTGGGGATACGAAACAGCAGTGGAGATAATTGGTGTGTTTTGGATGTGATGCCTCTCGGGGAGCTAATTACAGGGTAAACTGTGAAGCAGGGCAGCAAATTGAGTGTGGTTGCAGATGACAAGAATTAAAAGCTGATAGGAAGTGTTGAAGAGCTCAGTGGCAGCCTGAGCTGGGGAGGAGCACTCTGAGCTGCTCTGGTCCAGGCAGTGGCTGGAACGGAACAGGGAGTGCACAGTGAGCTGGCAAATTCTGCTGAGAAAATGAATGGTTGTATCCTTTCAAGTCATGGGACAGTTTCAGGATGCTTCCCAAAGGTTGTAATTGCTAATAAATTGAGCAGCACTCAGCACGGGTAGTAATTTAATGGAGACAGCTGTTAAGGACTGCACTCCATAAAAAGAATCTTAAGAGTATCCAAACTGCCTGCCAGCTTGGATATGTGATGTATCTGTGGGGTAAAATGTGCTTGTGTCACTAAAGACATTCTGAAAGGAGCAAAGATTTCAAAGAAAATCAAAGAAACTAAAAAAGAATAAAATAAATAAATACTAAGCCAATTTAACAAGTATGTACCCACTAAAAGCAAGACCAACCCTTCCCCATGATTTCACTTGGCTTGTCAAATACACCTCTGTTCTAGTTAGTTTTGCTAACTGCATCCGAGGCAGCAGGTGCCAGGTGTTCCTCAGGTATAAAAGCTCTGTTATCAGCACAGACCAGTAGCTTGTGTGTCTCTGGAACTGACTGGTGGATTTAGGGCTAAGCACAGACTTTGATTGTGTTTTTGCATGGGAGAAGGAAGTAGCAGAATATGTGTGGACACTCAGTGGGTCCTGGCAGGTCAAAAAGCTGCTGCTCCTTTGTAAAACAGGAGGAGAACAGTTCATGTGAGCAGTGAGCTGACTCAGGGCCTCAAAAGATAAGCTGGCTGCAAGGCAGCTCTAGAGCAAACAGAGCAGGTTGTGCTCACTTTGGAAACTGAGCTTTTGCAGGTACGAATTTGATCTGATATACTTCTGACTGTTCTGCAGGTGTGACTGAAATGTAGAGAAATATTCAAATTTGTATTGTTCATGTATATATGTAAATGAAAGGATATTTTCCCATGGTAAATTTGAATATGAAAGGGTTATGAAAGTCACTTTGCAGAGCACGTTTTAGCTTCAATGGACATGTTATTAAAGGGAGATTTTTTTAAAAACTGTTTTATCATGGCCTTCTCAGCACTGCTTTTATAGGAAAGGTTTCATTTTGCACGCCAAACTTTCAAGATGTTAAGCACTGCTTAACACACACAAAAAAAAGTTTTCTTAAATACCAAAATAGCTAACCACATTTCCTTTTGTGCTAACAATTGTGCTTTAATTTGATAATGCATCTTTCTAACAATTCGGCTGATATGTTTCATAGAAAATGTATCAAAAGGTCATTTCAGAAGTTGCATTTGAGAGAAATGAATTGAGGGTTGAAACCAAGCATGCTTGAGTAATAAAGTTGCCATTGGGAACATCTTGTTCACTCTTGCAGTTGATGTTGTTCTTTGTTTAGTGAGCCTTTTATTTCTACAGCTATTCCTAAAGACCATTGTACCAAAAATAATAGCTTTGTTCACTAAATTATAAATTATTTGAAGCAATAACTATCAAATTGCTACTGGGAGAAGTTCCCTAGCAGGTCTTCGAGGCATCACTGGGATGCAGTTAATAACAATTGAGCTTGATGCAATTTCGTTCTCATTTCAACCACAATTTTCTCATTAGGTTTGTATTACATCTGTGTTAAACCATCATCTTTTAGGAGACTTCAATTCACGTGCTGTTGTTCCTTTTCCCAGGTCGTTTCTCCCAGTGAGTGACAGTGAGAATGAATGGACACATATCAAATACCCCTCCTGGTGGATATGGAAGTTACTTCCCTCAAATGAAGTAAGGTTATGCCTTTGACTTGCCTTTTCTGGACAAAATAGTGTTGTACTTCCTTCCTTAGGCTTTCATTTCAGACAGAACTATAATTAGTAGGTGCCATTGAAATTTTAAAATGGCTTTTTCTGTAGAAGAGTGAGGGGTTTGCAAACGGCAGAACCGAAGTGACAGATCTCATCAGACTGATTTTTGTGTTAGTGTAAGGGTGTCTTGGTTTAGAAAGACAGGTGTCTTTAGAAAGACAGGTGTCTGCTAGGGAAAGCTGGAGCTTCCCTTGGAATGGAGAATGTAAACCCCCTCCCTCCAAATTATTATAATTTTGCAATTAAGGGGGCTTTCAGGCAAAGATATGGGAATAGGAATAACAGGTTTTTACTGGGAATATTAAAAAAATCCAAATTTGTAGTAGTACCAAAAAAAAAAAAAAACCAAAAAAAAAAAACCCAAAAAACCAGAAACAACACAAATCCTAGAAACTCTGACAGAGTCAGAATATGACCTGACACCCTGTTGGTCAGGGTGTTGGGAGCAGTCCAGTCAAGTCCTCCTAGAGTGACAGATGTGGATCTGTTGGAGTAGAGATGATCCTGCAGAAGAGTATAGTGGTGGTGAGATGGGTCCAGCATTCCTCTGGGAATCCAGTGTAAACAGGCTGTCCTGGTGTTCTGAATCTCAGGTTTTATCCAGGTAGGAATGCCTGGCTCCTCCCCCTGGGTGGAGCATCTCCCAATGGGATGATGTAATTTTATCATCATGCAGTGAGCCTCGATGGCCCTTTAACAGCAGATGTCCCCCTGGAGGGAGGATGGGTTATGGAAGACAAAAAGAACACTGCCCCACCTGGTTTTAAGACCTGGCCATTAACAGAAGACACCAGCCCCCTCCCCCCCAGAGTCATGAGATAAAGAAAAACACCTCTTCAACTGGTTTCAACAGATGGGAAATAGAATACATCTTGCATTGCAACTCAAGACAAAGGGAAAATTCTTAGTGCATGGACTCATCTGAAACAGGAAAATAAATTGCTGTAGCCATAACATCCTCATTATGTTACTCAGAGAGGTCTTTGTGTGCTGGAGATGTTTAAGGTTAGCTCTGAGTGAATGCATTTTTATGCATAAAAGATGAGGCTGCCTCTCCCATCTGTGAGAACAGACTGTTTCCCAATAAACAGAACTGAGCAACTGCTACCTGAAAGTGTTACCTTGCCTAAGATGAGAGGATGATCCCTGTATAAGGAGCATGACACTAGACTTACAACACTAATGAGAATTTACCTATCTGATGCCAAGGAATACTTACTCCTGTATGGAGCAGGATATCTGTGGTGTTTTTTGCTTTTCCTATGATTATCCCTTTAAGGTGAACTCATATCACTCATTCTTGAAACACTTGTACTCATATTGCCTTTTCATTTGTGTAAGACAATGACAGTCAGTTGACTTTTTCATTAAAAGCAGTTAAAATTGTTAAAAGCAATCAACATTTGTGTACACAAGAAAAAAAACCCAAATCCTACACAATTCTTTGGTATAGTCATTATTATTGTTATTGTTGTTATTATTATCATTATTATAACTGTGCAGTGAAGCTTGTTACTTGAGTAAAGGTGGTATTTATTTCTATACCGCACGCCAGTTGTGCATGATGATTTATTAATGCAACAAAAAAGAGCTCACAAAGGCCTGCAGCCCAAGTGGAACATTCTCCCTCATATTTATGGTGCAGAACAAATAGACAATATTTTGTACTTTATATATATATATATAAATACTAAATATTTAATTAATATTAAAATATTAAATAATACATTTATTATATTTTATATAAAATATTACTCTGTTACTAATGCTGTAGGTATGTGTAGTCCATGTAAGGGGAGGGGTTTTTTTTTCCAGTGCCTGCCAAATACATCTGTACAGAAGATAATCAGAAATGTTTTCTTCCAGTGGCTATGGCTCCCCAACGTTTGCTCAGGCAGAGAGGGAGCAAAATTCAAGAACAAGTGCAAAAGCTCTCTACGGTAAGGTGGCAAAAACTCTCTGAACTTCTTTGCTAAATTACTGTTTAAATAAATTATGTTATAAAGTGATTATTTATAAAGTGATTCTATTATAAAGTGATATATTTTAAAGTGATTGTGATGTTGTGGTGGGAATATTTTACACATATTAATCTGAAAGTGTATGTACATGCACATAGGTGTGTCTGTCAACTAAACTAAAAAACAAAGTGGTTTTATTCCTACTAAAGCTAACTCAAAAATGCTCAGTTTACTATGCAGAGAGCTCCCACCTGCTCATTTTTCAGGCAGCATTCATCACAAATCTCAGGGTGATCCTATAGCTAAGGTATGCACCAGGGAGGAGGCATTCAAGGGTTTAGCTGTGCTGTGGCTTTTATTTCTCCTGTACCACCCTCTGCCTCCCCAGCTTCATCCCTTGCTAGCAGAAAAGCCACTTACAATATTCTTCTTTTTTGACACAAGGATTTAATGGAAATTAGAGTCAGTGTGACAGATTTGGAGCCCCACTTGGCATGCTGTTTTCAGCAGGCTTTGTGGCTGTCAGATGTGATGTTACAAATGCCTGAACGTTGTTGCACTCACCAACTACAAATGCTCGTGTTTGTCTTGGCTGTACACACTACTCCAGCCTCACTCCAAATTACTGTGGAGGGGATATGTAGTCATGTTGCTTGCCAGCCAAATTGCACCATTTTCAGGTCATCCTCCTCCACTGTGGATACATCCCACTGATAGCTGTGCTGCTGATGGAATTAGAAGCAGCAGTGAGGCTGTGAGAAGTTCTGCTTTGTAAATCTGTGCCTGTTGCTAAATGCTCTTTTGAAAGTCAGTACAACTGATGAGACTGGAAGGACAAGGCTTCCCCTGAGAACCTGGTCCTGTGCTGGACCCCTCAGAGATCAGCCAGCTTCTCCCTCTGTGCATCTGCCACTCTTTGCAGGTTAACCAGCTGGAAAGAGCAGTGGCCAGTAACTGCAACATCCCAAGCAGTAACCTTTTCTCCCTCCTGTTTTGGGTGGAGTGGTGGCTGGGAGTGAGCTCAGAGGTTAGGGGAGTGATGGTGGTGCCTTAAGTTTTAGCTTTCATGGTTTTCAGATTCTGGGCTGCCCAGGGGTGCAGTTCTGAGCCTCACATTCAGTGTCACTCAGCTCTCTTTACAGAGTAGGGAGACAAAACAAACCCTTTTCCTGCTAGAGACCAAGGACAACTTTCAGGCTCAAAAGCATAAAACAATGTTGGACTGAAGAGGGAAAACAAGAAGGATGGGACTTCATAATCTGAAGCTGTAATTGGACAATTAAAGCCCAACATGTAAATGGACCAAAATTTATAAAAGTATGAAACTTTTTTGTGTGAGGCCATTTTATGACCATTTTGGGTCCACCTTGGGTGTAGCCCTGGTCAGACCCTGTCCTGCCCAAGGTGTACCCTAAAGGCCTTTCAATAAATATCTACTTTATTCTCTAGCTCTGTCCAGTCTCTGTTCCAGGTCAGCCTTCCCAAAGCATCGATGGCAGCATGCTTGGGAATTTTAGAATCATTTTTGGGTTTCAAAAGAACTTCAAGACCATCGAGTCTAACCATTAACCCAGCACTGCCAAGCCCACCACTGAACCATGTCCCTAAATGCCTCACAAACACATCATCTAAACACCTCCAGGGATCATGATCCAAGCATATTCCAGTGCTTGACAACCCTTTTGGTGAAAACATTTTTCCCAATATTCAACCTAAACATTGTACCACATGTGAATCATTCTGAGTTCAAGTTTACTTTGTTTTAGTGCTGTGCTACAAAGATCAGTTTCTTGACATAGTGCTGAAGGCAGGAACCGAAACTGAGGAAAATTCTGAGCTGATCATTTTAAAGAGAGATTTCTGCATCCTGTATGGGTTCACTCAACAAACTGCTTGCAAGTGTTGACAGAAATAGTAGGTGGCAACAGAAACCAGCAAGAGACATTGCTAAAAACTCTTAGCAGATTATTTCTTTATGAGATGCTGTGAGAGTGTTGTGATTCCTTTTTCAGTTTGTCATCATCATCATAATTTTTCAGGAGTACATGGTTTGAACAGCATGGCAGTATCAGTGTCTTAACTGTGTCCTTTAATCTTTGCGGGCTTTTAAAATATCTCTCTGAGCTGTTTCATATCAAACATGAGATGATCATGTGTCAGGAGAAGATGGGGACAAGTGAGTAAATTTGATGTATATAATGGTATTTTTTTTACATCCAAAGTATTTAACTGAATTCAGGTGCTAATTGAAAATGCTTGCCATGGAACTGCTGCGTGGTGGCTCCTGTAAAGTGAATTGTTGTCCTTGGTTCACTTCTGTTACTGGTAGAGATATCACAAAACTTTAGTTGCAGTTGCCAGGAGCCAAATGAAATAGAAGGATAAATTATTCTGGAGCTCCAAGTGGAGCTCCAGAATATGTGTTGGCACAGCTTTCAGAGTGGAGTTTGCACATTTTACTACTTCTACTCTGTTTTATACATATAAAGAACCAGGCTGTTGCTATCATCACATACATGAGCTGGAGAGAACAAGGAAAACACCTAAAATCTTTCTTAGATTCAAGGCAATTATAATTTTCTAAGTTTTAGGAGCTAAGTTACTATTCTGCTGCATCCCACATGTGCCTCTTCTTCCTCTGTGATGTTAAATTTTTTGTGCATACTGCCCAAACAGGGTGGAAAGCTGCTGAGTGATACTGGAATTGTTAAAATGTGTTGGAAATGCTCATTACAAAGTATTGTATTTAAAATTAATAACTAACTAACTTATTTTGAGATTCATGAGACTGAAATCCTGTAAAGCAGGATGACGCTGTCCTAGCTTTCTTTTTATATCTTGCTGTGTACATATATTTTAAATGTAGGTTTTATATTATTTAGGTTAATCCAGAAAACTCATGGTTTTAATAGACTCACTTATACTGGAAAAAATATATGTAATTTTACTGTAAAAGTAAAATGCACTCTGGTTTTATTTATTTTCCTAAAATATGACAGTGTGGTGTTAGCAGCACACTTTGCCCATGAAAATATTCCTTTTTTTGAAAAACTTGAGAGTCAGTTGGACTAAGCCACCTATTCCTGACTACCAACAAGTGAAAGTGGTCCCTAGGCTTTTAAGTGACCACTTGACCTTGAACTCAATTTCTTCCAAGCACTGTAAAAACTAAATTAAAATAAACATTATTATTATTACTATTATTATTTTAATTATTACTTATTATCATAATCATTATTATTATGACTTATCGTTACTTATTATTGCTTATTGTTATATGTGTGTATGTTTATGCATATACACAGGCATGTTTATGTCCTGGCATGAAGTTTATGTCTTAGATGGCATTGCTGAGGTGATTCATAATTATTCAGCCCTTCAGTGACCAGACAGAAGGTTGGCTGCAGTGCTGTGGGAAAGGAGGCTGGAATATCATTGGTGTTACCAAGAGTTCAGCTGAAAACCAGACCAGAGCCATCACTATCTCTGATAGTGAAAACTTCATTGCAATTGCCTTTTTTTCCTGTGTCAAATAACCCCTTTGTTTTCACTCAGTTCCTTCCTGAAATGAGCTGTTTTCTATTTGCATGACAAATCTCTCTCTGAACCGCCAGGGAAGGTGCTCTCTGCACATCTTTATGGGGTTTATTTCATCGTTAGCTTCCCGGTTTTTCCATCTCAAACGGATTTTGGCTCCTGCTGTCATCTCTTGTTCCAGCCTTGGCTCCTCCATCTGTCCTGAGCAGTTCTGCCTGTGGGGAGACAAGCAGCAGTCTCGGGGCTGTGCTGGGGCTTTGCCAGCCAGTGACACAACGAGGAACAAGAGGAATGAGCCTCATTCCTCAGGAGGAATGAACCAGGAGCTCACTCCAAATTGTCAGATCATTGTACAGCACAAAACTGAGAGATGCTGCTGAAATTGTCTTCACACGGCGCATTAGGAAAGACTGAGTGTTTTGTGCACTGAGTTTATGCTCTCGTGGCTGTGATTTGGAGCTGGAAGTGAAGTTTCCTGTGTATTTCTGCATTGCTCACACGCCTCATTCAGAGCAAGAGCTGCAGTGTAACAAATTCAAGGCAACCTCAAGCAGGTAAATGGGTGCGCTGAAAGAAGCCATCCACGTAACATGCTTGTGGTGTTTTGAATCTCAAATTAATTTGACAATTGACTTCGAAACAACACGCTTCCTTTGACAGCTAGTTCCACAAGCCATTAGAGAGAAGCTTCTGGCATAAATCCCTGAAAGTGATAGTGTTTGCTCCTCTGAGAAGGAAACTTGTTTTGAACTTGAGTTCTGACCTCTGTCCCCGGATGTTTAGGTCACGTCTCCTGCACTTTGCTCTGCCTCAAGCTGATTTTTTTTCCCAGTTGCCCTGCAATTCATGCTTAAAGGGTATCAACAATCAGTCCAATGCAGATAGATGGTAGTAAATTAAATATTGGACTTTTCTGCTTGATATTTTATGCTGCCACTCCAGGATTCATAGAACAGACTGTGGGGGAGACTCTCAATCCACGTCCACATGGATTGCCATCAGCTTTCAGAGCAATCTACAGTCCTGTTTATCTGTGTCATGTACTGCCTGGTAGAGTCTTTCACTTGGCTGAAAGGCTTTGGTTAAGAGGTTGCTTTTTGTTTTCTGGTGTTCTGGATGCTTGCAAAAATGAAACTAAAATCAGTGGCTTTCAACCTTTGTTTGAAAACAGAAACATGGTCTGTTCCCAATTGTTGGAGAATCTAATAATTTCACAAAACATGAATTGCAGTAACATCTGTCCACATCAGGCATCAGGAAGAGTACTAGTTTATGTGGATCAATGTTCTTGTTCCTCTGGAAGCTTTAGTAGCTAGTAGATCTTACATTCAGGACATGTAAATGAAATGTTGTGCTGCTTTTCACTTTATTGCCTTTGCGTTTTGGGAGATTTTATTTTAATTAAATTCTTCTGCATTGCATTTGCTATAAATTGTGGTTAAGAATTTAACTTAAGTTAAAGGATCTGCCATGATACTCTTTTTTTTTTTTTAATTTTAGCAGAGGAAAAATCCTTTATGTAAATGGTGTGCAGTATATCAGCAGAATTTGAGCTAATCTGTTATTAAGACTGCACTGTACTTTAAATGGTTGGATGTAAGAGCTGCAATGAGTAGAGTATATAGGGGAAAAAAACCTCAATAATTTTTGATAGTTTTATTCATCTTTTGATAGTTTGATGCATCATATCTGGAAGTCTCTGTTGTAGTATTTCACCTTAGCTTCAATAACCTTTTCATGCATGAAGAGACCTGTGAGAGGCTGAGATTGATTGGGAGGATTAGGAGAGTGAAACAGAGCATACAAAACATTATTTTGTTTTCAGTGTCAGGGGTTAACCCCAGCCAGCAACCAAGGACATCCCCATTTGCTTGCTCATTCCCCCTGCCTCCTCCCTGCAGCAGAATAGGGAGGAGGACTGGAAGAGAAAAAGCAAGAAGAAAACCTGATGGATCAAGAGAAAGATGGCTTAGTAGATGAAGGAAAGAACAGGGAGGAAAAGGGACTGAATAACACAAAGGGATTTACTCACAAACTTCCATAAGCAGAGCAGTGCCCAGGCTATCTGGGCAAGGAGTCTTTGGAAAGACTCCTTGGAAAGACTACCAGTTTTATTGCTGAGCAAGGATATTAAACAGTATGGGACATCCTTTGGATCAGCTGTCCCAGCTGTGTCCCGTCTCAGCCTCTTGTGCAGCCCCAGCCCACCCACTGGGTGGGGCAGCAGAATTAAGAAACAGAGAAGACTTCGACATCATTCAGCAACAGCTAAGATATCCCTGTGTTAACAGATACAAAATGATCTCCATCCAGACCACTACATTCAGCACATCAACAAATTCTGTTGTTCATTTTCCATAGCAGACCGTGTGTTACTTGCATTTTGAAGTCTGTGTGATAAGTAAGGGGATGTTTTAAGGTTTCTGTAAAAGCAATCAGATTAATATTGATAGGTACTAATTTGTCACTTTGATATGTGGAAGAGTTGAGACATGGAAGCTACATTTCCAGAAGAATGACAATGGGCAGCTCTGTAGGAAAAGAAAGAAGTTTTAGACAGATGAAAAAAATTGCTGTAAGAGTCATGTGCTGAGATGTCTCTGACTTGGAAATGGGAACACAGAAGTGCTGTAGGAAGGAGCAGCAGTCCCTGGTGTCATCTGGATAGAGGAGGACAGAGAACAGGTTTGCAGGCTATTATCAGTTCTTCTAGAAGCTCAAGAGGAGCACTTCAGCAGGAGGGGGTGCAAAGGGTGTGTGTCCTTTCTGATGGCATGGTGAGAACTTTTGGAGGGTCGTAGGTAGAACCTGGTCCAGGAGCCAGCCAGGAGAAAGCAGAGCTTGAAGTTTCATTTAGAGGTACTGGCAAAAACCATGGGACAGGGCATGTGTTCTAGCTGCCAGTCTTTTTATTTCCGTCCCTTTTCCTTTTTCTTATTTTTTTCTTCCTCTGTCTTTGTGCTATGTTCATGAGGAGACTATTCTTCCTTCAATGTGATTCCTGCCAGGCAGTCAAGAAAATCATATCTCAGGGAGCTGTAAGGGAAAGGAGACACATTTATGAACCATTGGACTGTAAAATGTTTGAAAAACAAAGGCTGAAGACAAACCCTTCCACAATGGAAGAATTTTGCCTGATGCCAGGATACCTATTAGAAGATGTATTTTGAAGGGTGAATAATTTCAGGTTGCAGCTGTAGTATCCACCTCCAGATCCTCTATAGCAGCATTTCAGTCTCAGCTGAAATGTTCTGTTCTGCTCTAAATGATAACTTGGGCCTCCAGCAGGTTCTAATTCTCATTCCACCTGCATTAAAGAAATAAATTTGTAGATATGAATTGTTCTCAGTGTGGACTCTCAGTTGTTGTGTCCATACTTTTTGTTTATTAACACAAACACTGATTGACTTTTGTTAAATATAAATTTTATTAAAGTTGTTGTTAATTACAATGCAATAGTAACAAGAACTTTAATCAAATTTGCATTTAATCTCACCATGACAGTGTGTGCTGAACACCTTTGCACCGTGTCTGGCTGGGAGTGTTGTGCTGCTCTGGAGGAGGATCTGTGCTGCAAATGGATTTGCCATTCCTGTCTTAACACAGGACAAAACTCACGTGAAGCCTCCTGCAAAATTTGCTCCCTGCTTTTTAATTCCTTTGGAACCTCTACATATGCCAGACCTTCTTTGTTTTTTGAAAGCAGCTCCAGCTGCTGCTGTTTGCAGCATTTATAATTTTTACAGTGGATGTAAACTTTCTTAAGCTTCTTTAATTCAATAGCATAAAACTTACGTTCTGGTTCACCTAAAAGAAGATAAAATTCAAAACTGAGTATTTGGTGTATTGTTAATTGAAAGAAGTAATTTTTTTTGTTTGGTTTGTTTAAAGCATATATTCTTTCTTACTGGACAGTATTTAAGTATCACTTACAGTCCACAGCAGAAGACTGCTAACTGATCTCCTTAGAGGTGCAAACAATTCTGTGGGATTAAACTAGATACTGCTTTTTAATCCCCTTGTTTTATTAGGAACAGATGGACTTTACTTCTTCAGATCATCATCCAAACAAAAAAAGAAAGGTAGCGAATCAGACAGTGCTGCTTTACTGACTGTGTTGTTGGGGTGTGCATGTGTGTGTGTAGTGGTTACAAAGACAATCAACTGAAAAAATGCTTTCAGTTACATGCTGCAAAAGCAGAAATTGTAGATACAGACAGAATAATCAATGTTGATCCTCTGCCCTGGGATTTCAGAATAATGCATAATGAAAGCAAGATATCTATTTTGAAATATTCACGTACCTGGCTAAAAATTCTGATAATTTGTGGTGTTCTGGGATTTGACTGTTTGCTCTGCTATTGCTAAGGCAAACTGAACAGCTGCTGTACAAGATTAGGATGGCTCTGTTGCCTGAGTGGCATTTGTCACCGTGGGAGGGGGGCTTCAAGCCAGTGATGTATTTCAGAATCTTGTTTTTAGCAAAAATCCCTGAGAAGGGAAGAGATAATGGTGTGTTTATAAAATGTGACAAATGCTTCCACAAGCAACATCTGAAAATGAGTGCACTGCTGTCTTTGCACCTGGAATTCCTGTGTGAAGGAAGCCTGGTCACAGAGGAGACCTTTGTAGGGAGGCTTTTATGGACTCCTCACTGCAGATCTCTGTATGTCACAGAGCTTGGTAGCATTCAGATTTTTTTTTATTATTTTGCAAAATGTAACTTAACCTTCCTGTCAACAAAATCACTTTTATTTTGCCTCCAACTACTCCAAGTGTGATGAGATTGATGTATTTCGTATGTACATTTTGTATCTTCATCATATGAAAAAAAAAAACCACACACCTATTTTACTTGAAGATCAGAAATCGAGATTTTTAATGAAATATAGGAAAAAAAAATCACCTGCTTCCAGAGTTTCCTTAGACCTCTCAAGGCCATGTCACCTACTGACTTTTCACAACAAAGCTCCAGATCAGGCACTTAAGTAGCTGTAGTGAAAAAAAACCCCAAACTTCCAAATGTTGCATTCAATTTTTTTTTTCCACTAGAGTTGAAGAGTGTTCTTCAGTATTCATCTAAATTCATTATTTTGTGGCGTGGGTGTGTGTTGTGTCTTCATCTTGCTTTTCCCCTTCCTTCCTCTCCTGGTTTAATGTGACTCTCTTGTAGAGAGTAAAAGGCACATAATGTTTCTGGTTTTGCAGCAATGTGTTTTGTTAGCTGTAAAATATTCCTGTTTAAGGTTCTTCTGGTGTGTGCATGTGTATTTCCATGCCTATTTCTACGTTAGCAATTCAATGAATTGAATATTTTATGAAGAAAAAAAGGATGAGTCAGGTTTTCGGGGTTTTTGTGTGTGTGTGCCTTTGTTGTCTTGCAGATTTAACATGAGAATTATTTGTATATATCAGAAAATACTTTGCTTTCAAGGATGCTCATACAGATACAGTGAGCCCAGAGTGGCAAGCCAAAGGTTTTAATAATCAGGCTTCCCAAGGCAGTGTTTCCAGCCAGAGCACTGCTCCCCTCGTGTGTCCTGACTCACTGGATGAGATAAGTGGCTGTGCTGGGCACCCACCAGCTCTCTGTTAACACTGCTGACGTAAAAATGGTCCTTGTGCTGGACCGTGTGGGGCTGGAGGTGTTTTCTGCTGAAATACAGAAATTAACCACAGCTTATCTCCTCTTCTCATGTATACAGCTTGTCCAAACTGTCTCTGAGAAGCAGTCAAGGCATTGAATGAATAATTATTCTTTCTCTTCCTCTCATTTCCAGAACAAAGAAAGAATTATGCACGAGACAGTGTCAGCAGCATATCTGAAACGTCACAGTACCATGTAGAGGTGAGTTGAGAGTTACAGCTCTCAGTTACATGTGGTTATTTTTGCCTACATGGGTTTTTTGGTGGTGTTTTTTTGTTGTTGTTGTTTTTTGTGGGTTGTGGTTTTTTGTTTTTTTTTTTTTTTGAGGATATATAAGCTTGAAGGCAAATGCATCTTCCAGAATATCCCTCCAGCCCGGGGTCACTTCAGAACAGATTACACTGAAACATCTCAGATTCTCTAGCTTTGCCATAATGAGCTGAAATCTGGATGTGGAAGGATGTAAGCAAAGTTGTGTGGAGTTTGGCAAGCAGACAGGACTTCTCAACAGGGCATCAATTCAACATCTTGTGCTGCCCTGTCTCCAAACCTGGCTCCTTGCAAAGATGAGGCAGAGCTGAACGGCGCTGTGCTGCTGGCAAGGCACACTGGCTGATATTTAAAACTAATACTCTGATCAGATCTAATCAGCAGAGCTGTTAGAATATTCATAGAGTGCTGAGCATTAACCCCTCAAAACCCCAGTGAGTGGAATACGTGGTGGTTAAGTACATTCTGCCTGCGCAGATCCTTCCCCACTGCGAAGAGCAAAGCGTGTGACTTGCTGCCTTAAGATGCTTTGCAGAGTTACTGCATGCTGCTCTCATATTTAAAATATTCAGCCTGGATGTAGCCTGCTAAGCACATTTGAGTGCAGTGCCTCCTTTTGTAGCCTTACTTTGGCTCCAACTTTCTCCTGCTGCCATCAGACCACTGTCAGGGGTTAAGCCAAGTCTTTCAAGCACCACAGATTCTCAGCTCCTTTTTGCTGGGTTTTAAATCATCTGTGAATTTGGGAGATGATATGCAGAAGACTCCTAATTTCAAGTGCTTCAGTCCTATGATCAGCTTACAAATGGACACATGTGTTGGTTCTAATTGCCTGTCTATTTTTGTGTGGTTTCTTCATAACGATTTTGGTCCTGTACTGGCATAAAAATTAGTGCTTGCATTTGGTATCTAAGCATTCCTGGATAAGCAGCCAGTAGAGAGTTTGTTTCACTTTACTTCTTTTAAATACTTTGATTATATGCAGCTTACACCTACTTTCTTCTCTGTAATTATCATGGGCTGTTATCCTGTAATAGAAGAAAGCACAGTTAATTATTTTTTTATTATTTTTATTTTTTTAAAAAACGTTATTTAGAAGACAGATATGCAGGCATACATTAAATGCGGTTCAGCTCGAATGAGTGTTACCAGATCTTCAATTAGAATGTGAAGGTGGATTTATGCCTAAATAAAATGAAATAATTTTGTGTAATTTCTTGCACGGCTGGCATGCTGAAGGAGAAACTGCCACAGCCATAATGACAGGGAAGCTAGCTGAGGTGATATTTGTGAGATACTGTTTTGTTTCCAGGCCATTATTTGAATCTGAAGAATATTCTGAGCTGATGGTGAGCAAAAGTAGTGACTGTTTTCTTCTGTGCTGCACATAAAAGTGACCAGCCTGTCCATAAGGTAGCCCAGTCAGATGCAAGCCCATCCTGGTTGCCACCAGCAGGCCACTGGCAGCTCTGGAAGAGAGGAGGACACTCCAGGTCAGGGTGGTGCTGGAGCTCCATTGCCAGGGAGCCTCTGGGAAGCTTCTGCTGGCACCTCCTGAATTCAGCTTGCCAAGAGAGAGACAGGTTTTCACTCCTCGAGAAAGCTAATTAAAACTCGTGGTTTAATTCTGGCTTTGATACCTGGAGGATGTCAGAATGTGCCTTCAAGTCTTAACTGCTTACAGTAGTGAGGAAATGACAGTGGGTGTCAAAAAACAAGCTGCAAAAATGAGTTGACTTAAAGGGATGTTGTGGACTAAACAGCCTTCCTCATGTCTTAGAGGTGGGCTCTGTCATGTACAAAGGCACTTTTTACTCATGAATAATTTGCATGGCTCCTTCCTGACAATTTAAATACTGACACTCCTGAACAATAGGGAAAATTGCAATCCTAATTTCTTTTAAACATACATCTTACTCACCAGCACTTGACCACCTTTGTTCTGGACCGAAAAGAGGCAATGATTACAGTGGATGATGGGATAAGGAAGCTGAAATTGCTGGATGCCAAAGGCAAAGTGTGGACTCAAGACATGATTCTTCAAGTGGATGACAAAGCTGTCAGTTTGGTGGACTTGGAATCAAAGGTAAGATCTGTGAGTGACAGACTCATTTTCAGAGAGAGAGGAAAAGGGAGCAAGCAGAAAAACCATGTATGTGAGATTGAGGATTTTAATTAGCTTATTATCACTTTCCCTTTTTAGCTCATGCAGTTTTCCTGAGATCAGGGCACTGTGTAGTAAGGTGGTATTTTGTGTTTTCTTTTTTTTTTCCTCTTCTGACAGAATGAACTGGAGAATTTTCCTTTAAGCACAATCCAGCATTGCCAAGCTGTGATGAATGCCTGCAACTACAATTCAATTCTTGCATTAATATGTAAAGAACCAACCCAAAACAAGCCTGATTTGCATCTTTTCCAGTGTGATGAAATTAAGGTAAGATGATAATGATCTGCTATGACTTATTTGAATAGGGGAGATTGTATGAACTGAGCAGTACAGTGGATAAAGATAAATTAGCTGGGTCATGGAAAATAATTCTGTACTTTTTTTCTTGTGAATATGCTGTAAGTTTAATGCACTTATGAGATCAGCACTACTTATAGTATGTCAGTAAATGTAATGTAGTATGTATTGCAAAGGAGTAATCTAATATTTAAGCTGAATCCTTAGTGCACGTGCAGATACATCCTTACTGTAAATATTGGTTCTTGGACTCCATAGCTGCTAATCTAGGTTTGCAAATGTATAAATCACTGGAAAATGTCTATTTGGTTTGCCTTCACACTTCTGAAAAAAGTGGTATAAAATAATTTGAGTTCTCTCAAATTCGTTTTACAATCTGCAAAGAGCTCATCTGAGCCCTGAGTCTTACCTACTCTTTCTGCTCTTTTTGTCACTGAGCAATTAAACATTCTCTACATTCTCACCTCTCTGCATCTCTGCTCTGCTGGAGAGATCTTGAAAGGGAAAATATTCCTGGCAGGAGGGGCAAAACAAGGAAAGAGGATGCTTATCTCTGAAGAAAATACTACCTTCAAGTGTAAATTATTTTTAATGTATTCTGCAATACTTCTTTATTTCTGAGGTTCTGAATTTTAATTGTTAGTTATTCTCTGTAATTCCACTTGATAATTTCATGGGGATTTCTTAATTCCTTTGTAGTAGTAGTTTGTATTATTGTCTTGAAACAACAGACTGTTAATCACACTGTGCAACAGTTTTGGAATTAGCATGGTGAGAGCGGTGTGAGGGTGATTAGTTACTGTGTGTTTTGTTGCACAGAATTTGCTGTTTTAAAGGAGAGTGGGATCCTGTCAGAAGTTCAGGGATTATTGTGTTAAATAATGCAGGGGATCCCTTTTGAGGTGTGTTTGGACCCAGCTTCTCCATGTGTAGAGTTTTGGTCTCTTTTCCTTTTTGAAGTTGTTCCTTTGTGCGCATATAAAAATGTAGAGTACATAAGCATGACTTGGAAGTCCAGTATTTCCCTTTGTTCTGAAGTATTGTTTGATTCTGTGGCCATACCCTGGGGTTTTTATCCTTACCCGTGAAACTTTTCTGGTTTTGAAAGTTTAGGTCTTTCTCTGTTGGCTTTTCCCTGCTTTTGTTAGAAGTTACAAGCAACTACAGGAGCCTCTGCAATAAAAAATAGTTGAAATCAATACAATTTGGGGCATTCTAACATTTTATAAAGAAGAAAAAAATTAAATAGCAAATACCAAGAGTATTGAATTAATGGAATTCTCCTGCGTTTAAGTTCCTCTGATCCCCTAAAGTTTTTTTCTATTAATTCTGTCAACTTAAAGTATCATAACTATTCTGCAGTGCAAACCATTATAGGCTGAAAAGCCCCGTAATCCCCTTGAATCCTAAATTCAACAATATCTTCTGGTCCTGGCAGAAGTTACATGTTCCTCCCAGAAAGGTACACACTTCTGCATTATGGGGGAAGGACACGGTCCTTGCAGAGTGAGCCAGGCACTGACAGATTTGGGCCTTGACAGCCTTTGTAGGAAATTAATTTGTCAGCTGAAGACATGTAACAGAGCATCCCAAATCCTGCGAGAAGCCGTGACCTATTTAATGCAAGAGCTATTAAAATAATGCTTTAGATGTGCATCAGGATTTCACTTGTGGGGCCGCTGGTGGAGGCAGACTGCAGTTGTGGAGTGGCAGGAGTGTACATAGTAGGGAATCTTCTGAAAAATTCATCTTCTGTTACATCAAAGAGAAATTGAGAGCTGTCATTATTTCTGGAAGGAAATCATGCCATTACAAGTTGCTTTCTTAATGCTTGTGCTGCTGCCATCCATAGTAGTTTTGCTGCTTCTATATTTAGTAGATTTTTCTTTCTATAGCCTGAGACAAACAAAATACTTGAGACAACCAAAAATTACCTGTGCAGAGGGAAAAAGTAGCTTATGCAATAGTGGTTGACTTGAGATAATTACAGCTGTTCAGAGAAATTTGGTGTCTAGATCACGTACTTGTGTGATGAGATTGGAGTAGTGACAAAAATACCAACTCCCAGATTTTGTTCTGGCTTTTTTTGTGGGGGTTTTTTTGTTGTTGTTGCTTTTTTTTGGGGGGGTGGGGGGGTTGGGGTTGTTTGTTGGGTTGTGTTTTTTTTTTTTTTTTTGGTTGTTTGGGTGGTGTGGTTTTGTTTGTTTTTTTTTTTTTGTTTAGGTATAAAATAATTTGTCCCAGTGTTTTGAAATAAATGGGATTTGATAAGGTATTCTCCATCTAAAGGTGAGATACTTATTTCAAAGATCTGATTCCTGATGTTTTCTGCTCCTGTCTCATTAGGCTACCCTTATTCATGACGATATTGAAAGTGCAATCAGTGACAGCAAAAGTGGGAAACAAAAGAAGAGGCTTGAGACACTGAGGTAAAAAATCCAACTTCTTGGTAGTGTATAGGCTCATCAAATAGTGTCACAGCATTCAGAGGCTCTCCAGATCTGCCTGCTGTCTTTTGGAGTTTTTTTGGGGGGGGGGCTTGAGCTTTTTTTCTTCTAGCTAATAATATACTTCCAAAGCCATGTGTATTAAAGCCATATCTTGCTGTAATAATTTTCTCATGTTCTGTCAATTTATAGTGTCAGTCTTACCTTTCCCAATTCCACCTTAGTGATGGGAACAGCTGAGATAAATTCCACTTGCCAGAGAATGGCACTGCATGTCTCAGTTCTGCATATGGGTCATGTAGTTCAGAATTTAAATTAAAAAACACAAATTCCCCATAACTCCCAAGTAAATAAGATTATGCTAAAAGGTTTTGGGATCTGAAGATGTTAAATAAAAGAGCAACTGAAGATTGAATAATCTTCCTGCCTGCCTGTTTAACAATGCTGAAGACTTCTTGTTTCCCTGGTAGCAAAATCTTCTCTGCCAGTTGGAAAATGTGGGGGAAAGAATCTCTTGGGTTCAGAGAAGATTAATAGAGAAATGAGATGTTACAAACAGAGGCATAAAAGCAAGGGAACAAATACATTAGATACTGAATGGTGATGGTAGTAGCTTGTTAGAAATTCAGTGTGTAACTGCATGCTGATAGCATCTCTCAATAATAATTGTGTTCAGACAGAGAAGTCACTGCTGGACAAAAATTAGAATGAGCATATAATAGTTCTGGATACCTGCTAAATTCTGATGTGCAACTTACAAAGATTTCCTAGAAAAACAAAAGAGAACCTGAACTGTGTCTAACCCTATTTGTAAGTTTAAAATTAAATAAATAGACTTTACCATTTGTGGGACTGTTGCAAACCAGGTATAAGCACTAAGAGGCAATCCAGAGGGGCTTCACCACATTGGATGTGCTGGGAAACTAATGAGATTTAATTGGGGGAAGAATGTAGGTCAATACATCTGTTGGGAGAAATAATCTGAGATATCAGTCTCCCAGGGCTGTGAGGCCCAGAGGTCAAACGTGGGTGGCAGCTGAGTGCTGGTTCCTCCCTGCTGGCTCATGTCTCTGCTGGCATTGGGTCACAGGGAGAGACCCTCCTGCTTCACTCAGGGTCTGAGGCATGGTTGAGGTGCTGCAAGGTTGTTGATGAGTGAAAGGGTACTGGAAGAATAAAAGGCAAAAGAAATATTTTGTTGTTGTTACTCGCTGTTCCAACACCAAACAACATTTGATGTTTTGTGGTCTTGTTGTTGAACAGTGTGAATGAGATGGGTTTATAAAAGATGAATCTAAGGTGAAGATCTAGTTTTTAAATTGAGCTCTGGGGAAGTAACGGCGGGGATATGTATGACAGGAGTTACTGTGATTTCTTTTATCTGTTGGTATCAAGCTGCAGAATGAATTCAAAGACCTCTTTCCTTGCAGTATTTAAAAGTGCACTAAGAACTGGAAAATTACAGGTGGGAAGAACATTGATGTGCTTGTATTGAGACAGGATGAACAGGCCCCTGTTACAAAACAAATCAGCCAGTGAAATTTGTTTTGTTGGTAGGGTTTTAAGCAAAAGGTGGCTGAAAACTGGCCAGATTTAGGGGACTAGATACTTGATTTGTGGTGGCTGAAAGGTAGCTTCAAATCTTCTAATTTTCTCTCACACATAAGACAAGTCCCACCATTACAGCTGCATGTGGTGGTAAAAATGCCACCTAATAAGTCTAAACCACTGAATTTATTATCTGTGTAAACTGACAGGTCTGGTCATGTTCTTTGGCACTGCTTGGGGATTTCCCAGGTGGACAAAGATTTGCTGACTCCCTGGTGGAGTGGGTTCCCTGCTGCATTTGACATATTTACACATCACTGAGTGCTGTTTGCTTGGCAATTTCATAGCAGGGTCTGCAGTCCAAGAGGTCCTTGAGAAGCCTCCTCGTTTCCTCTGACCAGGCACTAGAGAACTCTGAAGGCCATGGGGCACCATTTGTGGTGGTTCTAGATTCCTTTTCTGCCAAGGTCAGGATTAATACACAGGAGTCTCAGTTTTGTGTTTGGACTCGATGTTTATTATTTCTTACCTATTTACCGTCTCACAAAGTGTGAGCTCTAACTAGCAAGTTAGAGAACAGAGGTAAAAAGGAGTACCTCTCTATCTCTACAAGGTCTTTTCAAGGACAATCTGTCCAATTATGAAATGCCGCCTAAATTATTTTTACTTTAAACCCAATAACTAACTACTTGAAGTCCACAATGCAGACTTTACCAACCAGTTACAGAAAACCACCCAAACCCATGAAGAAGGAAGAAGAAGGCAAAGAAGAAGAACCCAAACAACACCCAAAGTCCTCCATCTTGCCCCATACATTACTATATGCTAAAATCCCAAATTCAAGTTTTTCACCCTGTGAGATCACACAGTACTACTGAAAGTACACACCCACAGCCCCAGTGCCATCACTCAATCTCAGGAGCCTGTTCCATGGCCTCAGGTCAAATGCAGTGCCTGCCTGAGGGTCAATGCCCCTCAGCACAGAAAGCCTGAAATTTTCAGCTGCCAGGGTTTCAACAGAGAACAGGACGTTTTTCCTCCCAGTGTCACTGATGGGCTTTTCTCCTGTTCCTGCAGGATGCTATCCAGAGCTGACAGTGCCATCCCACCACCCCCACGGGCACCTGCCCCTGTGCCCCCGGGCACCATCACCCAGGTGGACGTGCGGAGCCGTGTGGCGGCCTGGTCGGCGTGGGCCTCAGAGCAGGGGGACTGTGAGTACTCCTGGGGCTAACAATTATTGCTCCTACTAATTCCCCAACAAGTATCTCATGTGGAAAGGCTGCTTGGGCGTGGGGGGGGGTGTTCAAGCAAAGCAGTTGAGTCCAGTCCACAAACCACACACGCCACAGGGAGCTCGATGAAGAGAGGCAAGAAGGGCCTGAGGTATGGTAAGTTCCAGTGAAGGTTTATTCCAGCACACAGAAGGGGATCAGGGACGAAAGACAAGACCATGTGGTGTGTTGCTTTTATCTTCTTTTTTCCAGGGTCGGGATTAAATGTGTGAGATGGTATTTCTTGTTTGGACTCAGATGTTTATTAATTCTTATCTAGAATACAATCTCACAAGCCGTGAGTGCTACAGCACTTCCAGCTAACAAACTGAAAATGGCCCCAATTTCTCTCTCTCTAAGGCTTTTTAAGGATAAACTGTCCAATTAAGAGATGACACCTATATTATTTTTACTTTTAACCTAATAACCAACCACCCATGGCCTGCAATGTGGATTTTTCTATGCAATTACAAAATACCACCCAGACCCATGAAGAAGAAGGTGAAAAAGTACTTAGCCTACACCCTAAATCCTCCATCTTGCTTTATATATACATTACTATATTCTAAACCCTTAAACTCTTAAGTTTTCCACCATGTGATATTACACACTTCTATTCAAACTCCACACCCATAATCCCAGTGCCAGCATTCAATTTTGGAAGCCTGTTCGAAGGCCTAAGGTCAAATGCAGTGTTTTCTTGGGAGTCAGTGCTTTTTAGCACAGAAAGTCTAAAATTCTCAGTGCCCAGGGTTCCAATAGTGGTGTGCACAGGCTTAAGTAGGGGCCAGGGGTCAATGGTCTGAGAGCACAGGAGTGGTACAAGGGGCAGGACAAAGGGCAGTGCCCTGTAGAGGACACGGGACAGGCCACCAGGGATACCACACCCAATGGGGAAACTGGGAAAGGAGAAACCATGAGAATTAGGGGCATATGGGGAGAACAAACTGAGGTAGATCACACAGTGTTGCAAGGCACCATGGGGGAAGTCTTTTCTTTTGATACCTTGGGAAGGCTGACCTGAAACAGAGACTGGACAGAGCTGGAGAATAAAGTAGGTATTTATTGAAAGGCCTGACCAGGGCTACACCCAAGGTGGACCCAAAATGATCACAAAATGGATGACTGGTCACGAGGTCTCACACTTTTATAAGTTTTGGTTCATTTGCATATTGGGGTTTAATTGTCCAATTACAGCTTCAGGTTGTGAGGTCTCATCCTTCTTGTTCCTCCCTTCAGTCCCCCATTGTTTGTGCTTTTGGGCCTGAAAGTTGTCCTTGGTCTCCAGCAGGAAAAGGATTTGTTTTGTCTCCCTGCTCTGTGAAGACAGCTAAGTGACACTGAATGTGAGGCTCAGAACTGCACCCCTAGGCAGCACAGAATCTGAAAACCATGGAAGTTAAAACTTAAGGCATCATTTCCCCCCTTTAGAGGCATCACTTTGAGCTTAGGAATGCCATGGAATAGAGAAGATGTTGTTGAGAGGGAAATTGAACTGGAAACAAGTTTCAAACAATGGCCTTGCAAACAGACCAGACATTTTGGAGAATCAACTGTGAAAGATGCATTGTAGCAAGACCACATGGGGTAAAATAGTAGGTGATTGGTGTTAGAAGTATTAGTTGCATTATGTGGCAAAAGCTAATGGGCTGAAAAGCATTTATAAGGTATTGTAAACAAGAAATAGCTTGACCTCTGGTAGAATGGTGTTGAGTTTTACATCTCCTGTGTCTCACCCTTCTACGAGATTGATAATGGAATAAAATCTTGGAAAAACTTTTCTCAGTTGCCCTGTCTCTGTAGAGCTGGGTTTTTTGAACAGCCGAGGGAGTGGATTTTTATGATGCTTGGTAGCAACAGAAGTACTTTGGGAAGAGAACTTCTAGTATGATGGTAGCTGGATGCAGAAGTGTTTGCACAAGGTTGCTCTGCCCTCGCTGGGAGCAGATTTTCCCAGTCTGGTTTGAAATGTCCCAAGCCACTGCTGCCTGATCTGGGGAGAAAGATCTGTCACAAACTGACTCATCATTGATTTGCATTTACCCATTTTCTGGATTCCTGTTCAGAGCTGCTTTTACTTGTGCTTATCTGGGTGCAGGTTCCAGATTTTGATCTGGGCTTTTTTTGTGAAGGTGATAACAGTAAGACAGTAATCTAATGATGCTCTCCTCAGTAGCAGGTCCAGAGATTTTGGACAATTAAAAAGTATAATCATGGATTAAAAGGTGACTTGAGATCAGCATTCTTTATTTATATTATATTTATAATGGCCAGTATGGCTAATTAGTTTTTGTGGAGTTTTTTGTTTGGTTTGTTTCTTTTTTTAAAGCCTGAACTAGGAAATGCTGCAACTTCAACATTCTTAATGGATTGGGATATTTCTGATGGTTATTTATTCTGATATTTTTAATGGTTGTTTCTGGGTGGGGATGTAAAAAACATTTTGATCAGATTTCTTTAAAAATAAAAGTTTTTTAGAAAGAATAAAGTTCCTTCTATAAAACAGGCTAAAAAGGATGAAGCCTCCTTTAGTTTGTTTGCTTGGGTTCTTTAAATAATAGATATTAAGACTGTACCATTAAAAAACTTTGGACTCCTTATAATTTTTGTTTTATTAAATTATATCCATGTCACTTATCAAAGTACACAACTATGCAAAGAAAACAACCAGAAATACTCAGGGAAATCTGAAATGTTAAGAATTATTTAATCTATGTACCTGCAGTATTACATCTGTTCTGAGTAAAGGCTTGAGTTGTTCTTCTGCCTGAGTTCTCACATCAGGAAAGTTTCATTAGTTTAGTGTCTTGTCAGACCAGTTGTGGATCTGAGTTCCTGCAGTTCCTTTTATTCCACTCAGGTGGATCTTTTCTAAAATGTGTTTACTGAAATCCTGCCTGCTCACAAATGCTGTGCATGCTTAGTGTGGGTTAAAAATGCAAAACTTTTAATTCCTCAAAAAATTCACCCTTGTTAATTTCAAAAGAGTCACTGACTCTGGGTGTTGTTATCTGGAAATATCAGTTCTATCACATCAGTCTCTCTTCTTTCTGGGTTTCCAGACTTGGCATCCCTTTTTGCTAATAATTTTTTATATAAGAATTTTCTTCAAAGTCACTGCACTCTTTCTTGCTTGCTTCTCCTGGAAACATATAGCTTTCAGCATGTTTTGCAAAATGAGATGCTTCCCAATTATGTTATATTTATAATCTGCCACTTTGTGTTGATTTTTTTTTTTTAAATATAAAGCCTGGTACCATACTTCTGCAGAACTTCATTTATGCAGTTAAGTAGACTGAAAGCATGTACACAAGCTTTTTTTTTTTTTGTGAGCCTTGACAGGATCAGGCATTAAGGTGCAAGATTTTCAGCTTGTGTGGAGTCCTTGCAAAGGGAATGGTAGAGTTTTGTCCATCTTTTTCTTACAGTAGTGTATTTTAAAGCATGAACTGTACAGAAATTGTTATATACTAATACACTAATCCCACATATGTACATGTCTTATTCTCTTCTTCCCTCTCTGCAGATGAAAAGCACAGACAATACCATGAGCAGGAAGAAACAGCAGAGATGATAGCAGCCAGGATTGACAGAGATGTTGTAAGTGAGAAGCCTCAAATGATGCTGCTTCATGTCTGTGAAGTTTTGCAACTCTCCTTTGTGGGAAGACTTTTCTTCACAAGGGAAATTCAGTTCTGGAGAAAAGCTTTCCAAGCAGTCTCTGCTTGTTGTGGTAGATCTAAAATGAACAGGTGGCAGTTTCTTTTCTTAATTTTCTTTTTTTAAAAAGAAAGAAAAACACACTGAATATTGATGACAAGTTCTCTGCTGTGAAGAGCTGGAAATATAAATTGTAATTTTTTTAAGTCGATTGATTTCAGCAAACTATGTAAGGATAAAAAATTCCATCAATTTAGCAGGATTTGGATATGTGGAATACTTAGAAAATAAACATGATCATTTCTGAAGACAGCTGGACCATGTTTATTTATAACTTAAAGCATTCCTGCATGTAAGTTAAAATACTGGGCATGTTCTGTGGTTTATGCAGGATCAAATATTGCCCCATGTGTCATTTGTAACTTTCTACTTCTCCACTCTCCTCTTACCATCAGCAACATCAGAGGGACTTGAGAAAATCATGTTGGGACCTGCTGGATTGGTGTCTCTGTGTTTTTCCCCTGGGGTTCATTCATTCTTCTCCAGTTACTCTTTGAAATCAATTCTTCAAAGAGCACTTCTCCACAAACAGCTTAATTTGTAGAGAGCTGCACCAAATAGCTGCTTTTAGTACTAAAGGAGATTATGAAGTTATACTCTTTATGAAAATGCTGTCCATTCAAATAAATTGCTATTTCTTTTTTGTGTGCTCTCAGCAAAAATGTAATGTGGAAGTAAATTGTGTAATTGAAATCTGAGCTTAACTCTCTTGTTACACATATTTAAAAAACTTCCAGTGGGTCTACATTTTTAAAAAATTAAAACTTAAAATACTTTACAGGCATGTAAATTTAAAAAAACACAAGGAATCTAAATATGGAATGTTCCAGCATGGAATTTGTTCCAGGGAAGCTATTGGTGTCTGGGAGTCTGGACATTTCAATTTCTGGAGTATTTCTGCTATAGATTCTGTAGAGAAACAGTTACTTTTCTTTTCTCCCACAGCAAATTCTGAACCATATTTTGGATGACATAGAGTATTTTGTTACCAAACTGCAAAAAGCTGCTGAAGCATTTGCTGAACTTTCAAAGAGGAAGAAAACTAAAAAAAGTAAAAAGAAAGGACCTGGAGGTAAGAGTTTGTACTGCACTCAATTCTATTTCTCTCAGAGTCATTGAAGGAGCTAGGAAATGCCTTTTTGTGTGGTTTTTCTTAATCAGTGTAGCAATTTTATCACAACTTGAGCACAAAAGTTCCTCTGCAGTATATTCTTAGAATGAAACCTATGAAAATAATTTGCTTGTCAGTGGGGAATGACTAATTAGAGATGTGACCACGGAATATGCTCCTGCCTTGGTTCTGTATTTACAAAACTCTGTAAGATGGCAAGTTTATGATGTAGTTTGTTGTTTACTATATCTGGAATATTTATGGAAGCTATATACATATAAATGGGTGGATTAAAAAAGAAAATCTCATTTTCTTCACCAGAGGGTGTTCTTACTCTCCGTGCGAAGCCACCACCTCCAGATGAATTTGTTGACTGCTTCCAAAAATTCAAGCATGGCTTCAATCTTCTGGTAAGTGATAGCAGAGTGTGTGAGATGTGAGGCCAGAGCAGGGCTGGCCACCTCTGGGCTAGCTTGGCCTCTGAGCTTTGGGATTCTGCTCCTCAGGTTCTCTACACAGTAATGACTAGATCAGCATGTTTGGTGTTCAGCATCATTGTGTTTCTTCCTTTCTTGGTTCTTTAAAGCCTTTTACTTGGGAAATTTGGTTTTGGATCATAAAAGAATTCCAAGAAAGGGCTGTGGGGCTCACAGCTCTGTTGTACGTTTGCCAGCCATCACCAGCTTAATTTGATTTTATTCAGCCATACCCATCAGACTCCCTGTGCTTTGTTGCCATCATTACCCAGGACCTTCTGGCCTCAGAACATTCCACCCAACAAATTGCTGTCTCTTTATAGGTTCTCAATAAGCAGAGGTGATAATTCCAGAGCCTTCTGCTGGCATCTCCTCTTCTCCTCCTGTTGAAGGGAGGCAGCACATGGGACACCTCCAAAGCATATGCTGTCAGACATTTGATTGTCCCTTCCAACTGCTGGGAGGCTATGCCAGTGGGGAAAACCATTCTTGAATTCCCTGAGTCAAATCAGCTTCTTTCTTCCTCCTGGGGAATGAATTCTCACTGCAGGGCAATAGGAAATATTTAGACATGTTTAAAATATCTTAAAAAAAACAAACCAAAACAAACAAACAAACAAACAAAAAACCCTGTATCAAGTGTTGTGGTTCTGACCTTAAGAGATTGTTGTCTTGAGGGAAGATGAATATCTTGGTACATGCTTATCCTTCTCTGTAAAAGATGTAATGTCCAGGGTTTTTTTTCAATTCTTTTTACTATATTCTCTGTTTAAATTAGGGGTTTTTTACCCAAGAACAATCTGTACATCTTTGAATCTTTCTGTTCTGTGCAGGAGAAGTCACAGCTCTTGTTTTGATGCTCAGCAGCATCTGAGACCTGGTTCTAGTGTTGCTTTTGAGGAGCTGTGCTGTGACAATGCTTTAACAATGCTTTACTTCAGCATCATTGCAGGAGCAACAAAAGCCTGAAATTTGTGGTTTATGTCAGGCAAGGAGAACTGTATAAAATGAAGAATCTGGTTTGAAAAGGAGTAGCTAGAAGAATAAAATAAAGTAGAATGGAAATTGTTTTAAGACCTCATGCTTGGAAGCTTCTAGAAATGCCTGCCATCTGTCAAAAAGCTTTAGATAGACTGGGACTGGGTTGTTATGACTGAGGAAAAATGTTTAGGAAGTTATTAGAAGCAAAAACACATCCTCCTCCTTTCTTCATTTGGAGGGACAGTTTGATGTTAAGGCAGAACAAGGGTGGCCAAAAGCAGTTTGAGGAACAGATGGCAAGATGCAATAGAAACTACTATAACTCTTTAAAAAAGCACACTTGGGCTTCTTATTTCTGGAGCCTGCAAAGCCAATGGGTGATCAGTAGATAAAAGAAATTCTCCAAGCAGCCATATCAGTGAATTTTAATGGTTTGGAGATTTTAGATTTTTTTTTTTTTAAATGGTGGTGTTTGGTCATAGGTTGGACTTGATGATCTCAGAGGTTTTTTGTAGAAATATCTTATTATAACAGATAAAGTGATAAATGAAATACAGTATTGACAGATGTGATACTTATGGACTGGTGAGAGAAAATCTCATATATAGAACAAATCTCAGAGCAAAATGTTGATGTAATAGAGATTCCTGGGAGAAAGACATCTGTGTTCAGTGTGATCAACCAAGCAAATGGTAAAAGTCATCAGGGAAAAAAAAGACAACAGAACATTCACAAAGAGCATCAAGATGCCATTATGTTACCTGGCTTGAAGTTTTTTGCCAGTGTAGCAAAATTGAAGAAGGTACAGGGTGGACAAGAATGCTTGAAGGAATTACTTCAACTTGGAAAAGACCAGATTCAGGAATAATGTAATAAGTCTGTAAATGTTTATGAGCATGGCTATAAAAAGTGAGTTGAGAAGGACAATTTTGTTTTATTTGGAGAGCTTGCAGAATACTATTGAAAGTAAGAGGTCTCAGGTTTCCAAAGGAGATGCTTCTTCACAAAGCATGTAATTTGGTTATGGAACTTTCTTGGTTGGCACAATAGGTGCTAAAATAAGCATGGGGTCAAGAGCACTGGGATAGATGAGCTCTGGCACTAAGTGGGGGTTGCAGGCCAAACACTGGGCTTGCCTGAGCAGGGATGGCCATTCTTATGTATGTATAATGTATTATTTATTGTCTTAAAAGTTAAATGTTTCTTAAAATGCACCATTTGTTTTATTCCTTCAGGCCAAGTTGAAGTTCCATATCCAAAATCCTAGTGCAGCTGATCTGGTTCATTTTCTCTTTACCCCACTACATATGGTAAGGTTTTCCAGGTTTTTTAAGCGTTTTCCTTCAGAACCCTTGTATTTATATGCTCTGTAACCTTTTCAGTGATAGCACGATTGAAATGTTGTGTCCCTGGACAACAAGTAGGAGAAATGTTTATATCTCAGGAGGAGGTTTTTTTTAGAAAATAATTTATATCCTCTTCTGTATATTTTCCCTTCTGTTAAATGTATTTATTTAAATCATCTTCAGCCTTGTGTTACTCTTTGCCATTATAATTTCTAACTAGCAACAGAAGAATTGAGGTTCTCTACATAATGCAGGAGGAGAGTTGAAAGCATATTTAATGAAAGTATGTGTGGCTTTGATCAGTAAAGTGAAAATAACATTATCCAGAGTGAAAACAACATTATCCAGTGTCTAAATAAAAAATAGGTGGTGACCAGAACAACAGTTCTCCAGCAATAAACAGTTTAGTTAATTTGTAGGACATCAGGACACACTGTTAGATTCTCAGAGGGGTTTTTACTTCTGGGGGGGGTGTTTTTATGGGTAATGACTGTTTCCTAGCAGCACTGTAGATAACATAAATTCACAGTCACTTCCTTACCGTGTGTGTTCTTGGCACTGTTTTAATCCTTGGATTCAGGTGGTGCAGACAACAGGAGGTCCAGAGCTTGCTAGCACAGTGCTCAGCCCCCTCCTGACAAAAGACACCATAGACTTCCTGAGATACACAGTCACCAGTGAGGAGGGACAGCTGTGGATGTCCCTGGGTGATTCATGGACCAAAGCCAGGTGAGGAAAAATCTTCACATTTTAGAGAACATTCTCTAAAATCGAGTTCATTGACATGGTCTTATCCAGGTTATCCAGCCCCCCATAAATTCCATCTTACTTTGTTAGAATTTGGACTCTTCAGAACTGTTCTTGGAAGGTTTTGGAGAGGAACTCTTTAGCTTTGCTGGGATTTGGATTCTCAAGGAGAGACAAAATGCAGAGAGAATTTTTTTTTTGTCAGTGATATCCAGAACCTCTTGACATAATCTTCTGTAGTATCTTTTTCTGAATTGTCCCATGCATGTTTCCAATTGTTTTTCACCATTATTTTTCCAGCCCATCTCTCTGGACTTCATTAAAAAACAATTTGAAGATGCAATAGAGTGACAAAATATTAAATAATAGCTACAAATGTCTGTTTTCAATTTCCAGTAATTATTAGAAGTTAAAAATTTGCAATGTCTTTACTTCTTTGAAAACACCATGATGCTATAAAAATGTTTATAATTGTAAAAAAAATTTATTGACTGAACTGTGCCACATGCACACCTTACAAATTGCATTTAATGGATTCACTGTTATGATCTAGCTTAGCTGAAAGTTAACTTCTTTTTGCATTTGTTGGGTTTGAGGTAATTTTGTAGTTTGAAATTAGGTGAATTGAACATGCAAAAGAAAAATCTTAAATTAGCAAAGTGCATTTTGACTCTATAATCTGTGGTAGGTAAGTACATTTGATGATGATGCAATCACTTGGGCTGGAAGTGCAGCATGTTTTTTTGTGTTTATTCATCCTTGCTCTTAAATTTCAGATTGGAACACAAATGTCTACCAGATGGATTTTGTTCTTATTAATTATTTTATTAATTATTTGGTTGATTGAAAGCCATAAGGGTAAGGAAGGCTGCATGGAAGGAGTGGAAATGGCATTGGAGCCCCATGCAGGGAAAAATGGATCACTGGGCAAAATAATGGGCTCCTTGTCTTGGGAACTACTCCCTTTGTTTAGTCCATCCCAAAAAAAGGGTAATGGAAAGAGAAATAACTTGTGTTTGGTAGTGTAGAATGAACCACTTAAAATATAGTTGGCTGATCTGTGCAGATTAGAATTGATGGTCAGATTGATGTCTGTTTCCAGAGCTCTCCAGGGTGGGATGTGGCAGGAGAGGGGAATGATAAAATCAGGGATTACTGACCAAGCCCAGGCCTGACAGGCTGGGAACTGCTGACTGCTCATGTGACTGGCAGCATTTGTCCCTTGATTTTGAGCAGTGTCAGCAAGGAGCCTGTTAAAAGACTGCAATGTACATCCCTGTTTCTGCCTCCACTGTGAAGACACAGTAATTTCTACTGTGGGACAGAGTGTTATGTGTAGTGCAAAGACAGAGCAGGAAAGCATCAGTTTAGGTGTCTGGTATTACAACAGAGAATGGAATGCTAATGGAACTCTGAAAAGTAGTACAGTATTTTATAAAGATCAGTCTGGACTATAAAGCAGCTAACAGGATGATAATTCTTGTGTCCTGGAGCATGTAGAGTTGGGTGGGGTTTATGTGTATAAAAGCCATTGGGTTTTGTTTTGGTTTTGGTATAGCTAGGCCCCCTAAGCTTCCATGCTTCATACCTGTTCTCAGGTGTTGTTACCAAGCTGGCTGTTTCTCTGAAGTCTTTTGTTGGTGCTCTCACAAAATTAGAACATTGCAATATTTTTCCCCACATCTCAGCATTGCAACAAGTCCTAGATTTGTTTTGATAAATTCTTCTATCACCCATCCTTTGCTGTAAGGCAGGAATTTGTGTGTTTTAGCACTGGCATGTCCTTACAGAAGCAGCAAATTCCCTCTGCAGGGAACTACAGGGAGGATAGTCAAGGTAAATCAATGTGTTCTGCTGGTTCTCTCTGTTCTAGCATGATTCTGCCTGTATTACAATCCCAGCCTCTCCTCTATGCTAATAAAAATTCTAAAGCATTTCAATTTATAGGAGCCCTAGGAAACCAGCATTCACGTGGCCTTTGACACCGATTTCTGATTTGCTTTTCTCACAGAGCTGAATGGCCAAAAGACCATTTTATCCCCCCATATGTCCCCCGCTTCCGAAATGGTTGGGAGCCTCCTCTGCTGAACTTCCTGGGAGCCCCAAAGGAGCAGGAGCTCAACCATTTGGCCGAGTCCGTGGCCAACGTGGCAGAGCAGCAGCGGAAGCAAGAGATGAAAAGACTGTCCAGTGAGGTAAGTCACTGCCAAAGTGCTCTGGTAATTAGCTAATTAACACCAGCCCTTTCCTTCCTAAGGACAATAATTCTGATGTTGGTGATGCCTTGGGAAGGCTGACCTGAAACCTGAAATTTTTCTCTTCTGATGATTCTAAGAATTTCACGTTATTTATTTACATAATAACCTAAAACAAATCTGAATGGGGAGAATATACTGAGGTATTTCAGTTGTTTGTGTTTCAGGGAGTTGATTTCACTTCAGTCTTTTTCCTGAACTGGTATTTGTTTATGCCAACTTCACCTCTTTGTCTTAACCTTCAAAAGACAAACACACAAAAAAAAAACCCCACACAAACACACCAAAAAAAAAAAGAAAAAAAGGTGTGTACATATGTATATCCCAATTCTTGGAAGCAGTCTGTGTGCCTGGTTCCTGGGATGTCAGGCATTGTTTTCATGACTGTCACTGATTCCCACAAGGTTCTGGGCAAATGATTTAACCTTGCTACCTTGGCTCCCTGTGCCCATGCCTCCCTAGCACATCCCTGGGGGAAAAGGCACTGAGCTGCTTAATGGCTGTGAAATGCTGCAGGTGCTCAGCTGGAAAAAGCTGCCTGAGTGCAAAATGCTGTTTTGTCTGCAGCAAAAGCACCGCCCTGGAGTGTGGGTGATACCAGCATAATTATTCTTTCACAAGTCTGCTGTAACAGCTTGTCCAATGAGGAGAAATCAGGTGAAAATGGAAGGGTTCATCTCTTGGGGCTAATTGGCCTCGTGTGTGTCTGTGTGGAATTCATCTCCCCAGAACCAAGGCTGCCTGTGGAGAACTGTGCTGGTAGAGGAGAGGGGGAGCATGGCCCTGTTCTCCGTGCTGGGCAGGGCTCTGGGATCAGGAAAAGTGTATTGGGGGTTTCCACCCCTAAAAAACTCCTTTTTTTCTCTCTATTCCTGAATTCCTGAATCTTAAGATCCAGCCACACATGCAGCTCCTAGCAGAGGGGTTTCAAGGTGTGGAGGCAGTTCAGCAATGAGAACTCAAAAGGTGGTGGAACAACCACCAGAGAGGCTAAAGCAATGGAAATAATTTGTGTGAAGTAAAAAGAATTGCTGCTTCCTGGGTGTCTTTTGATGTAAGGCATAAGCCAGGTGACACTGGAGATTTTCTTTCCAAAGATGTCTTGATCACAGTGTTTTCAAGAATATTCTGTTTTTATGTGGAGTTCTGTGGGGTTTAGTTGCTTTTCATAAACCCTCAGTCCCCATAGTGAGTGTCTCTGGGTGCCACATCAGACACCTGGAGGTAGAGATTAGGTGAGTAATTTTTCTGTAGCCACATTAACAGAGATAAGGAAAAAATAAGCCAAAAGCAAAAACAACACAGGAGAAAACCAAAAAACTACAACAACCCAAGCTTCAAGATTTGGCAAATTCTGGTGAATCTCAGCCAGTCTAACTTGTGCAGCTGCATGGTATAAGGAAAGGATATGAAATTGGCTATTTCAATATCATAATAGCCACAAATGAACTTGTTTTTGGAAATGGTGATTAAGATCAAACTTGCCTAGAAGGGGAGTGTCGATGCTGAATTCAAGATGATTTTTTTTGTTGTTGTTAAAAAAAAATTCCTAAAGCCTTGAACATTCTTATGTAAAGTATGATTATTTTCCCTAATTAAAATCCATAAGTATACCAACTATCACACTCCTTTTTGCATTTCTTCATGGACTACAGCCATATTCAGTGAGAGTGTGTGGTAAATGAGCTTTTTCATATTATGATCTTGCAATAGAATGATAATTTCACTTCATTTCTTGCACAGACTCACAGTTGGCTGGGTAGAGGTTTGTGGCTCGAAGTGTACATCCAGAACAGAAGCTCAGAGCAGTTTTACTGTGCAGTTTATTTTAGAGCAGTTCAGCCATTGTTTATAAGTTGTGTTGCTGTAGTGATATTTGAGAGATGACACAGCCCTTGCCCCAGAGAGCTGTTTTTCTGAAGAACATCCAATATTAATGCAGCAGGGGCGACTCGGGATAGAAATTCCTTTATTCTCATCCGTTTGATCTTGAAACACAGAAGTTATTAACTTTTCATGGCAGAACCACGGGGCACCTGAGGATGGGGAGAATGCTGACAGGGCCCCTGGGGGTGCTGGATGAAGCACAGGGGAGAATGACACTAATCCATGGGTGGCTTTGTTCCCTTTTTGTCTTGCAGCCTCCCGGCATTCCCGACTACCCCCCGGCGGATGGGTATGCATTCAGTAACACGGCCTACAAGAGAGGGCCTCTGCTGGACCAGGGGGCAGCTGTGGCTGCCTTTAAGCAAACTGTTAGCCGACATGTAGATAGGTAACCCTGACCCTGGTGCTGTGGAAAACTGTCCCCACTTCTTGCTCTTGGGGTGGCGGGGTCTGGGACTGCCTCTGGTTGTGTTGATGCCTTAAGTTGATGCCCCGTTTCTGGGTCGCCAGAAATTGATACCTTGGGAAGGCTGACCTGGAACACAGACTGGACAGAGCTAGAGAATATAGCAGATATTTACTGAGAGGCCTTTAGCATACACCTTGGGCACGACAGGACCTGGCCAGGGCTACACCCAAGGTGGACCCAAAATGGTCAATAAAAAATGGCTGAGTGGTCACGAGGCCTCACACTTTTATAAGTTCTGGTCCATTTGCATGTTGGGGTTTAATTGTCCAATTACAGCTTCAGGTTGTGAGGTCTCATCCTTCTTGTTCCTCCCTCCAGCTGACCACTGTGCTTTTGGCTTTTGTGCTTTTGGCCTGAAAACTTGTAACCATTGTCCTTGGTCTTGAGCAGGAAAAGGATTTGTTTTGTCTCCCTACTCGGTGAAGAGAGCTGACTAACACTCAATATGAGGCTCAGAACTGCACCCCTAGACAGCACAGAATTTGAAATACATGAAAGCTCAAACTTAAGGCATCAGTGTCACTGTCTCTACTGGGGAAGTGTTTCTGTTTAGCAGTGGGCATTCTGCTTTTCCTTATCTAAAGTATATCATTAAGACCCTTTTTGTATGATTTCTATGAAATGCTCTGTTTGTCTATGATTTTAAATTGCTGCTTTTATCAAAAATGATATGGTGGATTTCCAAACCAATTGCAAGCACAGGATCCACCCACTTTGGTTCAAATTTTAGTTCTGATTTGTTTCATGTTTAAATACACTCTCTGCTCTTTTCAGAATTACAAAGAATGACAAGTCTGCTCTGAGATTTCACCTGTCCTCGTTTTGATGGATTGTTTGATTTTCTTAGCTGCTCACTTAGTGCTCCGTCATCTCCTGCTTTTTGTTTTCTGGGCTGGTGTATAAATACTCACTTTCAGAACAGTGACACCTTGTCTCTTCCATCCTCCTTCAAATGTTACAGAGAAGGCTCTGAAATGTTTGCATAGCAAACAGTGTCCTTTTGCACATCCTCTTTCACCCCCTTCATTTTATCCTAAAACTGAATAACCTGACAAGATGATAGGCAGTGATCCTTGGCCCTTGTCTCTGGGGAGAATTTATACCAGCAAAAACTGTAGAAGCAGATCAGTAAAGCAGCATTGGAATTGCTCTCCTGTACGAAACCATATCCCATATGTACTATATGAAAAGTATTTTGTCTTACAAGCCATGGGAAGATGTTTAAGTTAAGTTTCGGGGATCAACTTGCTGTTTAAAGCATCCTCAATGTAACTCTTTTGATGAAAACCCCTTCAGAATCCCTGGTTTTGAGCCATGTGCTAAAAGATCCTGCTGTTAATCTGCATGCAAGCCAATTCCCATGTGGTGTGCAGGCTGAAGGCACAACCATTTTCCTGAGCTTTGGATTTATTCTTCATAGCACCAGCAGCAGATTAGTCATCTCTTAATTGTTTTCTCAATCTTGATTGCCTGTTGCATTCTTGTCTCGGGACCTGTCATCTTGAAATCTGGATGATCTGCACTCTAAATCCCTTTCCCTTACCTGTAATGTGGTAAGACCTGTTCTGTCCTTTCAGAGTAAGAATATTCCATGCAAAGGTTTTTGACTCCACTTCAGTTTTAGAGAAGGAGTCTTACTGCATTGAGCTGTTGATGTTATCAGGATGTCTCTCTGGAACTGAAAGAATTATCCAAGCCTCCATTGTGGACGGAAAAGAGAAATGGGTGTTTTCTAAGAAGCAGTTCATGAAATGTGAATTTAGTCTTTGGAAAGCTGTGGAATGAGACCTGCTGCAGTGGTGTCTGTTTCTCACCACTGATGTAAGCCATGCTTCCTTTGGGTGATGCAAATAAAGTGTCAGAACATTATACTTTCAGTGGATATTAGGTATTTCAGGAACTCTGGTGCCACAAGAGCACTGAATAATTTTCAGCAAGATTTGTGCTGTTTCAGAGTAGCAGTTTTTTGCTGTGTAGTTTGGCTTTCACTGTCATTTGAAGAAAAAGCTCTCTAGAAGTCTCTGCAACCCTCCAGGCTCTTGAGCAGTGGACAGTGAAGAGCTGAGGCCTGAAATTATGGTATATCTGACAGACAGTAAGAAACACAGTGGAGGATGGATGAAGGGAAGTGATCAGAATATTTGTGCCCAGAGTAAACTGGCTCATTAGGCTGGGCTTCAAAAATTGGGGTCTCTTCAGAAGCATTGTATCCATTGTCTGGCCCATGCTCTGGGCATGTTGCTGAGTCAAGTAAAACTAAAATATAGACATTTTTAAAAATTATTCCTGAGGTATATTTTTTGAAGGAATCAGGATAGTTAGATGTGGACAAAACAGTTATTGAAATTATTTTGGAAAGGCTGCCTAAAAGTAAAAGTACTGTCAGAGCTACATTAGTCATATCTCTGAGATAGTAAGAAAGAAAATCAAAATTAGATGAATGTTAAGGGAGTAGCAGGAAAAATTGGTATTTCTCACATTGTTCAGCCTCATAACATCTATCCTGCAGGCTGGGGTCACCCCCTGCTTTTCACTCTCTCCTTAAATACTATTAGCGTTTTCTCTTTCTTTCAAAATAATCTTTCAATCTACGTATGATTTTCCTTGGTTCTGCTCTTCAAGTCAAGTGAGACAGTTCTCCACAGCCATGCAATAGCCAGGTAGCTGCTGGATTGCTCAGGCACACCTGGAACCCAGAGTTACACAGCAGCAGCAGCATCCACCTGTGTTCACATCCCCAGGCTGTGACCTTGTACCCAGCATTTCATGCCATGGATTGCTTCATGTTTTAATTGGCTGTTTGGATTGATTCATTTATTTACTTATGTATTTGTTAATGTGGGGGGGTATTTTTGTTTGTTTGCTTTCGTTACTGTCCAGTGTGGGTTTACATTGTTGGGTGTAATTTGCAGCAAGCTACTGGGGGGGTTTGTTTGGAGTGCGCTGGGGACTTCTCAACTGAAAAAGTATTGAAAGTAGTAGCTCTGTAACCAAATGCACTCTGGACAGGTCTTCCCTCATGAAAACAGAAAGATATGGAGCTTACTGTGATATGCCTTGTCTACAATTAATCCTGTGTGTAGCTGGCAAGAAGTTATTTCTCATACTTAATTGATAAAATAACTTGAAGTGGTTAAACTTGATGGCATCTTATGGTCAATTAAGAAAACTGATCTACAGTAGGTGAACTTTTTTTAGAGTTTACCTCCATTAGTATTGATGGCAAAAAATTATTCATCTACTATGTATTGGAAACAATCCGTGATAAACACTAGAAATACAATTTCATACAGAGCCCAAGCTATCAATTATATCCTAAGCACAGCCATTTGTTTATATGGCAAGTGACTGTTTAACCTTCTGCAGGAAAACAAACTAAATATAGAGTGCATGTTTATTTTGAAACAATAGCACCTGCTAATCTAGGTTGTTATCATACATCTTGCAAGCAGCAAGCTGATAAAGATTAGCAGTTCTTGAGGTCTGCCTCTATTTTGTTTTATTTGAACGTTTTTTTCTTGGCACTTAAATCAGTGTATTATGAATAGGTAGTTCTACAGCAGCATCATATGATGGTTGAGAGGTTTTTGTTTTAAAAAATGTTTTGCAGGTTATTCGGGAAGGGCATTTTCGTTTTTTTAGTTGCTTGACTGTCTCACTGAACAATAGCCTGATCTTTGCTCTGCAGAAACTATGAAGCACACAATAAAGCACAGGGCAAGAAATACGCCAAGTGCAAGTACGAGTTCGTGGCAAGAAACAACAGTGAGCTTTCTGTTCTGAAAGAAGAGATTGTGGAGGTAATTTTGTTTGCAAAGACAACACACCAATTTCTGCTGCTACTCAGAGCCGTGGACAGTGTGGCTTTCCTTAATGTTTGCTTCAAAGTGTTTGACTTAGTATGGAAAGTTCAGTTAATTTGTTTTGCATCAATTTTGCTGACTTAGGAAAGGTGCTGTAGAGATCCGTGCTCAAAATACATTTGTGTGTTCCTTCCACCTTCTCTAGTGTTGCTTTTAAACACTAAGTAGTGTTTAAATAACTATCTGTGTACACACAGAGTATAGTGAAGGACTGTTCATTCCAAGAGGATGTGGCACCATAAAAGTGAGACTCATTTGGAAGAGAGGGAGGAACAAAGAGAGAAAATGCTGAGTGTGAGAATGTGGGGCAGGCACTCAGACTTCTGATTGCTCCTGGCTATCCTGCTCCCATTCCCTGTTTACTCAGAAGTGTTGTGCCTCCAAATTTGTGCTCCCCTAGAGCTGCCTTTACTTGGGTTATTAGCAATTATTTATTCCTTTTGTCAACAGCATGTGGGTTGTAGAGATGGCAGCATCTCTGTGCAAGTATTTGATTTTTGTTCCACTGTCTGATCCAGCTCATTCCTGAGTTTTACAGAACTTCATTACACACTGATGTATTATATCTTGAGATCCCCATTTTGAAAAGTGCAGTAGAACCATGTAGAGTTAATGAAGGTGAGAATCAGGGAAGATGCAGGGGTTTCTCAGGGACACATCTGTACAAGATCTGCTGGCAGATGCAGAAACTGTTGTGGTTTTGTTTTGAAATGATTCACAGCCTAAGTACTGGCAGAAGGAAAGTCAGAAAAGAGAGGTAATTAATTTACCAAATTATTTCAGATTCTGGATGACAGAAAGCAGTGGTGGAAGGTTCAGAACAAAAGTGGCAGCACAGGCTTTGTGCCAAACAACATTTTGGACCCTCTGAGGAACACAGAAGGCGCTCAGGGCTGGCCGGAGCCTGCCTACACCCACACCATCCAGGTACTGTCCATCCAGGGGGAAAAAACTCCTCTGGAAATGTCAGTGTGTGCATGTAGAGGAGGAACAGTCACAGCAAAGCTGAAATAGCCACCTATTCCACTGATGAGTCACAAAAAAAAATGTACATTTCTTCGAGAAGGTCATGTCTGTATTTCACAGAGAATGCAGTTGATAGAGATGCAGCAAAATGTTTTACCTCAGGTTTTTTTTTAACCTGCTTATTTGCTTAGAGGTGGTAACACTTCAGTCCTAATGGATGTGTATGCATTTATTTTAATTGCAAATATCCTTTGTGAATTGATAGCTGTTGATGCCAAAGAAGGAGTTTGAATTATTTAAGGTAGGGTCATCTTTGTTTTTCCTAGAAGAGTGAACTCTAGCTTTTCCTTTTATTTTCTGTCTTCATGTGTCTCTATCCCTGTCTTGAATGTATTTAATTATTGTACTTTTGGAGTCATATTTGCTTTTGAATTCACAAAGCAGGTATTTTTCAATTATTATGTCAGTGCATCAACAGCACTCTATTATCCTGACCTAATTTTAATTTTTCCTTCTTTCATGTATTGGTGTGGAATTAGTATTTTTGTTGTTGTTATTTCTTTTATATGTTGAACAGAATTAGAGGGTAAATTACTTAAAAAAAATTTCTTACATCAGCACAATTATCCACCCAAGTAAGGATATACAGAATAAAGTTGTAATATGTATTTTTAGACAAAATTTAAGGGGGTTAGAGGCAGCTAAAAGAAGTTGTTGGATTCTCTAAGACCTCTTTCTTTCCTTTTTTTTTCCTTGTGATCTTGAAAGTTTAGGCAAACAAGTTTGGATTAAGCAGAAGTTCCAGGCCTGCCTCTAAATCAGACTTTTAAACCAAACTTCTGTTGAAGCTTGAAGCTTAATAATTTAATCTAGTATAATATTCATTCATTGTGTCTGCACATTCCAGCTGATGACTGAAAACCAAGAAATGCCACAACATTTTGCAAAATAATGTAGCAGACCTGCCTTGATGTTGATGGGCTTGAATCAGACCATTTCTGACCTTTCCTCTCCCAAATTGTTTGCCTGTAACATCTTGGCTCATTCTGCATTGATTGTGGATTTGCCTGTCTTGGAAGTGAAGCATGCATCTGGAGTGCTTTTCAAATCCTGATTTAAAGACCTGCTTTTTTTTTTTCTTCCTGTGCATGTTATTTTGTGTGTTTGGAATTTGCCAAGTCTTGAGCAAGCTGAGCACAGTTTTGAGTTGAGGTTCTCACACTATTCTTCTCTAGTGCACTCCAGGGTTTGAAGTGTTCTGTTTGAAACAGTGACAAGAGATGGGATGTAATAAAATAATCATTTCCACAAAGCATTCTCCATGGACCTATGAAAATTAGGGTCAGGGAACACCATTTAAGATAAGTTTATTACTTTGCCCTCTGGCAGGTAATTCTACAGCTTGATCATATTCAAATGTGAGCTTGAAATACTGTGAAATTATTTATGATCATAACGAATTGCACAGGATAAATGAAGTCTTTACCAAGACATGTCAGTAATGCTGTTTTAACTTCATGGTGATTATTATAATTTTAGCACTCCTGAGCATTCTCGTTTGTCTGTTTTCCTGTGATGAACACATGGTTTATTTGGGAAGTGTTTGCATAACTCCATTTATTTTCACAGCAGCACTCTGAGACATTGCTGCTATTTCAGAGAGAACTGAGGCCTTGAAGGGATGAATGCCTTGCCCAAAGCCAGATAGGAGAACCTGTGGGTAGAGCAGGAAATTGAAATGGTTCCTGTCAGTGCCTTTGCCAGATCCTGAGCAGGAGCAGGCTCAGTGCCTGTTGCTGTGCAGCTTTTGCTGCTCTCCCAGGTCATCTTCAGCTTTCAAAAATCTGCTTTCAAAGTGGCCTGGCTGCTGTGACCACCTGCAGATAAGTGTTATGTGCAGGGGCAGTGTCTTCCTTTACATAGACTAATAACCTTCAATGCACTGCTCACCAAAGGGTGTTTGTGGATTATCAGGAAGAATTAAGGATTCCATTGAAAGAGAAGATTTTTTCACTTGGTTATACTACAGACACCCTTTCTCTGAGAGATGGATACCTCATTATCACAATTATTCTCAGAGCTGCAAAGTTTTTTTGTTTTGCACTCACTCTGTCCTCCTAGTGACCTCTAAGGCCACACATTACTTTAAATCCTGATTTTTCACTCAGCTGCTTTCAGGATCTAGGTCCCAAACAGTCACTTGAAAGCACTAATGTGATATTCCCAGCAATGCCCCAGTTATTTAATTATCTTTGTGAGTCAGAGGCTATATAACATTGTTTGTCTTCTGGGCAGTTGAATTAGTTCCAGGAAACAGTATTTTTGCTTGTTTGGTACTCTTGTACTTTTAGGAGAGCATTTTGCTGAATTCTTCTATTTTCTACTATTGTTAATTATTGTTTATCAGAGTTTTCTGGGGTGTTGGTCATTTAATCTGGTTTTTTATTGTGAGCCAGCACTGAAATTTCACCATCCTATTATACATGAATACAGTTATACAGTTTCCCAAGCCCTCTGATTTCTTAATTTGTAGAAGTATTGCTGGTGAACCTATGAAATAATCCATCACGGTATTCCCTATTTTCTGTGCACTTTATTAACTTTGTTTTAACACTCTTGAAAATGAAATTTGAAGAACGTAATTAGGATAGAATTGTGTATCTTGGTGGGCATGTTAATTAATCTTCTGACACCCTTTTGGAGGTGAGACAGTTATATTATCAGTGATGTGTACAAAATCCATAGGCAGAGAATAAATGTTTAATAGGGTGCAGTTTGTCCATATTTTCTTTTTTTTTTTGTTGTTTTTTTTAGAATTGGGGACTAGTCCTAGCTAATAACAGTTTGAATAAGTAAATTCTGTCCAAATCCCCTGTAAATTCAGTAAAACCACAAATGTGGTATACCCTGAAAAGACCTGCTTAGTTGGTTTTTAATGGGATTTTTGTAGGCAGCTGTTTGCATAATAGCTGAGCCCACCAAAGTCAACTCTGGCAGAAGACCCTGCTTGAAATTTTCTCTCCCAGTCTCGGGTACCTCATTGGCTCTTTTGGCTGGAGATGAGAGGTTGGTTCTCTCTTGTCCCTTCAGTGGAGTCCCAGGAGATCCAAACCTCAGTGCTGTTGACAAAGCTAAGGCTGAATGCTCTGCAGCCTCTTGGTGGACTCGTGTCATTGGGCAAACAGGAATGTGGCACCGAAACATTCAGAAAGAGAGGAAACTGAAAGCTCTGTGTCTGTGTTAACCTAATGAGAACATTTCCCAGCACTAACACTGCTTTTGGTTGTTTCCAATGCCTCTTCTGTCTGTTTTTCCCATAGTTTGAATATGTATATTCCCTTTTTATAATGCCAAAATATATTGCTCCCACTCTTTTACACTGGTCAAGAATTAGGGTTGGTACCATTAGCATTTTTACTCAAACTTATTATTTTGCTTCCATTAAAAATAGAGTGAATTATACTGAATCTTGTTTTTTTCACTGGATGCAGCCTGTACTGTATTGAAAACAGCTTTGGGACTTTATTTTTTTCCTGTAAAAACGAAGATTTTTCTGGCAAGAAATAAGTAAACAAAATTTAGTCAGAGTAAGCTTTAACAATATATGCAGATTTTTAATGAGTGTGTGTATCATCACCATTCCAAACAGTTTAAAGCTTTTGTTCCAATTTACGTGAATTGAGGAGTGCAGGTTAATTCTTAAAAGAAATAAAAATATGAGGAAGAAGGAAAAATAAACCCCAGAATTGTTCATAGTTCTTTTTGCTGTGGGGAAATCAGTGAGTCAGCAGATTGTCCAGGGAGAGGGCATGGAGTGACAGAACAGGGGGTGTAATGGTTTTAATCTTAAAGAGGACAGGTTTAGATTGAATATTAGGAAGAAATTCTTTACTGTGAGGGTGGTGAGGCACTGGAACAGGTTGCCCAGGGGAGCTTTGGATGTCCCATCCCTGGAAGTGTTCAAGGACAGGCTGGATGGGTGTTTGAGCAATCTGGGATAGTGGAAGGTGGCCCTGCCCATGGGAGGGGAGTTGGAATTAGATAGAACCATCAGATCCCTCCCAACCCAAACCCTTCTGTGAGTTTAGGTCTGAGAGCAGAGACCTTTATCTCATTTGCTGAGCTAGACAACACTTCTTCAGCTAGAAAACTGAGCCCTTTTTTAATATCTACTGTGACTTAACTCTTATTTTTCTACAGTTACAAGTGTTCCTTACATTCACCTGATGATCTTCAATCCATTGGCAGTCTTTTCCTTGGGTTTTGTTTCCCATTAAACCTGTTTCTAAGTTTCTGTCTGGGTAGTTGCTCTGAAAAGAGCTGACTGCTTATATGGCATCACATGTGTATGTTTTGTAGCCAGCACTCTGTTCCCTATTCAAAATAAGGATATCAGAATAAATCACTGTTAGCTTCCTAGTGAGTAAAAAGAGGTAATTACTAAGACTAATGTTCCTTTAGTTTAAATTGCTAATGTGCATGACATTTCAGGAGTGATGTGTGAGACAGTTACTTTTTACCTTTCTAACGATACTATTTGATGTGATTTACTCCATTTTCCTCACAGCAATTACTGGGAGAGCTTTCAGAGGTAACTGAATTACTCTTCTGATGTTGAATCTCAAAAATTCCTCTTTTGGACTGTGTAGTCACCAAATTCCATAGTGCATGCTTGGTTCTTTTTATAGCAATGAATAGAAGTGATGGGATGAATGTGTGCATGTCCTCAAAAGATCTGGAGTTAAAAAAACCAGAAGTGTTAAAAAAAGAAATGGTAAATGGGATTCAAATATATAATTGGTTTTTTGGGCACTGTTCAGCAAAATGCAAACAGTATTTTAATGTGGTTGCATTTGTAAATTTAGAGTTTGAGTGACGTTTCCAGATTAATTTTTGTTTTCACTGCAGCAGGTTGTTTTGATGAGGCTCATGATTGCAGTACAACATGTTTTTGCAGCTCCTCCAGTAACATCCACTGAAAGTTACATGTAGCTTTTAGCTTTCTCTTTTTCTGGATTTTGATTGTGGCAATGGGCAGTGGATGCCTTGGTCTGTAACGAATCCTCTCTATCATAAAAAAGTTCTACTTTTTCTCTGTGTTTTTTTAAGAAGGTCAAAACACACATGAAGAAGGTACAATGTGGGGATGACTGTCTTGGACAGTAATTGGAATCTGTGAACAAGATGAAAAGATGTGACTGTCATTGGAATTTTTTAGTAGCTGTGAAATTTTTAAATTCATTGACAAGATTTTGAGTCTATCACAGTACATCTATATATAATAAATTTTGGTATATTTGCTATACACCTAGTGGGGCACTCTACACCAAAGGGCAGGTTTCATAAATATATTTATTCTGCTTGTTCACTTTTATATCATGCTTTTCACTTTCCTTGTCATTTGGCAATTAAAAAAGCATTTATTTTCTTAACATTGAAGCAGTAAAATACAGAAAAGTCAATCATGATTTTTTTTTTAATCTCCCACATTGCAGAAAGCAGTTAAGATGGATGCCTTTGAACAACTAAATGTTGAGATAAAAATAAATGAACGAACAGAAATCTTTACTGGGAGATGTTTTGCAGGGATATATGTTTGATTTAGTAACTGACTATTATTGTTTATGTGAAAAATCATCCAAGGAAAGTAAGAGTCATTTCTCAGGGTTAATTGATTGGGCAGAGAAGCTGATGGGATAAATTTTCTACTAATTTAAATTCACAGCAAAGTGACTTGTCCATCAGCTGGGCTTCTCTGAGCTGGAGATTCCTGTACAAAGGCAGTTGCTGACACTTGATGAAAGTTTGATTGTTGTCAGGGCAGTGTTCTGCTGCTCAAATTCTAACATATGGCTCCTACAAATATTTCCCTACTTGATCCCTGTAAAACCCTCTGCCTCCAAGGAAATAGGGAAAGGTATTTCAGGAAGGAGCAATGAATCTGGAGAATGCATTCATCTCTCTTCATACCAAAGTAAGCAGACTTCTCATAACTACGAGATGAGGCATCCCTGTTGAGCAAACAAACTTTAATATTGAACTTTCAAGCTGTGTTAGTCCAAAATTGTGGAGAGGGAACACTGTTAAACAGTGTTAAACAGTGAGATATGGAGTTTGAACTGCTTGAAGGAAAGAGGTAGCATAGGTGACTTATGGATTCGTCTGTCTTTATGATTGCTCTGGGAAAATACAGGTGTCCTTATGTGACTGGTGCCATTCTAAAGGCAAAGAAGAAGTTACTGCCCAATGTTATTCTTGAGACACCTGCTAGTTAGTTATTAGCAGCCAGATGACTTACATGTTGTTAAAACATTGCATTAAGTGGGGGAGAAAGAAATAACAACCCTGTTCCAAGCATTGGGAAATCTGGGGCTTGTTTTTTTAATCAGATTATTGCCTTGAGATGGCTTGTAGTGACCACGTCCATAGCTGAAAAGGCAGAGATGAATGGATAGGAGGAGCAGGAACCTCTTAAATGCTGTCTGAAGGTCAAGAAACAATGTGTTATCCTATCCTCAGTGACATTTAGAAGTTAAAACATTAGTTCAGTTTAGATGTGGCTGGATGTGTTCATTTTTCTTTTTTTTTTTTTCATAACATCTCTAAAATACACATTTTTACACTGATAAAGTTCAACGAGTCAGAAGTTTTGAAAGCTGTTAAAAAGTGCCAGTTAATAGAAGTTTGGGATTTAAAAACAGTTTAATTTATAGAATTCATCTGCTTGAAAGAAAGAAAGGTGTTTCAGAGGATTTCTTTGCTGTGAGTCTTGTGTCCGGCAGGGAAGGAAATTGATGTCAAACACTGATGCCAGGTCAACTTTTGGCAAATTCTGGAGCTGTATTTGGCAAGTGAGATGAATAAACGACACCATTTGGTGCAAAGTCTGTGTCTGTCTGTCGTCTTGCCCAAATCCCGTTTCCTGACCGAGCCCCTCTCTCTGCGTCCCGCAGAAACAAAGGACGGACTACGTGGCGAAACAACCCGAGGCGGCTCCCGCCACGCCCTCGCCGCCGCCCACCCCTGCTCCTGTCCCCGTGGCTGTCCCCCTGCCCCCCAGTGCCCCAGCTCCCATCCCAGTGCCCGTGCCCAAGGCGCCGGCCGCCGTCAGCCGCCAGAGCAGCACCTCCAGCGACAGCGGCGGCAGCGCGGCCCGCGACACGCAGCGGAACAAGCAGATTCCTGTGGACCGTAAGTTTGCCATAAGAAGTCACATAAAAAAAGCTTTCCTCCTGTTTCCTCTGTGTGTTTGGTTTGATTCTGGGGTTCCTTGAAGTTGAGTTTCAGGTGAATCTCCATGGAAAAATTTAGTTGTAACCCTTATGTTTAAGATACGAGTTTGCTGTAGATGTGTGTTCTGACCCTCACTATAATTACTATAATGGTAATTAAGGTAACTTTACAGTTGTCCCATCCTAAATCACAGAATCACCAGGCTGGAAGAGACCTTTAAGATCACTGATTCCAGTCCATGCCCTAACACCTCAACTAACCATGGAACTGAGTGCCACATCCAGTCTTTTTTTAAACACATCCAGGGGTGGTGACTCCACCACCTCCCTGGACAGACGATTCCAGTATTTTATCACTCTTTCCATGAAAAACTTTTTTTTAACATCTAAATTTCTCATATCTGGGATCTCTAAGTCAGTGGTTTTCACACTGGAAATGCCCATGCTGATGTGCTGGCTAATGCACATTTTCCACCTGAGCTCACTGCCACATTACAACCTAAATCATTTTTAAAATCAGTTACATTGTTTTCACACTTCAATTCGTGATCATCCATATTTCCAGGTCATTTGTACCGTTCTGAAACACATGTTCAGGGCTTCAAGAACACTTGCGGGTCTGGCTGACGCACAGGAACTATGCTGTAATAGTTTTGTAGAGTTACTTTACTGTCAGGGCCCCCTGGCGTGGTCAAAGCAACAGCACCTGGCAGGGCATGAAGCAGACTTTGGTGTCCTTGTCCCAGGAGGACACAGGGACATATTCCATACCTCTATAGCTGGAAAAACTTGGTAATGTGCATCCAGTAGTGTGTTGCTGTCTTGAGAAGTTCTGATTAAGGGCACCTTGTAAATATGCCAGTTGAGGCATGCTGAGGCTGCTACTCTGTATTGACTGGAAAGCAGGTAGGTTAGGAAAGCTTGTTTAGTCAGTAATTTCTGTCCTAAATGCACTTTAGGCAATGTGATTGCTTGGCTTAGAAATAACTGAAACATGTAGGCAAATGTTTGCCACAGCTTTTAAAGTAATAGCTGTAAAAATAATGAGCTTTTTCTAGTTCAAGAGTTGACAGCTTTTCATATCCTCACTGCCTGTACCAGCAAATCGTGCTTGCACCTAAGGCTGGAACTGGCACTGAGCATAATCCTTTCTGGGGAAGAGCTTCTTTGCCCCCTGTCCCCAGTGGATGGGAAGTGTGTCTGTGTGGATAATCCTGTTGGTGGAGACTGTGGTGACATGGCCTGGTGGAGGACAAGCTCCTACCCAAGCTCTGAACTCAGAAGAGTTCTGGGAACTTTTCCCTATATTCACCTAATGGATGATCTGGCTGGAAATCAGATCAGATTGGAGATCTGGAGAACTGGAGAACAGCCTTGCTGGATGAACAGGCTTCACTGCTGCTTCCCAGAGAAAGAGTTTGTTGCTTAAATAAAAGCAGGCAAACAAACAGTTACAGAAGGTGTGAAAGTGAGGGTGAATTTCCCCCCCACAAACACAAATGATAATTTTATTTCTGTGGAAGGAGTTTTCTGTAGCATGGCTGTGTCCTTGAATCCATAATGGCTTTCTCTATCCACTCTAGATGGAAAGTGGGAAGACCATCCTGGTTTTAGGTACAGGGCATGTGTGAGGTGTGAAGAGTTACTGGAGAGGTGTGGGTCACACACAGGAGGTCCTGTTCTCTCCTGGAGCTCTCAAAACCTTCAGAGAACAGGTGCCTCTGCAAAGGTGATGGGAAACCTGCTGGCCAAGTACCCACCTGAACCTGCCCCATGCCCAGGGCATCCTGTTTATTTCTGATAACACATCTAACAATGGGAAGGAACTCTTATGTAACAGCTAAATATTTGTCTCTTGATACAGTCTCAGTCGAGATTAAGTGTAAGTCTTTCAAAATCTGTGTAAACAGAAGGAAGATAGCAATGTTCTGTGTCTCTTCCTGCTTGGGAAAATAAGCTTTGATAACAGAGCCTAAAGGCTTTCCTGGTATAACCCCTGTCAGATTTGCACAAATCACTGAGCTCGTGTCACTGGGCTTCTGATTCACACTCAGGGTGGGGGGAGAGGAGAAAACCCTACACATTTGAGGCCTGAATGCCTCAAATATTGTACTAGAGATACTCCTTCCACTTTCAGCCTGAGGCTATTTTGTAGAGGAAAAAAGGAAATGGTTAAACCAATGTTTTTTCTTCTTTTTTGCTGTGGTGATTGAAGAAATAATCCTAGAGACCTATGTAAAGCTTGTTTTTATTTGTTTAACTGGCTAGAAATACTGATCCCTGGAGAGGTTTTGAGGGGAACCCCTGGAGAGGTTTTGAGAGAATATAAAAGGAAAGTAGAGAAAGCAAAAATGTTTCTGTCTTGCAGGGTTTTTTTTCATATTGAAGTTGTTTTGATTTCATCTGTTCCTATCAGTGTAATGGAAGAAAAGGAAGAGGTTTTGCCATCTGAGTGCATTGAGAGGGAGGTGTAGTTATTGTTTGTGTATCAAAGTGAGAAGGTTGAATAAAGATCACCAAAAATATCTTGGCAAGGAAATCCTGAGAATTTTTGAGATCATTTGAGTTGTTTGTCAGAGGATTTTTATAGCTGTTCCAATGTTATGGCACAGAGAGTTAAACTGCGCAAATTCAGTATCTTCTCTGAGCCCAAAAGGTTATTTACACCTCTTTGAATTCTACCTATTTTTGTGAAGTTATCCAGAGAAACGTTTATAGTAATTTTAAACAATTCTCGCTGTCATTATAATTGATCTTGTTGAAATGACTGAAAAGCATTTCACTTGGTTGTCTGCTAATGAACAGCAACTGAACTAAATGTTTCAGACAAATGGCTTCTGGGGCATAATGAATTCTTACAGTTTTGTTTAAAATGAATAAATAAATAAACAAATCTTGCCCAATTCTTGAGTCTCTAGTGAGAGCAGCTACCCTTTTTTACAAATTCCTTTTTTAATGCAAGATGCGACAATGTTTCAGCTAAGCAGCCACTCCAGGCTTGGAGTGAATTCAAATTTCTCAAAACCCTGTCAAAAATCTGATTGCTACAATAGCTCATTAGATGTAAGTTGCTGTGTGTCAGCAGCTGTGAATTTTTTTTGTTTTGCCTATGTTTATTTGCAACAAAAAGTTGAACTTTCAACTAAAAAACTGTTTGTGGAAAGTACTACCTTCCCACACTGTGAGAAATCTTACAACCTTCTTCATTGTGTTCTTGTTTTCATTTTTAAATCCTCAATTCTGTTTGAAAAAAAAGCAGACTATGACAATTGAAGAGCCCTCCATTCTCATTTTATTCTGCAGCTTGGGTGCTGTCACAATGACCTGCGCCTCTCTGTGACTCATATCTCCTTTCTGGGGTCTTAGTTGAATTCTGACTGGGTTTTTTTCTGTGTTTTTGCTTTGTTTTGCAAAGAGAGGATTGGAAATATTTCCAGTAATAATTCAGTCAGATCCAATGAATGAATCTTTAAAGAATAAAGAACGTTTATGATTTCATGCGAAGAAATTCCTCATTACAAGAAATTACTTGGCTTTGATAAAGAACCTTGAGAAGAACTCCTGTGAGATTCTCTCTCTCTGTCTCTCTCTCTAGGCAGGAAATCCCAGATGGAGGAGGTGCAGGATGAACTTGTTCACCGGCTCACCATCGGCCGCAGCGCTGCCCAGAGGAAATTCCACGTGCCACGGCCAAACATCCCGGTGGTCAACATCACCTACGACTCCTCTCCTGAGGATGTCAAAGCCTGGTTGCAGTCCAAGGGATTCAACCCTGTGTAAGTTCCAGGGCAAATGGAGCAAAACTTCTTTAAATTGTTTTCCTGTCAGGTGGTCTGACCACCTTTTAAAAACAGGCAGCCTCTGGAAAATCAATTGATGTCAGTTGCACTCTTAGAAAAAAATTTTATATATGTGTGTGTGTATGTATATATATATTTGTGTGTGTATGTATATGTGTGTATATATGTTTGTGTATATACATATATTTATGTGCATAAGTGTACCTAATACATATATAAAATGTATTGGCAGATTATATAAAACATAATATAGAGAGATTCTGTAGATCTGTAAACTGTCGATCTATTAATATATAATATATATAGATTCTGTAAATCTAGAAACACATTGGCATATATATGTATATATACACATATATATGTATATACAAGTTTATGCTAATGTGTTTCTAGATCTACAGAATCTATTCTATTTTATATATTCTATTTTATATAGATATAAAATATTTATATTTTATATAGATGCTATATATATTATACACATACACTGTGTACTATATACATATAGAGGCTAATATATATTTTAGCCTCTACCAAAAACTGTCCTGATATACTCAATTGACTTCAGTGGTCTTGCTGCATAAAGTTTGCTCTGAATTTCACAGCCCTGCCCGAGGCAGTGTGGGCTGAAGACAACCTATTTCACTCCCTTGGCCAGTGTGGTTTTGCTCATTTGCTGTTTGTTCCCCTGGTGTGTCCCCAGGACTGTGAACAGCCTTGGTGTGCTGACGGGGGCTCAGCTTTTCTCCCTCAATAAAGAGGAGCTGAGGACTGTTTGCCCAGAAGGGTCCAGAGTCTACATCCAAATCACGGTACAGAAATCTGCCTTGGAGGTATGGACAACTCTTCTTACTCACCTCATCTGGGGCTCCACTCCTCAACCTGTAGGATTAGATAACTCCTTCTGTGAGGCAGGTGGTTTTTCCTCAGTTCCCATCACATTGATAAACATTCTTTTTATCTCAGTTATTTGGTATTAATTCATTGGAACATGAATTAATTCATTGGAACATTAATTCATTTGAATTCATTCAAAAACACCAGGTGAGATCTTCTCCACTTCTAAAGGGATGCAAAAACATTAGAAATAGTATTCAAGCTGGATGTTCTATGGTGTAATCAGACTGCAAGAAGACAAAATCAGCCAAAAAGAACTTTGGGGAAAACAGTGGGAGAGTAAAATGCCCTGCTTCTTGCTTTACCTGGTGCTTGGACAAACACATACGCTTGATAATTTTGGTGGTGACAAGTGATTTTGCTTTATCTTTGTAGAGGAGTTTTGATTTATGGGCCATAAGAAATTGGTAGGGTGAGCCTGCTGCTGTTGGCCTTTCAGGTCAGACACTGGGGCACCTGCACTGAAGGGAAAATGATGCTGGTCTCTGTATCTCAAACATGTACCACAACAGGAAAACACTCTGGACAATGTGCTGGCAGAGTTTCTGAGCCAAGGATCAAGTATTGTGTCTCTGTATTTACTGCTCTGCAGCAGTTTACTTTAATTAAAGAAGTGCTGTCTTTTAAACACCTCAAGCTTGTATCCAGAGCTGTGTTAAGGACAATTCTTGCCAATTTTAAACCAGTAGAATTGGAGATGCACCTACATTTTTTTTTTTAACCTTGCTGTGGCAAGTGTGGAAATGATCTAGATGTGTGATCAACTCAACTGAGAAATTATATTCTCCACATCCTATTTAGAAGAAAATCGTGAAGAGTTTTAAAATACTTTTCTATCCTCTCCTTAAGCTGAGACTGTCTCACTTAAATGATTTTAAGCATTAACTACCAGGCATATTTTTAAAGACAGGGTTATGATGATGCATATTTTACACTTTACATGATCAGTGTGGCTCAGAGAGCATCATTTTCTAGCACTGTCAAAATTGCTTTATTCCCTTCTTCAGGCCCTATTTTCCTGTTAAAGGAAGGGAGAAATATTCCACCTTCACTCTTAGGAATATAAGTCACTACAGTCCAGAGCAATCCATCATTTCCTAGTGAAGATATATTTGTATTCTTCTACTTCTTTTGCATGTCAGCTATCTTATTTCGGTGTACTGAGATGGAAGTGGCTTTGCAGTGGAATTTGGTCTGAAAAGCTGAGATGCACTGGCTCAGAGGGGTCTTTTCCCCTCCGAGCTGTTACTCTGCTTGCGCCATTTACGTCTCACTCTGCAGAAAACTCAAAAGTTCAAACTTACTTAATAAATGCCCTACAAGAGTTAATTAACAGGTACTTAGGGTCTAACAAGGTTGTGTGGAGGTTTGTTGTTGTTGTTGTTTGGGTTTTTTTTTGTTTTTCTGGGAAAAGGTAATTGAAATGTTTATTTCTGCCTTGGTTATTTGAGGCTGAATTTCAGAATTTATGCAATTCCTGATGGCTTGAGCCTGTTGTTTGCTGAATTACATCATGAAAGGAAGTTGCACTGTCCTTTCTCTCCCTATAATAGTATAATATAATGCATCTCAAGCTCATCAGTCATGTTGTCATTGATGTTATCAGGAAGGCAAATTCTTTCAGCTTGGGCTGCTCAGTTATTCTCAGGAAAATATTTGTACGTGACCTCTGCTAAAGTACTTTTGTTGGGTATCTGCTGATGGTTTTTTATGTATGCCTTCAGTAATGGGTGCTGCACTTGCTCTGTATCTGAAACCAAGAAAGCAAGGACAAGAATTAACACAAATTAAGACAAATAAAGCCCTCACTCTCAGAGAATCACTTCTAGGGCCCCTCACTGCTTTGCCCTTCCACTCAGAGAGAGGAGAGCAGTGGTATTTTAAGGAGGAGGAGCACTGTAGTTAATTTAGAAATCTTCTTACTCTCTTTGTGGCACCAGGTACTGCATTTTAATGGATATAATGGGGTAAATCTATATTAAATTTTATGAAATTAATAGGATGCATTTTCAGAGTTCAGAACCAACTGCAAGATTTTCCCCTTAACAGTCCTGGAATTTGCTTTATAAATTTCAAAACCAGTTTCTGCTTCCTTATTCAGAGGCTATTTTGGAAGCTGATTTTGAAGTTTTGAAGGTTAAGTCATGGCCAGGTAGTACAGTAGCAGATATGGCTCTTGGTTTGGAATCCCCTGGTTTTATTCCATGTCATGCACATTTTGGGAAGTTCTGCTCTAATGAATAGGTGTCCTGGCCTTGCTAATAATTTCATTTATGTGGAAAAAGCAATGTTTGCAGCTGGTTCAACAGACCTGCTTGTCACTCCTAAAAGGTGAAATAAAGCCTTGTCCTCACAATACCTCCCAGTTACTAATATTATAATATAGTCCAATTTCTGTAACTCTGTGCTAAATTTGAAACATTCTGAGCTGCAAATGCCTCATGGTGAATTGTGTGAGAGCCTGAGACTGAATCCTTACTTAGGTCTTATGCAATCCCACATGCCTGTGTAAGCTTCGTGTTTCCATAAAACTGAACCCACCAAGGATTTACTTTCAGGTTTTTAATTTCTAAATATCATTGCCCAGATTTTTAAGCGTGGAATCCTAACAAACTCATTGAGTTTTAAATCTGCTTTTACTGAAGCCATATTTTATGAACCCCCTAAATATCCAACACTTCCAGGGCCTCATGTGGGAATTCAAGATGCTGAGCAGTGCTGAAAGGCAAGCTTATGCTTTTAATAGTTTGCAGATTTTTTTTTTTCTGGTCTATATTTAAGGATAGTGTAAATACTTTTCTACTGGAGCTGCCAGGTGAGTTTGTTCAAACAACTTTGTCTTAACAAAATGCTGGCAGAGGAATTTCAGTACCTGTCACAGCCACAGAATAAACTCTTCTCTTTTGTTTCTAGGCTAACAGTGGCAGTTCAGAACTGCAAGAAATTATGAGAAGACGGCAAGAAAAAATCAGTGCAGCTGCCACAGATTCAGGTGTGGAGTCCTTTGATGAAGGAAGCAGCCACTAAACGTGTTTCCTTTTTTCTTTCATTCCACTGTCCATAGCATTAAACCATCCAGCTTTGCTTTAGGAAGCAGGGAAGGGGAATGTCATTGTATTGTAAACTAGCCAACATAAAGAAAATTTACAGTAGTCTCCAGAGAAGTACCTGCTGCTGGCTCACCATGAGAAATGAACAGATGAGAAATGCAGTGGAGATTCCTGACAGGTGAAAATATTGGTACACGATTCATTCACACCCAGAGGATGAATCTTGGCTTTATGGAATTAACGTGACAGATAAACTGGAGCCTGTCTTTGTTGGTGATTCATCTGAGGGAAGCTGAGCCAGCAATAAAAAAACATTTGAACCCTTCAGTAATAACAAGATTCTGACTCCCATCTCTTGCTATAGTGTGCAGTTATGTCTGTTTTGGCTCAGGCTTTCTTGTCAGGCATTTGGCTGCAGGATGTTTACTTAAGTTGTCGACTCCAGCAAATGTAGAGGAAATGTTTAGGGAATGAACAGCAGCCCAACACAGACTGAATCTTTTCTGCATCACTCCTAAGATGTTTTATTACTAATGAGGCTGTTTATAGCACAATAATATTCTCTACATTGATTTTATCCGTATTTCACCTGTGATGAACTATAATATTGCACAAGAAGGAGTAACTAGAAAATAGTAACACAACCCAGCTCAAAGAGGTGATGAGATCTGCTGTAGCCATGCAACAACTCACAGTACTTTTTTAAAAAAAATATAATTGCATTTGTTTTGTCTGTAACTTAACCCATCAAAAACAGCAGTGTATAATCTAGACTTCTCTGTGTGTTGATCCCAGATATCAGTTTTTCCTCATGCAAAAAGCCTTTGTAATTTCCTTTATAAATGTAATCTTTCGGAAGAGTGGATTCCTGAAGGCAGAACAGGGGAAAAAAGAAAAGAGAAACATCCCTTCCAGAAAATGTTATTTTTGGAGACGCAATGATTTTTGTCACAAAATGTTCTGTTTCACATGGTCATGTGATTTTATATATAATATATGTATTATATATAATATATAATATCACTTAATTTAGACAAATTTAATCATCTAGTTTGATTAAGTTTCATAGTGCCTTTTTCACATGAATCAGCTTAAAGTCTGCAATAAACAGTATTTCTTGTCTGTTAAAATTGTTGTATCTTTGTGGCTACAAGGACAGTATTGAGAAAAGAAAGTAATCTTGATTTTTGCCATTAGTTTGCTTTTCCTCTGCATACAAGGGAAAAAATCTATTAATTTTTCACAAATGAAAAATTAAAATCTTAATAAAGGTGTTAGTGCCATTTATTGTAAATGTCCTTGCAAATACTACTGCTGTGTGGTTGGTTGTGTGTCCATGTATGTTTTTACATTTAATATATATCCTTTATGCCTGTCTGCATAAAGATGGCCTTATTCAGGAATGGGTTGATAAATCCCATTACTTGTAAATGCAGGAGGAGGAACCTTTAAAAAGGTCTTTGAAACTCCTTTTTAAAACTTAGAGTCCCTGTATTTTCTCTCATGGGAAGGATGTCTGATTTCATAAAAAGCACTGTGCTGGTAACCTGCACCTCTGCTCCCCTGATAATTACCAATATTCATCCTCTCTGCTCGCTTTTATTTCAGCATTCAGCCCATGGTTGGTTTGCTTTTGCCCAGAAAGAGGCATCAGCTCTGAGGGGTGCCAGACTTTGGGAAGTGGAGGAGGGAGAACTCACGTTTCACCTCAGAGGGAAAATAGGTGGCTTCACAACTGTTTGAGGGGTTTTTTTGAAGCTGGGTTTTTGTGTAGCTGAAGTTTAGGAAGTGCCAGACAAGTCTGAACGTGGTCAGTCTGCTCAGAGGCTTCTTAGGAGATACTTGGGGGGGAAGGAGGAAACCCCTCTACACACACTGAAGGGATCAGCAGAATTATCTTGGGGATTGGTTGCTTGGCTTGTGTCTTTTTTTCATGGTTTCTAAACTACTAATGAATTAACCACCAAGTACTCCTTGGATTGTATTTTTACCCTTTAAACTTTGCTGAACTAACCACTATGATTTCTGTGTTACAGTCTGTGAAATGTGAATGGTGTTTAGACAAATATTTCCCTGTTTGCTGGAATTTCCTTGGTGGTTTAAAGCACTACAGGGAGCTTCACCTGCCGTGCTTTTTGCTGCCATGCAGTTTTTGAATTTTCATTCTGTTGGCAGTGGTAAGAAATCAAAAGGAGATCTCATTTGGGGTTCCCCAAATGAAAATAAAATGTTTTCTTCAAAATATTTCATGGTTTAAATGAAAACAATAGTAAAATGCAGTGTTTCATTCAAAATGTTTTCTCTAGGATTTGAGCAGTGAATACGAATATTTTAGAAGGATGTGGTATGTCTTTGAGAAGGAAACAAAGCAGTTTTTAAAATGCCAAAAGCAGTGCCTTATCAGACATGTAATAAGAGGGAGTAATTGAGGAGTAATTTACTGTTTTGCTGCCATCAATCTGCGTTTTTAGCTGGGTGGAGGGAAGGCGTTTCAGCACCCTGTGTTCACTCAGCAGCTCTGTGCTTTCAAAGAACAAACCTTTTAACATCAGCAAGGCACCTCTTCCCATTTCTTTAGGCTGCCTGTTCCCTTGGGACACCATGGGGAGAGCAAACCATTGGGAAACCTCACATTTAATTCATGAAGAACACTTCTAATCAATATTGCTGGGTGGAGCAGTTTATTTACCATCTAGCAATTCAAATGTGAAACAGGGCTTGGTTCTGACAAACTGTGATCTGTGAGATTTGTTACAAACCTTTACTGCTTCAAAGCATTGAACTGTATAAAACATTGGTGGTTTGGTGTTTGTTTGGTTTTTGTTTTGAGTGGGGGTGGGAAATAAGTGCAGATATATCCATGACTGATGTGTGCAGAAATAAATGGTTTATGAAGCAGAAGAGAGATCATATCCAAAATGATAATGCTAGTCTGAAACATGCAGAGCTCTCAGTGTGTTCATCAGTGCTTGTGAACCTCTCTTGTAACATCAGAATTTTGGTAATTTAAGGGAATGAACAAAATCCATAAATAACTGTAAGATGTAAATTCTTTCTAATTAAGACACATGTAAGTCACAGAATTTTTATTTTAATGTGGGAGTGAAGGCATTTTGAGTTTACAGGGCACAGATAGGAGGAAGCTACAGATTGAATACCAGACTCTGTTCAAGCAGGTATCACCACTGATTTTCCTGGGCTGCATTTCAAGCAGAAAGGAAACACGATTATGAATGAGAACTCAACATTCTGGTCAAATTACCCTTTCATAGGAGCCCAGTTTTTCTGCTGTGTTGAGTCTGGTGTCTAAACCAGCCCTGTTGAAGGATTGCATCAAAAGGATTTGAGGGAATAGATGTGAGATCAATCTCCCACCTCTACATGAAAGCCACCAGCATGATATATGAGAGGAATCTGTGTTGGTTCTGTGTTTAAATATTTCACAGATTTAAATTTCTACTGCAGCTATGTCAGCTTTTTGCTCCTAAGTGCCTTTGGCTTCCCTTAATCTTTTTTTCAGTTTCTGAGGTGCTTTAGGTTGCAGCTTTGGCCTCTAACTACTCCTTCAGTTTTCAGACCAAAATGAGTATCAGGATGAGTCTGTGCTTCTACTCCTGGGTAATAATTGCAGATTAAAAAAGGAGATGGGTGATGACAGGGAGCCTTCCTCGAGGATTGCTAGGGTTCTGTGACTGGTGCCTGTCACAGCAGCAGCAAAGCTCAACCCACCTCAAAGCTGCTCTCATCAACACGTTTTCAAGGCATGCAAACAGAGCACGTAAAGCTTCATTAAACAGAGATGCTCAGAGCCCGCTCCGCGCTGGAGCAGGGAGGCTGTGCTGCCCGCAGGGAAAAAGGAAAGGGAGGGGAAAGAAAAAGAGAACTCCGGGCGCTGCTGCGGGAGCAGGGAAAAACCAATCCCGCCGTGTTGTGCTGACAGCCGTAGGGACGAGATCCTTCACTCCGCAGTGCCCGGGCAGCGGTGGCGGTGGGAGCCGAACGGACCCGGGGCTGCTGCATCCCCGCCTGCCCCCGAACACCCGCGGGAGCAACGCGGAGGGGGAAAGGCGACACAAAAAACCCCTCTGAAGGCCGCACGCAGCAAAAAGCGGGGGGGAAACACCGAAAACAAATAAAGAAAAGCTTAAAAAGGCACAGAAGCGCTTGTGGCTCCCACCTCCCGGCCTGGAGCCCGCGGAGCTCCGCGGAGAGGGGCCGCCGGTGCAGGGCCGACCCCGCAGAGCCGCCGGGGCTGTTGGAAAGCGAGACCGGGAGGGAACGGCGGTGGAACTGTCAGAGCCGGGAGGGAACGGCGGTGGAGCCTGCAGCTCCGGGAGGGAGCTGTGCTGAAGGAAATGTGCTCCGGGTCCTGCCGTCCGCAGAGCTCGCGCGTTCCGTACGGAGCTGCGAACCGAGCGGTGCCCGGGGCTCGGGGCTTTCTGGCGGATAAAACTCACCCGCGCGGAGCCACCGCGGCTTCCCGTGCAGCGGGAGCGGCTACCCCGGGCCCCTGGGGACACCGTGTTCCGCGGGAACCATTCTGCAGGGACGCACGCACACAGGTTCCGTCTCGGGGCTCTTTGTTGTCCCGCGGTTCGGACCCGGAGCAGCTCCAAGGTCTCATTTCCGGCAGCGGGAATTCCCTCGCTGAGATGGCCCGGATTTTACCGCGGTTTAACCTCCCGGGCTGGGCGTTACCCCTGCGCACTTTGGCGCGGCTCTACGATACTACCGTACTACGGCGCGGGGCGTAATTTGCATACTACGCGGCGCGTAATTTGCATACCGATACTACGCATTGCGTAATTTGCATACTACGCATTGCGTAATTTGCGCACATAGACTACGCGGCACGTAATTTGTATACTACGCATTGCGTGTTTTGCATACCTATACTACGCATTGCGTAATTTGCATAGTACGCGGCGCGTATTTTCGATACTACGCGGCGCGGCACGTAATTTGCATAGTGCATGGACCTCTGTTCCTGCGTTCCTGTGTTCGTTCCTGCGCTTCTTTCTGTGTTTGTTTCTGTGCGTTCCGAGGCCCCGGGCTCTCCCCGCTCGGCTCCCGCTCCCCGCCCGCTTCTTGTCTCTGTGTGTTTCGGGCCGTCCCGGGGCCGGCTGGAGCTGCAGCCGGAGTCTTTGGCTGCTTTGTGGATTCGCCGCTCACAGCTCGTTTCGCTGCGGGCTGTTGTTCATTTGTGGCTTTGTGGATCCCATCTCTCGGTCCCGGCTCGGCCGCCGCCTCCCGCCATCGCCTCGGCTCAAATGTTGGACCAAGTCAACAGAGATTCTTTCATCTTCATGCAGGAAATGCCAATTCTTTATTCGCAGAACTTTATACAGTTTTCACACATCTCCTGTGCAACGCCTGTTGGCTGGTTGTTTTCTTACCACTTCATTTTTTGACCAGAAAGTGATTTGTGTGTACATGCTAAGATTCAGGTTGTTGATGTTTTTCCTTTATGGGTTCTCATGGAACAGCTGGTATTGTTTACACAGATGCACTTATTCTTCAACCCAGGAATAGGTTGTTGTGTTAACCAACCTTTCATACCAAGATAGTTTTCGGATGGGAATTCGCAAATTTGCAAATTGCTTAACTACACTTAGGTGAGATGACAGGCCAGCTCTTAATTTAATAGAGCAGGCCTGATTTTAGGTGGCCTTTCTTTTAGAATTCTTCTCCCTGTCACAACACACAACATTCTTCTCTCACAAGAAAGGGCTGAAGTAACTAACAGCTTTTGCCTGCCTCAATGAAATGACAATTTTGGCATAAGCCCTTAAAAAGTTACAAGAGGTACCTGCTGTGATTGTGGTTAATGGGGGAGGGAAGGGCTATTTTAGAGCAGAAGATGATGATGTTGATTCTTTGACAGGGGAAATCAATCCCATTTAGGTGTAGGGGAAAAAAAAACCCAAAAAACAAACCCAGAACATTAAACTGAAATAAGGCACAAGTAAAGACTCCCAACCTGTTCTTAATCTTCTGGTGAGGTTTGAAGGAAACAATTCTGAAGAGCCCAGGATGTCAGGGCTCACTGCACAGGATATGCTGGGAGAGGCCACAATTTCACACACATCTCTAAAAGCTTCTTAAGAAAAACCAGTCATGTTCTTAAGTTTACTTACCTTTTGCCTCTGTGGCAGCACACACAGCGTGAGACAAGGGAAAAAAACCTGCCCTGGTTTCAGTTAATGGTCACTCACTGCACAGAGCTGCTTTTACAGACATCTGGGTCAGTAGATGCTCAGCAGAGCTATGGAGAGGAAGCCCATAATTGAAAAAATCTATTACTTGAAGCTTCAGACAGCTTTACAGCTGTGGTGACTTGAGAGTTTTATTTTGACAGATGCTGGAAACAACATTAACATGGAGCAAAATGAGTCCAAAACATTGTTCTTTCGGACTTACACTGAAGGTGTATGATCATGTAAAGCCCAAATTGTGTGGTGTCAATTCAGGCTAAAAGGCTCTGCATGAGTCTTCTTAAACCACAGCATCCTCCAGACTCATTTATTGCTTTACTCATGTCTTGAATGTTGGGAGAGGTGGTTTCCATTGCAATCCCACTTACCCAGTTTTGCACACCGTGTAAAAAAAGCTATTATTCTGATGCAGTTTTCATTATAATTGACTTTGTGATTAAGTAGCTATTAAAAGGAAAAGCACACACCTGCTACTGTGCACATGGAATATTTTTTGACACGCATTCAAAAACTGTCCAGTAAATTCAGGCTGCTCAGGCAGTGTCCTTTGCAACAATGTGATTCTGGCATCTTTGCAGCAATTTTGTTCCCTGTCAGGTTCAGCCAAGCTTCTGTTACAGCCAGCTCACACTGTGACATTTTGTGGGCACAATGAATGGTTTAGAGGTAACCTGCTTACTCTGGTCTGTGATACAGAATAAATATAGATTCAATGGGCGATGGCCAGCAGGAGAGACGAGACAGTAGATAAGAAAGAACATTTGTGGGTTGTTTTTTTTTCTTTCCCCAGCCAGTTCTCTAGAGGGGTATGAACACATTTTCTGAGTAAACATGTGATATGTTTTTTTAAAAAAGCATGGAGGCAAGGTCTAAATGGTCAAGTGCTCATAATTCTGCTTTCTGTTCAGTTTAGGCCAGACAACTCTTTTCTGTTCTTACTGGAACCTCCAGCTGAGGCACACCACTGAAGTGAGGGAGAAAAGTGCACCACTGAAGCTTTTCTTGTTACCATCTGGCTCCCTGAAACAAGGGTGCTCTTCCCTTTTGCATTCACCTTGTGCTTGGAGAAACAGCATCCCTGCTCTAGGGATTAGGAAACAGTATTAGATGCCTGGAAACAGAAGGGAGGGGAAATGCCTATCCCACCCATTTAGTAATCAGAGGTGGGGTCCTGTTTGTTTAGTACCCCTCACAAGGACCTGTTTTAGCTGGAAATGATGTTAAATCTAAGCAGTTTTGCATAATATCCGTGGGGCAGTTTGAAGGAAGTTTTCCACTGCAACCACCACCATGATAACGTAGTTATCAGATAAGTGTGCACCTACTTACCTGCCAGTGGAGTAACTTTGGAAGAAAAAAAAAAAAAAAAGGAATATCAGCTGAAGGAGACTATCAGGCTCCTGAGAGCAGCTGAGCTCCTGCCCAATACCCTGCCAGGGGACAGCAGACCCAGGGTGAATGAAATAAAAAGCATGTGCAGGTGTGTTTGCTGTTTTTGCTGACAGTGACTTCTCCACAGGTAAGCAATCCAGTGTGTTTACTTCCAGTTCAAGTCTGCTTTGTTTACATTGAGTACCATTGCTGCTAACTTCCAATGAGGTGACACAAAGCAACAGGTTACAAAAATGCCATCAAACATCCATTCTGACAGCATCCATGTCACAATACACAATGATGTACCGGAATTGTACAAAGACCAAAAAAAAAAAATTATATATATATATAGAGAGAGAGCTAATTATTTTGACTAGAACTGAAACAGACAGCGAAAAAGAAAAGAGCCCCCCACCCTGCCCCCAAAGCCCTGAAGGAATCCATACTGACACTTTGGCAGCCTGGTAGCAACAAATTGATAACCAGCCCTTCACATGCCAAAACCTTGTATTTCTAACATGGTAAATTCCTGGTTCAGGAAAAAATAGTTATATCTATTAAAGCACTTTTTGTGGATTTTTTTTTTCTTTCCACCCCTCCAACCTGAACCAGCTTCACGTTTTTTACATGGGGTTAATAATTACAAAAAATAATAAATGAGTGAGGGGTATAGGCACCATAGACTGCTCAGACAGTTAAATGCTATAGTATATATGCTAAGATATCCCAGCTTGAAACTCAGTTGCCCTGTGATTAGATCCATCTAAAACAAGAGCCTGATCAGTGGCATTGCTGAAAAAAGGTTGGCAAAAAAAGAGCAATCCCTCTGCTTCATTAATGGGAGCCCAGTCAAGAACCAAACCCACCCCTTCTCTCAGCTGCCTGTTCCAGTTCTGGGCTTCCCAGCTGGGATTTCTGCTTGTCAGGAATTTTCTCGTCAGTCCATTCCTCGGGTCTTGTGCTCCCCCCAGGCCCCACGTCCATCAGTGCTGAAAGGAAAAAGTCAAATCCATGGTCCCAGCAACCCCCCCCCCTCTGCCCTCCCAGCCCCTTTTCACAATCTCCAGATTTCTTCATGTATGTTCATGCCTCGCTATTCACTAATGAGGTATTATTAGATACTAACAATGCCTGCTCTCCTAGGGACAGACCAGGGACACATGAAGAAAGCTCTTCAGTCAACCATTAAAAAAATATTGCACTTACTTTAACCTTAAGCCCAACCTGCACAGAAAAAAAAATTATGAAAGAAATCAACCAAAAGTACCAAACAAAACCCCAACACTCTGGAGCAATCTATCTTATGCACATATAGTGTCTTTTCCTTCATGTTGTTCAGCTGAATTTGGTCCAGTATTTAAAAAAAAAGTCCAGAAATGAAACAGTTCAAAAGACACCGCAGGCTCGTTAAGGCTTTGTCTCCCCAGTGCTTCAGAAAGGTCAAAGTTTCTTTCCATCATTGTCCATGCACTGCAAAGCAGTGATCTCTGGTGGCACAACACCTGCCCCTTCAAACCATCAACAGAAAATAAATCAGAAGCAAGGGAAGATGGGTGTGCTTCATGGTCTCACCTGCAACAGAACAAACAGAATGCTTTAGAGAGAAGAAAAGGAAATAAATACAGTTTTTAGAATTTGTTTGACTGACCCTCCCCAAAGGTGGGACTCACCAGTACAGGCAGCTGGGACTCAGATTAGACAGTGACCTACCTAAACATGAGGGACAGTCAGGCAAACTGGGGTGTTGGAGTGCGTGTCTCTTTGGTCAGCCCGGTGTTCGGCTAGACCTCCCAGCAGCTCCGACACGCCACAACAGGACCGATCTGTGGGTCTTGGCTCAGCAGCCCCTGGACTTTTGCTGTCACGGCCGTGGTGTAAATGAAAGAGGGGACTCTCAGAGGGTCAGGGGGGACAGAGGTTTATTGGGGGGTCACAGGGGAACCCCTTACCTCCTGCCCGATGCCTCAGGAGAGACCTCGGACAAAGGCTACAGGGGGGTTTTGTCCAGGACAGGCTCAAGGGGTGGGTACAAACTACAAACCAATTAAACAAAGCAAAGTAATACATGCCAACTGAATTACCTAACTACTAACAAATCAAGGTAATTTGGGGAGGGGTCTCGGGGGAATCTGCCAACTGCAGTCCGAATCTCTTCGAAAGTTCTGGACCTTGAAGATAGTAACTTAATGATGGACAGGGGAAGAAGGAGAGGATGGGCAGGGAGCATCATGGGGAAAGGACCAATAGGAAACAGTCTCTGGGCAAAGACCAGAGAGGTACAGAAGCTCTTATCAACTTCTGATAAGAGAAAACTCCAAGACAAGGGGCCCTTATGGGGTAACTAGAGCTATACTAACTTATAACAAAACCTTTTCTAAAACATGGAAATCTTGCAAACCCACACTGGGGTTCCTTTACAGGCAGGGGGAAGATGCACACAGGGGTTAATAAAGCAGATGTGCAGCACCACAGACATGCAGCAGACACAGAATTGTGTGCTGACACAGTACTGGAGGTGCTGCCCTCAGCCTAGCTCTCCACCAGCTGCTTCAACAGCAGTTTGTGTCAAAGCCTGCAGCTTCCTGCTCCACCCAAAAGGGACTGTTATGGCTGGGTTATTGCTGCCACCTAAGGAACCAAAGAAGCTTAAAGAGCAGTGACATGGGTCCCCACAGCTTGTCCCCACCAGCAAATCTCATGGTCACAGCCACTTGTTTTGCTCAGGGGGTCAGTGGAAAAGTAAGATCGAGCCTTCACTTATGCTGCTGGTGGTACCAGTTTGAAAGCCTGCTGGTTCTCTGGTTCTGTGATTTTAGATTGAGGAAAAAACTTCCCATTCTTTCATGTCAGAGCTTTTTGGTTACCAACTCACCCTCTAGAAGAGCATCCCCAAGCCTCTGCTGGCCTTGGTAACCAGGCAAAATTCTTTTTTGAGAATGACTGAAGATATTGAAGCTCTCCCTCCCTTTAAGTTTTGCAAGGCATGTTAGGACAAGTGGCAGGGAATGCTTAGATGGCTCATCAGGAGTTCAGATTCTATTTTTCTTTAAATATGAGCGAGCCCTTACAGTGCCATGGAAAGTGGCTTCTCTTACTGTGAGAAGGTAGATGGATTTTTCCCTCACCCTCCATATGAACATGGAAGAGGAATAAGAAAAGCCCCAAACTGCCAGCAAAGCTTCTGGAAGGGGGTTGTGGGGCTTTGGGCAAGGCACAGGGCCAGGCTTGCCTGACTTACCACCTGTGGCTCTGAACTAGGACTTGCTGACGTTCTCATATATGACATCACTGATGCAGAACTGCTGCTTCTTCTTTTGCCACATCAGCTGCACACACTGGTGGATAAAAATGTACTGTTCCTACAAGAAAAGACCAAATAAATGGGCTTTTTTTTGCACTTCAGAAAGCATGGCAAAAACCCAGCCAGTGAAACAGTTTGGTAGCTCACAGTAACAGTCTGCACAGCTCCATGTGTCCCACCTCAGCCCCTTACAATGCACAGGGAGTTATCAGCTCCCAAAATAATAGTCCACAATTGTTTACAGATAGCAGAAGGGTAAATCCCTTCTGAATGAATGAAATCCACCTGGCACTATAATCACCTATTAATAACCTGAGTGATGACAGAAGAGCTGAATCTGAGTTAAAGTCAGTCTACTTTACATTGCCTAAAAAGAAATAAATTCCAAGGAAGGTACCTGAATGCTTTATGTGCCACAGATTGCACCCATGCCACATATGCACCTGAAATATTTTAATGAGATGCATGTTCCTTAGTGTTTGACTTCTTTATCAATAAAAAGAAAATGCCAGTTTTGTTCACAGAATAGTTAATTTGGAGAGACTGGTTTCAGTTCAGGATATTCCCATTCTAAACCCCTTTTTGGGCCTGTGCCATTTGTTTTTTTAAACTGCCCATTGAGACACTGCCAAGTTTCCAGCATACAAGACAATGTGAACTCAGGTGAGCTGGCAGTGGTTTCAGATTTTGTAAGGAAAAACTGTTTGGTGGCCTCTGTGACTGAGTGTCAGCGTCACTTGGCCGTTGCCTGTAGCAGCAGGAGCTCAGTAACTGCCCTTAACATCAGGCAGGCAATGAGGTTCTACATGAAAAAAAAAATTAAAAACAAAACCAACCCTGCAAAAACCTACATCACCTCTGGAGTCGTAACAGCTGCAGCTGAAATCAATCAACTATCAGGAATTTTCTTCCTCTGGTGTTTACATAAGGATCTGCCTTTGGATTAATACAGTGAATTGTGATGAAAAGTGGAAGTTTGATAGGAATGATCCAGAATGGACTGAAAATGACTTTTTTTTTTCATTTCCAGATGCTAGCTGTTGTCACTGCAGGTTTTATTCCTCCTCTCCTCTCCTCTCCCTGCTACAAGTTTTTTTTTGCTTTGCTCTCAATTCAACAAACTTTGGCAACAAACAGCCTGGCCTGAAAACAGTGATGGTGGCACTTCCAGCTGCATGGAATTTACCTGCTTATTCTGTGTGCCTAACCAAGGAAGAGTACAACAGGCATGAAATATGAAATCTTTCCCTCATTACTAAGGGAAACAAGAAGGTTTAGATGCATAAAATCTTCTGCTTTGAAGAGAGAGTTTGTGATTTTTTTTCCTCAGTATATATTGTTGATATATTTTTATCTTAAAAACAGAAAAATAACTACTCAGTAGATATTTGGGTAGGGAGAGGGGCAAGGAGGGTGTCTGGCAGACTCAATCCTTTTGTCTGTTTGGCTTGTTTGAAATTCCATTGTGTAATGAGCTGCAAGGCTTGGCTGGATGATACCAGCATGACACTGGAACAAGGCTGCCCCATACTGATACCATTTCATGAGCCATTAATCCCCTCAGCAAGCCCAGCTCTTTACAGTGTGGTTTGAAAATTTCATATGTTAATCTCTCCTAATGCATTGTCTGCACATTGATTTCACAGAAGGTGTGAATAACTCATTTCCTCTGGCAGACAGTGAGATTGCAGATATATCACCAAACCCACCTATGCAGCAGATCAATAATGTGACAATATCACAATGAAGGTGAAAACTTGATTATATTCATTCATAGTGATTTTGTCCAGTGCTCAGGGGGAGCAACAGTCATTAGACATGAACATGCTGAAGAGGGGTATGAAATGGGCACAACAACACTGTCACAGTGCTGAAGTGAACAGCTCCTACCTCTGTCTGCACCATGGACATTCTGTAGGACCTCATGTCCGACACCAGGCCCAGAATATCCACGAACTCGTGGTCACGGATGTGCTGCAGGAGCCGGTCCAGGGCTATGAACGTTCCCGTCCGTCCCACGCCCGCGCTGCAACACACAGACATGCACCTCAAACCAGGCTCTTCTGAAGGGGACACACAACAAAAACAGTGGCAAAACTGCAAAAGGCAGGAGTCCTGCAGCTGGAACAGTCAGATAGAACTGATCTGAGGCCAGGCAGGCTGGTGGGTCTGTGGGATTTGCCCTGTGGGATTTCCTGGCACACAACCCATGGTCCATCAGTTAGGCAGAGTGGATGCACTCACACACAGAACGTGCACACACACACACTGAGCCACCCTTGGCTCTCTGCTCTTCCTGCTGTCCCTGCTCCTCTCACAGACTTGACTCCTGTAACTCCAGGGGCTGGAGGCAGAACTGCAGAGACCTGCTCAGGAGCAGGGGATGCCCAGAGACAGCGGGGTCACACCTGCAGGGCTCAGCACCACAGCTCTCCGCACTGCAAAGCTCTCGGCAGTACTGCAGTTTGTCCTCAAAGCACAAGCCACCCAGAAGAGTCTGCACTCCAGGACTTCTGCCTTAGGAGCATAAGACACAAATAGCTACCACTCAGCTGAAAAATCTTCATTTTCCCCAAAGGGAAGCTTAACAACTGGAAAAAAAACCCACACTGCTTTCATTTAGAGATTCTCATGTGTGTACGATTCATTGCATTATAATTTTACGTGTGATGTTTAAGTCAGATTTTACTGAGTGCAACTTTAGAGGTTCTACAGAGTTTCACACAGCATTCCAACACCTTACCTACTACTAAGGGTGTGTATCTTAGCAAAAGTTCTTCCTTCTGTTTCGTCGTACTTTTTCTGAAAAGCCTTGAAAGTGTTTGCAATAACGTTGAACAGTTCATCTCAACACAGTTCAACATAACTGCCACAAAACAGGTCTCTATTTTGGCTTTTGTTGTGTTAATTTCTCAAATACGACAAATACAATGGAACTTCTGACGTGTTAATTGGACAGATTAACTGATAAATTCGTTCTGTGCCTTCTTTAAAGCCTGAGAACAATTGCTGCAGGAGTTGATCGATAGATTCTGTCTTTCCCCCCCTACTAATTTGGTAGTGTTGTTACTTTTAATCAATGTGTCTAAAATGCACAGTATAGTTTAAAAATCCTATCTGAAAATATCCCTCTTTGCTGCTAGAAGAATCCTCACTGACAAAAGAAAACACTACAGCTGTTGCCTGGCTCTCTGATACTTGCTTCTGTTCCTTCCCAGAACAATTAAGCAGTAAACACAGGGTTTGATTTCCTAGTATTATACATTAATCTGTCTCCTAGCTTATTGAGCAGTTTTTTTGATACTAAGACTCACAGAACAACATCCTCTATGAATTTATCCATGAGGTTACAGGGGACAGCTGTATAACACCAGAGAGAACCATCTTCAGCCAACAGGTGAGCAGAACCCCAAAATCTCTCCTCCTCACAGTTTCCAAACCTATTTAATGTCACCCCTTGTTCTGTCACCTTTTCCTCGAAGCATTTACCTGCAGTGTATGACCATGGGGCCTTTAGTCTTTGCTGATTTCTGCCTGACCATCTGCACAAACTGGAGGATGCTCTCGGCAGCATTGGTGGTGGGGACGCCGTGGTCTGGCCAGGCAGTGTAGTTAAAATGCATCACATCCTGCACCTCATCAGCCTGGAAGGAGAAGTACAACAGGACTTTTAGCAGTGTCATCACACTCAGTCATACTGAGGGCTTTTTTGTCATTTAGTGCTTTTCATTTTTTCCCCACATACAGCCTAAAAAGACTGAAGCCAGCCAAAAGATTGGCAAAGAACAAACACGCTATTTGATTACAAAGTGGGGGGATATCAGGCCATCATTATCAAAACAGCATGAACTTCTTGTTTCTGGCTTTGGGATTTGCTTTTTGCTTTTGTCCCTGTGGTAGTTCCATCTTATTTTGCTTTTAAATCAAGAACTGTTGCATTTTTCAACTCTGGGCTTTTTTACTCCTCCAATTCCATTCCCTCTTCTTTTTTCATTTTGCCTCAGATAAAGAACACTGTTGGCAAACAGTCAAGCCTGGACTCTTGAGAGATCTTCTTTTCAAGTTAAAAAAAAAAAATAAAGGGAAAAAAACCCCATTACCAGAGGAAACATTTAAGAAAAAAGCTCATTAAAAAAACCCGAAAACATTTACAATGCTAAAAATTCTACTGGCTTCAGATGAAGTAAGATCCTCAACACAACACATAAGGTCCTGGTTCAAGAGTGAATTGCCAGTGCACAGCTTTTTCACATCCCCTCCATATCCCTAAACTTTCCTTCATGAGATGGTGCTGGCAATGAGCTGCTGCAGGAAACAAAGGTGGAAGGAAATGCCCGAAAGTCTGGGGAGCTTTCATCTGGACACCACATACTCTCACATTTGTTCCAATACTTTACAGGTGGACACAATTATTGCAGAATTGCCCTTTTGAAAAATATTTGCAGCTTTTCCATTGGTATTTTCAAGTTTTGAATAATTTATGGCAAGAAGGTGTGCCTGAGATACAGAAAAGAAGAAATTCACACATTTGTTGTCAGTAAGTATTGGCACTACAGAAATGTCCAGAGCTCTAGTACTACTTTTGTTTCAGCCTTGCACTTTGCTGAGAAATTTGGAGACAGCAATTTTAAAGGAAAGTTTTGTGATTTCATCATTTGCCCATGATCTCTCTTAGGTGTTTTCCACTGAATGCCAGAAATGGGCAGAAGCTGAAGAAAAGGCTGGACTGAAATGAGACTGAAATCACTCCCCCTGCTTTGGCAAAGTGTTCCACTCACGTAGCTGATGCGGAAGCTGCGGTACACCCAGTCCGTGTGCTCCTCCTCACTCAGCATCTCCACTGTGATATCCCCATATGCAACAGGATCTTCTGTGAAAGGCCAGTAATGGTCACATTTCACCTGAAACAGAGGGAAATCCAGACATAGTTGTATTTATATAAAGATACATTTACATAAAGATACACATATATAGAAAGAAGCACAAGCAAAAGGACGCAGAACATCAGGTTTAGCAATGCCTACACTACTGTTCACTTGCTGCTGCAATAAAAGGCAATTTATCCTGCTATGACTTCCAGTCTGACCATTCCTATTTAATTGTGGCCATCAGCTATGTAGTAGTTTTCAGAAGGGCAGCTTTAGTACAGTGAAGAATAGAAAAAGAGTGCCTTTTGTTATTCTTCCTGATACAGTAGGTCTAAATGGAGCAAAACACTGGGAAAGAGAATGTCCATACAGCCCCCCCCCAAAAAAAATGATATTCCAAATATTTCTATTACAATATCAAGGGGAAATGTAAAGAGAGAACCTGTATTTTGTAATTATTTAAACTTAAAAGTGCAGAATCACAGTAGGCCTGAGGTTGGAAGAGACCCCTGGAGGTCATCCTGTTCGAGCCCCTCCCCTCTCAAGCAGTGTCACCAAAAGCCAGCTCTAGACCATGTCCAGGTGATTTTGGAATATTGGAGACTCCACAAGCTCTGGGCAACCTGTCTCAGTGCTCAGTCTCCCTCACAGTAAGTGTTTCCTGACTTCAGAAGGAATTTAATGAGGTTTTTTTTTTAATTTTGTGCACATCACCTCTTGACCTGTCACTGGGCAAGTGACCACTAAAGGAGTCCCTCATCTCCACCCCCTCCCATCACAGTGACAAGATCCCAGGAGCCTTTTCTTTTCCAGGATGAAGAGTTCCAGCTGTCTCAGTCTCTCCTCATGTAAGAGGAGAGGCTTCAAAGTAAGGTCAGGGGAGGTAAAAGGGCAGAAAAGGTCGAAGAAGGTCAGGGATGGTCAAAAATGTTTAGAGAGGGTTGAGGAAGGTTAAAGAAAGTTCAACATCAGAGCGGGTCAAAGTAGGTCAGGGAAAGTCAGGGAAGGTCAGAGGAGGTCAAGAAAAACCAGGGAAGGTTTAAGAAGGCCAGGGAAAGTCAAAGAATATCCAAGAAGTTCAGGAAATGTCAAGATCAAAGAACGTCAGAAAAGGTAAGGAGGGGTCAAAGAAGGTCAGAAAAGGTCATAGGTCATAAAAGGTTGAAGAAGGTCAGAGAAGGTCAAAGAAATTGAAGAAGGTCAGGAAAGTCAAGGAAAGTGCATTAAGTCAGGGAAGGCCCAAGAAGGTCAAGGCAGGACCAAGACATTCAGGAAAGGTCAAAGGAGGTCAAAGGAGGCCAGAGAACATCAGGGAATGTCAAAGAAGGTCCTGAAATGGGAAGGTAGATGCCATTCCAGGGCTGGTTGTGATGCTGCCTTGAGATCAGAAACAATGCAAAGACATTCACTCAGCATTAAAGAGCTCTTTTTCAGAGTGGTTTCTTTTACACCACATACAAGGTTTTGTTACATACCCGTCTTTTCTCATTGCACTGGGTGAGCATAACAATAATTTGTGATTTTTGCTGGAGAACCATCTTCCAAAAATCATTCCTAGTTTCTGGCAGTGGTCCTTGGGTTGCAATGTATTCCTGGGGTGAATTATAACCCTAAAAGACAAAGAGATAGGTCCTGGTTACCAACATGGTTACTGCTTCAGAACACGTATTTCTCATATTTTTTTTAGCTTGCTCATGTTCAATTTGTACTCCTAAAAGTGATTTCTAATATAAAGAAATTAATATTTTTTGTATTTATTTTGTGATGACAACTTTTGCTAGATTTTGATGCTCCCAATAAGCAATCGAAAATGAAGAAAATGAAGCTGCTGCCACACAAATCATTTGCCAGAGAGCAGAAAAGGCAACATTTAAAAAGCAAGTAATAAGAGCCCTAAAAGAATGTTACAGCTCCTTTCAGGTAATGTAATTTTAGGGTTTGTTTAGCTGTAGGCATAAAACCAGTTACAATACCCAGTTTGATTTTTCAGTCACTGGTGTCCAATGGAACAGGATTATATGCATGGGTTTATGTCATAAGGCCTTAAATTAAAAAAAATTAATTGTAATTCTGCTTAAAATAATAGAGAAGATGCTGAGTCAATGCTCTTAACAGATGCTGAGATGCTTTATATGCACATATTCCCTTTCCTATACCTATCAACATGATTTTAGTTGGAAAGACTCCTTTCTCCTCTCCAAAACCAAAAGACTATAATGTTATTAAGACTATAATAAAAGACCACAGAATGACCCTTTTGGCATCTGCTATTACCATATTTGCTGAGATTGTATAATCAAAATTGCATTTGGAAAGTTATTTTATATTACTAGTGAAAACAAAAAATCCATCCAACACACAGCATGATCCTGTGCAAATTGGGCAGTTCCTGTGCCACCACTGTATGTGGATCATAAAATTATTCGGGAGCACTTTCCACAAGTGGCTCCCTCCAGACATCTCTGCAAGTCAGCTCAATTCCAGTGTTTGCACTACAGAGAATTCGTTGCCTGTTCTGCATAGGCTGTCTGACCTAAGTGACAAATCTCTGTTAGCAGAGGGATAGATCACTCCTGGTTTCTGTGTTTGGAGGCAGAGGCTCAGTGGAGAACTGATTATAAGAAAAAAACCCAGCATTAACATCACGTGTTTGTCCCAGTTTCCATGGTCAGGGCTGTGCTGTAAGCAGAACTAAAGAGGTGCAAAGCAGAACTGAGCAACTGAAAGGGATTTCTGCTTATGATCCTGTTACCACACTGCTGTGTGACAGAAGTTTCCTGAGTTGTAAATCGTGGAATGTTTTTCTTTCCTGATTCTCTGTGAGCTCAGGCCCTTGCAGTGCTCAGGTTCATGCTCTGAACACAGAGAAGCCAAGCACAGACACGTGGCTCAGCACTGCACACTTGGGCAATGCCACAGTGACAGGGAAGTGGCTCCACTGACTCATTCAAGGGCTCCTCCTTTCCCCATAACACTGACTCAGCACAGCCAGGGTCAGCTCTATCTACAGCAAGATTGCAAAAATGCTCCTTTGTCTGTGGTCCCCGAGTGAAAGGGCTCTTCCTCAAGGGCTGCAGTGGTGCCCTGCTTCCTGTGCATGCAGAGCAGCCCAGTGGATATTGCTCTCCAGCCCCCAGAGGCTATCAGGGGGGCAAACCCTTGTGGCAGTGAAGTTTTAGCTTTCATATTATCCAGATTCTGTACTGCATTGCTATGTAACTCTGAACGTCGTGTAAAGTGTTAGCAAGTTCTCCTCACAGTTCAGTCAGACAAAACAATGCTTTTCCAGCCCCAGAACCAAGGACTCAGTTGCAGCTTCAGGCCCAAAAATTATAAACAGGGAATTGAGGAGAGCAATCTAGGAGGATGAAACTTCATAACCTGAAGCTGTAATTGGACAATTAACCCCAGTATGGAAATGGACCAAAAACTTATAAAAGTGTGAAAACTCATGACCAGTTGTCCATCTTGGGTGCAGCCTTGGCCAGGCTCTTGTACTGCCCAGGGTGTATCCTTTGAAGCCCTTTTAATAAATAATAAATACCTCCTTTACTCCTTTAACATTGTCTAGCCTCTGTTCCAGGTAGTTTCTCGAGGCACCACAGGGATAAGCCCAAGTGACTGCACGAGCTCAGGGGAGTGTGGAGAGAGCTGATGAGCTTTCAGCCAGCCCCCAGTGTCAAAATATTTGCCTACAGCTCTGTGTACACTTTAATTATTCTGAATCCGTGGGTTCTACCCCCAGTAAGTGGCTGCTCTCTGCCAGGTGGAGGGGGAAGCACCAGAGAGGAGGAAGGAAGCAGAAGTTCTCTCCACGCACCATCTGGGCTGTGTGCATTTTGTGCATTTGGTGTGTCTGGCTTAGCCCTTTTTTTCCCACGTGCAGTAGAAATCTAAAAAGATTTCTCATTTGCAAATTCAGATTTCTCATTTGAACGTTTATGTTTTACTTCGCTATCTTAAAGGGCCACTGAATCATTTTAACATTTCCTGCTCATTTCCCTACAAGTCCAATCAAACTTTCACAAAGATTCACAGCTGCTGTAGCAAAATTTCCCAAAAAAACCTTTCCCCTCCAGCCCTTTTTTTAATTTTCTTCTTTCTTTTTTTTGGTGGCTGTTCTCTGTAGGCAAAATATTTGGAAGCTGAAGGAGATGCTGAGAATATGACTGAGCTTCCAGGAAATATTGCGGTGTTTTTAAGCTGTGCCAGGTGTGCAGGACACTGAACTGCACGCTGACCAGAACTCTGTACTCACAGGGATGTAGTTGGCATTAATGTAGTCAGATCCCTCTTCTTCATTCATCGAGACTAACCGGACACGACTGAAATCATCTGTGAAAGGAAAAAGAAATTAAGAAAAAAATCGCCTCTCAAATATGGCACTCATCTCCAACTAGGCAAAATTTAAATTAGTCCTACAGGAATGGCCAAAAATAATCTGTTGAAAAAACAGAAAATTCTCGTGTTGACTAATAGAGCAATGTTTGCTTCAGCAAACGCTGGATGGACACACCATCATTAGTGTTCTGCAAACATCCCCTCCAAGTGCTGCCCCTTTGGGCTCCCTCAGGTTTCATTAAAATCCTAAGAAAACACACTAGCTCTACACAGTAGCATGAACGACTTTGTGTTTCTCACCTCCAAACTCTTGCCATGATAAACATTTCCAGCAAGTTATATCTACTCAAAGCTAACAAAAAACATCCCTTGCTTGGTTCTCCGTAAGAGAAGGATTGTAGAAGAGGCTTTCATCAATCTTAGAAAATCTCTTGATTCTCCAATTTTCTTATCAAGACTCTTCTTTCCCTCTCTAGGGATTTTAGCAGGATTTGGTGACTGTTGTACGTACATGGCAGGATATTTGTGTAGCGATTTTTACAGCGATTCATGGGGAGATCAGCAGCAAAGTGGGGGATGTCCAGCCCAATCAGTTTTAGCTCCTGAGAGAACAGAAAGGAAAAATGCCAAGGTCAGCCTCAAAAACACCCAGAGAATAATTCTTTGTGATTACTCGTGGCAGGCAGCAGGCAGAAAACGCTCATAAATCATGAACTGGCAACAGGATGACACTGATTTTCCTTATTTGGTGCCTCTGAGTTGGGCTCCAGGCAGCTGGAGAGCAGTGCTGGAGCTTCTCCTCCTGATGTTGCCAACAACACACTGCTGCCATCCCAGCTGTGACTTAGAATTGCTCCTCTCTACCCACACTCAGCCAAAACACTGCCAGACCAGGGGCTTGCTGAGTTATTTCTGTGGTGGTCATCTCTGCTCCCCTTAAAGGGGCTTCTTCAAGCCCTCAAGTGGCTTTCAGTCTTGGGGAAATGCTTGGAAGATCTTTCTAGTCATCATCTTGAGGAGTTACGTGTGATATACGGTGGGGAATTTGCTGTCAGGAAGGGATCATGGAAACACCCTGAAACTCCTCCCCACTGCCTTCTCATGTTTAAATCTTTGGGAAACAGCCCCAGGATAGGGATGGTGTTTAGTGTTATACTGCTAAACTGACTCTAAATTTTGAGTAATTAACAGAATGCACCTAACCTTTTCTTAGAAAAATCTCCCTGCTCTGATAGAGATTTCTGATGCTACTTCCTGATTTCAATGCTTCCTCTCAAATTAAGGATATTAAATATATAAACTAAAGCCATTAAAATCCCAAATTTAATTCAGGTTGCCAGCATGTCCTAAATTTAAAGCAAATGTGTTTTTCTGACAGTTAGATTGAATGTGACAAGCCACTCCAATCAGTTTACTGAATGCAGGATTTAACAACACTGAGCTCCACTTCTAAATTCTGCAGAAGAGGAGGGGAAGTTGGCTCACCCAGCAACACCACAGATCAACCAACACAGAGCACACAGGAGCATGCCATGCAGACTTAACATCTTGAAAAAGCTGATCTGGGCACGGCAGAGGGCAGAATCCTCAGAGATTTACCTCAAATTGCAGAGAAAATTTGTAATCTGAATCTTTGGCCATATCCTTGATGTATCCATCAAAATCGTCCAGCTGGACAGGGCTTTATAAGAAAAATACAAAGAAATTAGGTTAAAAAATTTCTGATCTTTGTCATACCTTTCATTTCTTTCCCCTGGAATACTCTCAAGACATAAATATCCATTTGCAGCTGTTAATGTCAGAAAGAAATAAGGACAAACCTTGTGGTTCAGGGCCACCAAATGGTGGGTGTTTTACATTTTGGATGCCACTGCCCTGACTCCTTTCTCTGCTGGCTTTGAGAACTATACACATTTGCAATTATAAGTCAAACTCTGTTCCCAGAGAGATGGTGGCTAAAAAAAAGTGGTATATAACTATACAAAACCAGGGAGAGCTTCAGTAGGTAGAAATCAGCCTTGATTTAATGACTGGCATCTCTCCACACTTTTTTTTTGCCAGGTGAGATCTATCTGTTAGGGAGGCACAGCCCCTGAACATAACACAGAAATAATTAGTCTGACGCTCTGAGTAACGAAACACAGGTAAACAGCTTCCCTCACCTAATTATCATACTCTAATTTACAAGATGCTGAAGCATGTACACAGTAATCTTCTCATTTACTTTGAGGCAATATGCCCAAAGGAACCTGTCTTATCACCACTTAATTACTCCTGTTTACCCGCTAGCATTAATGATCTAATGTTCTAGCAACAACTGTAATGAGAGCCCCATGTCAATAGGGAAATATCACTACAAACAAATGCATCCCAGTTTTTTCACCATTTGCAATTTTTAACTAAGGATAAGCTCAGTTGAAAGCACTAAGTTGGATAATTGATCTTTTCCCTGATGACTGATTTTGTATGTTTTACTACAGTCTGTTGAGCAGAATTGCTTTTGTGCAATTATTGTTTGTTTTCTGCTTACAGGTATCTCTCTTGGGATATGTCTATCAAGAAGTTTTTATGTATTTGTAACTGAAATACCACTATGCCATATATTCCATAATGCCTGTTTAGTCTAAGACTTATTCCTTTAAATATCAAAGAAGTTACATACTTGGTCAGCTTTCTCTTCTTTAATCCATTTTTACTCCTGTAAAAAAATAAAAAAAGAAAAAAAAAAGAAGTGTTTTTCATTCACTAAACAGTTCTACAACCTTTATTCAAAGATAGTACTGATTTAAGAATGTATATTTTCTCATCATACTCAGGAGGAGAATGTGATAATAACTTGGACAATTTTAAGCTATTTTTAATAGCTTAATAGCAATATTTCTGTTGACTCCAGTGGGATGCATATCCCATTCTGTGGCTCTGAGAATGACCTGCCATTGAAAAGGAAAATCTGTGCCCAGAAAAAGCCATGAGCGCCCTATAAATCCTGACCCAATGGCTTTGGGTGGGCTGGGGCTGAGTCCCAGTTGAGCTTGGAAATCGGGCGTCAACACTGGAGAGCAACTGGGAATGAGAAGCATCTGTTGGGTAAAGGGACAAGAGCACCACTTGCAAATTCAAGAAAAGGTGAACGACAAAAGAAAGGGCCTGTTTCATAACCTGCTTATGATGATAAATGAAGACAATGGCAAATATCCTACTGACCTCAGCGGGACTCAAGCTTAAACTTTAGATCATTTAATTGACTTTTAACAGCTGGAGATAATTGTGCCAGTCATGTAAAACAATGATTTCTCAGTGATGTAATTCACTAGCAACAGTTGTGAGCAGGTTTCTGAGTGTGTTAAGCAGTAAAACCCAAAATTTTGGACTTAAGAACTGCCCTACACCAACTACCACCAGGTGATTTTTCGGAGAGGGGTGTGTGTTCATTTTGTTGTTGCCACAAAGAAGTTAAGCAACAATAAGATTAAATACACAAAGCAAGCACCCTGTAATAACTTGGCTAGCGGTGTAAAAATACTGATCTCCTCTGTTCCCTCAGCCACAGAGCTCAAATAGATTCTTGCTTACTCAGAAGGAATTTCAATAGTGTCAACTTTTAATTCCTGGGCATTAAACAATATCTGTTCATTTTTCACATTATAATGATGCTAATTTTAATTTCATGGTTATATGAAAATTATGTCTAGATCACTTGGTTCACAGCTTCAATTAGTAAATTAAAGGAGAAGACTTTTAAATTCTAAATAATGAAAATATACAGAAAGAAATACTAAAAAGTGAAGTGTTCTTATTTTTCTACCTTGTTAAGTTTAGAAGTTACATTAAAAAACAATAAAGGACTACTTTCCAAAATTAAATTTTACAAAATATTCTGTTTCTGGAGCAGCTGCAACCTGTAGTAATTTTGTTATTTTGTCAAACTACATTTCCATTTAGATGAGGAGCTTTGCCTGCAGAATTAACAAGCGCTATAACAATACAAGCTTTATATTAATGTGGAGATTAAATATTATAAATCTCTTCAGCCTATCATGTTATCTGGACATCCATATGTACTGTACACCTAAACAAGTAGTATTTATCTTCCATCTTCAAAGATTTTGTTTTTTTCCAGTGAAATTTTAAAGTTAATTCCACTAAATTATTGAACACACCTCTATCCCCTGTGACTATGGTAAACCTTTTCATGTCAGGCACATAAGAATTAATTTGAAAAGGAAAAAAAAAAACCTAAATACTCTTTATGATGGGAATGCTTCTAGGAACGCTTCTTCAAGGAACACTTCAAGAGGCAACAAAACAAATGATTGGCATACATTTCTCAGCAAGAATTTCGTGTGCTTTGATAGACTCAAGAGGCCTTTGTTTCTTAGCATTGCAATTGTTTCCTGAATGTTCATAAATATTTGAAACTGACTTGTGTGCAAAACAAAAGCATTTGAAACATTAGCTGGTGTTTCATCTGTTATTCCATTTACTCTACAGATTAAAACACAAAGAGAGGGATTAATCTCATCTCATTCCATTTCAGCTCCTGTACACTTAATCATCTAGACTAAACCAGGTAGATTGATTGAAGGGAAAACCTCTGAAGAAAGATACAAATCTGGAAAGGTGAGTTAATGCATAATAAAAGAAAAAAGGCAGAGGGGCAAAAGATGACTACTTTTTTGGAGCAGTGCCATTGACAGTGGCCACTCTGGACTTCTTGACCAGTTAAGAGAGCTCAGTGTGACCTCAAAAAAAAATAATCACCTGCTTGCCTGACCCTCTACCTCTGTGCAGCTCAGGAGTTAGCTGAGTTTACACCAGACAAGTTCCAAGTCAATTTAACATTAACCTTGGGGAGGTGGGGAAGATCCCCACATGCTCCTCAGCAGGGTGTGTGTGGAGAACATGCTTTTGTTTTGTTTTCCTGACAGGAGAAATGGACCTTTCTTTGCTTACATAAACACTCCCATTTCTAGGCTCACTGAAAATTTGGATGGGTTTTTCTCTACAGACCTACTGTAACTCAAGGCAAATCAGTCTCAAAGATCCCTGTGCTGAAGATGTTGATATCTGCCTGCCAATGCTTTGGCACCTCATGGTAAGACCAGGGAAAATGCTTGGGAAATAAAATCTTAACCTCAGTGCTCCCTTCTTTGTAAAACCCTAAAACTTGGACCCAAGACCATCAGGAACTTAAGGTTCTTTATATGAATTAGGCATTTTTAGGTCATAATCAATTATAATTATTTGTTAAGTGGTTTGTAAAACAATTCTGGTTCTAAGTAGACGAGTAGCTTTGTTACGTATTTTCAAGAAAACAATCGGGTCTTTACTAAATTCTTAGAAATTATTTACAGACTAAAATATTAAATATGCACACATACACAATGAGATGTGCACACAATGACCCTATTTTTACTCTTTGGGGTTCCAAGTTGTATCCATTCTCAGGAAACTGTTTTTTTTTCAAAAGCAAAACTTCCACTGACATCAGGAGAGCATAAGAGCACCTTTGAAAACAAACGTGTTTGACATCACACACCAAACAGGTGGGGCACGATCAGGCAATTTTAGTAATAGAACAGCAGCAGCAGAAGTCAGTGCCAGGCAATGAACATGTAAATCACCAGGACAGAAGAAGCCAGGACTTAGAATGAAGCAGCAAAAATTGCAAAGACAGCAATGAGATGGATTTGATGACCACTGTAAGATTAGCTTTTTAATACCAGAATGGGTTGGAGCATAAACAGACAAACCAGATAAAGCAGGGCAGCAAATACTTTGATACCCACATCCTCGCCACTCCATGTTCCAGTACAAGAAAATTATATCTTCAAAAGCTTTGACCCACTTGAGAGCAAAGGTACCACACGTTTCTCATGTCATAGAAATTCACATTGTCTACACATTGCATATGGAAAAACAAGTAAATCACTTACCAAGGATTAACATAAAATGCCAAAAGATAATCAGTCCAAAGGCATGAGGGTAGCAGAGTTAGGAAAGCAAATACACTTCTACGCCTGTGAGCATTAATAAATAACACACATAAAGATGAAAAAGTGAGGAGAGTTAGTAAGACAAACAGAAATCAGGAGATCAGCAAATTCTATTTTAAAAATCAGCTAAACCCATAAATCCTACTTCTTACTTACTTCCTAAGAATATTAGTAGCATCCCTAGATTTTTTACTCCTCAGCCTGCAGGATTTACAGCTATCCAACACAAAATTCTATATAATCAAAATAAATATGTCTTATCATATTGATTCAGGCCTGTTATTCCTAATTTTCAGAGAGTAAAGTGAGTAGGAAAATATGACAGATTTCCAGACATTTCATAGGTGGTATTAAGCCTATTTTCCGTGTTTTGAGATATTTAGTACTGATATGGTTTGTTTTTATCACATACAGCTACAATAATCTCCCACATTTGTTCCTGCTAGTGATCCTGCAGATATCTATAGATAGATATAGAAGATCTATATTGGAGATAAATTCAGATGCTTCCAATGTCTCCTAATACCTGCTATTGAGTCAGATTTTTCAAGGCATCCATATAACATTTTGCAGAGTGCCTTAAATTCTTTCCTAGGTTTTCATCTAAACATTGCTTGAACAATGCAATGTTCAAGTTAGTTGAACTTCTAACTGTGGTTTCTGTGAATAACTATCCACAGTAGATTTTTATTGTGGCTAAAGGAAATATAAGTACAAAATCATTCTAAACTTCTCTATTTGCAAGCTGTTTACCAGGTTCTGCTGTGCACTAATTCAGGAAACCCACTCAGGCCCATTACACCTATTGGTGAAATGGACTTCAGGTACTTTGCAAATATGAAAAACTCATGAAACTTAAACAAACTTGGCTCCAGTAGGTTTTTGTTTTTTTAGTCAAATACACCCTCAGTGTGCTTTTTCCCCATCAGAAAATCTGCTGCCTTAAAAGTGATACCATCCATCTGCAGCTGTTCTAAAGAGGAAACTCAAATTTCCTTGGGTCTTATGAAGTTGGTAGACACTGTGTTTTCCCTGATAGATAAGTCATGTCAAATGTAATCATCTCTGATCTCAATCTTCCAACCAGGGAGGAAATCTTCTGCCCATGCAGTGAAAACTCCAAGTTGTGCTTTAATGAGTTTTGCTGCTGTAGAGGAAACGGGCAGTGCATTTTCCACAGGGCACCTTCCCCAGGCTTTGGTAGGAATTGTGTGGCTCAGCCTGAGGCCAGAGCCCTTTCTGGTTAATCATATACCACAACAACTGCAGAGTCAGACCCTTAAGGCTCATGTGTTGTTTGAGTTTCTGTGGGGCTGGACTGAGGATGAAATTTGGTTTTCCATGAACAGGTCTCTGGTCCCACAGAGGCTTCCATTAGGATTGGGACAGAGAAGTGTTGATGTTGCTGGGATCTCTTTCCTTTGAGAAACTCCACATGGGGCTTTTATTTCCTCTTGCCTGCAGAGGCAGAAGGAATTATTCAAGCCTGGGCTGCTTTCGTTGTCAATCCTCACAAGAATTTTCCACACTTTATCAAATCATTGGCTAACAAACTTGCAAACTAATTTATATTCACAGACTAGGAGCTCTGGCAGCTGAAACAATTGATTTTATTCGACATATGAAAAATATGTAATTGCCTAATAAATACAATATTGGTTTTTTTCTGCAGTCATGTAATCTTCCACATCCTGCTCAGGCACATGGAACAACTTAATTAAAAGAAAGAGATGCAGAGATTGCTGAAATCCTGAAAACTCTGCTGAGCCTCCCCTTAGGAATTAGTGGATATGCCCATAGCTCCCTGACTGGATCCCTGGAATGAGCCCATCCTTCTCTGTGTTTTTAAGGCCATATTTCCCATCTGGCTGCCTTGATGGATTGTGGATCTGGTCTTGACATTAGACAACAGAGGCACACAAAACAATTCTCAGAGAAAAAAAGGACCATAAGATAAGGACACACTGCCTTCAGTTACAAAAAATCTGTGGCGATATTAAGCAGGAATGCTTTCCTCTGTTTATTTTTTTTTAATTTAATTTATGTATGTATACATACACACACACACATACATATATATATATATACTAAGTCAAGCTGCACTTTCATATCCAAACCTATTAATTCCCTTACCATTAATAAAAAAAAGCCTTTTATGATTTTAATAATGTCTGTTTCTAGTTTTATAATTTCATTCAAGCTTGGCTATTTAATTAACACAAGTGTTTGATCTTCTGACTTTTTTTGCCATTAATATAGTCCAAGCAAGAGAAGCTGAGGGATGGTTTCATTTGTACTGCATACAGCTGGCTGCTATTAAAGCTAAACCAAGCAAGTGAAGCTTGTTTAATATGCAGTTAATTAGCAGCACAGTGAGATATTGACAAGATTTGCTGGGCTTGTTAGCTCTGTTGCAGGCTTATTAGCAAAAGGCTTGTGGTGGTGCAGGGTCAATCCATTTAATGCCAGCCTGGCTGGCAGGCTGTGTCCTGTGAGATCATGGAAGCACTTCCCTGTGCACCAACTTTTCCTTTTTTCTCCAACTTCTTAGCTGTCAGCAAAGCTGAGCATGGGTGTAAAGGCACAAATTTTCTTCTGACCTACTGGAATGGGGCTGATGTCATGCTTGGAAATGTCTGTGTTTGGACTTGCCTTAAGAGAAGAGGTTTTTCCAGAGATTGCTAAAAACAGAGCACTAAACTTTGGGCCTGTCATTACCACTCATTTGATTATCAAAATAGGAATGGAAATGACCACGCTGGTGCCAGTCAGGTAGCTCTCAGAGCCTTTCACTTCTATAAAAGCTAATCCTACAGATTTTCTTTGTTCAAATGCTTCTACTTAGCTGATGATTTAGAGTCCATATCAGTGCCTGCAACCCTTGCAGGTGATAAATCTAGACCAGCAAGATGTATTCAGGGTTTTTTTGTTATTTTTTTTCAATAGCACTGAACATTAAGTTACAGTATATGTTTGAGTTGGCTTGTCCTAGTTTTGTAACGTAAGGAAATATCAATTAAAGGCACTGTATGAAGACAGTTGGCAATTAGTTATGTACAAATGAGCTTACTCCTGCTTATATGGAAGTGCTAATGAATTTATAGATCAAGTTTCTACAGTTGTGGCATTTTAGGAAATAAGTCTGTAAGAGAAAGGCAAAAAAAAAAATCCTCCCAAAACACATCTATGCAACTTGGCTGACATGCAAACACATCATTGCCTATTAAAAATAGCAGGTGACAGAATGCATGTCTTCAGTCATCATTCAAGAAATAAAATACATTTGAGGAATAAAATACAAACCTAACAAGGCTAGTAATTTTATCCTAAAGAGGGACAGCAATAACATAAAGAAAAAGCACTTTGGATAACATTTGCCAAAAAGCAGAGATGGGGAAAAACCAGAAGCTTTGCTTCAAACACTCACCAGTTATAGGGGAGCTTTCCATCTCTCTCTAAAGATGCAAAATTCACAAAGGTCCCAGCCCCGCACTCCCTGTTCCAGGAAGACCATTAGGTAAAAAGTTACTATTTTTGGATTCACAACACTTGATTTAACAGAGAACTCTTAGAGTTGCAGGGAAGTGCTGAACACTCACATCTGTGACCAGGTCTGAGATAATCTGTAATGAATATAACTAAAACCCCTTCACCTAGTTGTCCAAAACCAATAAATGTTCAACACCACCTGAGGTCAAATTGCCTAAAAATGCTTCAAAAGAATGAAATTCTCAAGTAGATTTTATCTTCTGTCCAGATTTGTGCTTTCCATAGCCTGGCACTAGCAATGTTTTCTGGCCTCTGTACACAGGTTAAATATTTACCTTTCTACACTAAATAGTCACTGTTACCACTCTAAGGAGAAGTTGTTTAATTGTGTCCTTTTAACAGGATAATTATAGGTAATTTTGAGTTTACGAAAATAACTGCAGGGAAAACAAAAACAAATCCTGAATGACATTCTAGTAGTGTCTTTATCACAAGTACATTATTTTTAGCTATGAATTATGACTAACTTGACTATTTTCTTGATTTAAGCAAACAATTGCCTGCAGCTTCTAACTGGATTTATTTTTTAAATTTTCTTCTGGGGTGTTTATCTTCTGTGGCTAAAAGCAGTGAGGAAGAGAAAAAGCTTTGGGCTGGCTGCACAGTAATTAAATAGGAAAGAGAATTAATTTAGCAGAGATTTTTACAGAGCCAGTTATATGTAAAAGGAAGAAACCACATAATGTTTTCTTAAAAGATAACCTGAAAAATATGTGTGATGTGGTCATTTGTTGCATGGAATACATGGACAAAATACAACCCACAAAATGCAGCATCTGCTAAGCTGCTAAGTACAAGATTTTTAATGTAAGTTTGTTTTTACATGAAATAATTTCCTTCTTTGACACAGTAAATTAATATAAAATATATTACATAGATTAAAAAAAGGACAAAGACTCTGTGACACCTTCAAAACCAGTAGGTAAACTAAATATCTAGGGTTTGGGGGAACTTCCACAGCTCACACAGGCCATAACAACCCACATCAAAGTGAACTGTTGCAGGTAAGATCACCTAGAAAATGAAACTAATTTTCAATATTCACAAGGTACAAATGATTGGTGAAGACTTGCAAATGGTGAGAGAGACACTCTCCAGAAAATGTTATCTGTTTATATGGAAAAATCTCCTGTTCCAAACCATATCAAAGACTTGCAAAGAACCTTGATGTCCTGCTCATGCCCATTTGCCTTGGATCCTAACTAACATTTGTGCTTCTGACACAACCCTTTTGTAAGAAGTGATTGCACTGATGGACTCAATCCTGCAAAGCTCAAAATGTGACAAAGGTTGAGGCTTGTCAGTCAGGTCAAGAGTGAAAGCAGATAGAAGATGTGCTCAACAGCAACAAAACAACTTTTTTGAAGACACCCTGTTCACCTCAAGCAGCACCCACACACAAAAGCTGAAACTATCCTCAGCTGAAACTGTTGTCATGAAGTGTTTGTTGGTGTCTGATTTTTTTTCTTTTTTTAACTAGCATAAATCTGGACTTACCTGGCCATTTGTAGGTGTTTTCTCCTGAGTACAACCAGAGTGACCAGCAGCAGTCCAATCAGGAGGATACTGAGGATGGCCAACACGGAGATTACCACGACATTGGGGTTCATCTCCGTGACTGCACACACAGAAAATCACTCTCAGTTATTCAGTTCAGAAGCACTGACATTTTTATTTTGGTTTGTTTTTCCCTGAGTGTTGATAATGCAATTTTTTTAAACTTATCACAAAGAGCCTGGAGTGTTAGAGAGAGAAAAATCTACCACAGGAGATAAAGGGAGAGTTTGAGTAACTGTTGCTCTTAGAAAATTTCTTTGGGGCAATTACTTATTCTGGCATTTTTGATAAACTTTAGCATGTTCTGATTTATTATTTTTTTCCTTTTTAGCTGCATTCATAACACAAGGGAAAATGGTGAAGGTAATACAGATACAGATAAAATACAGATATTCATCATCATCATCTATGTCTCCAAAACACGTTTCCACTCTGAAGTTGTTCCTCACCCATAATCCATTATTTTTCTGACCCAGAAGCAAAATAATAAGCTGGGGTTTTGTAATATACTGGGTTGAAATTGTTTAATTACTCTGGAAAATGACATGCCCAGGGATCCTCCTGTAGGAGCCTTTTGGCTAAAGATCCTGCAGAGGATCTTTCTTCTGTCTTACTTCTTTGCTGAATACAGAAAGCCTTAACAGCTTATGAATGTGATTTTCCTCTTGTTTGGGCTTGGCTGAGAAAACATTTTTCTCCATAAATATCATCAAGCAGTACCCTGATGTTTAGTACTGACACCACAAACTATGTCCCCAATTTCTAAAACCCAGAACAGAACTGAGCCCCGAGTTTACATTTTTCCAAGTCAAGTGGGGCATTTCTAAGAGCTTTCCAAAGCTGCTCCCCCATCCCATCCCATCCCATCCCATCCCATCCCATCCCATCCCATCCCATCCCATCCCATCCCATCCCATCCCATCCCATCCCATCCCATCCCATCCCATCCCCATCCCCATCCCCATCCCCATCCCCATCCCCATCCCCATCCCCATCCCCATCCCCATCCCCATCCCCATCCCCATCCCCTTTTCAGGATACAAACAACCCCTGGGGCCAGCATTACTTTGCAGCTTTAGAAAGCAAGGGGAAACAGATGTAGGTGGATGAGGAAGAGGAAGAAAGCAGGGAAGTGCTGCTCACCCATGGTGGAGACTGAGATGAAGGTGGGGATGCTGGGGCTGTTGTGGCTGAAGGTGGTCACGCTGCAGTTGTAGGAAGTGGCAGGGGTCAGGCTGGAAATGGTCACCACGTGTGAAGAGACGGTGACAGGTTCCTGCAGACATGGGGGAAAAGCACACAGGGAGTTTGTTTTCTCCCCCCTAAATGCAAGAACACAAATTGGTGCCCTGTATATCTGGCACATGAGGTCAGATCTGGCAAAAGAAATCAGCACTTTGAAACACAGGAAAGGCAACCAGGGCCTGGCCTTGGCAACAGGCAGATAGTCTGGCAGAAAAGGGGAGAGGAACAGGGGTGAATGCAGCTGCAGGAACATCCCAGGGCACCCCAGGGACTCGAGAGCCTTCAGGGAAGGGAAGAACACCTGCCCTGGAGCGGGTTGGTCAGGCACATGCTCGGCAGGGAAAAGCTCTGTGACCTTCAGGACACCCCAAAGGTGGGCACAGCTCATGAGGTCTGGTTTCTAAGCCACACAGGTAGGAAGAAAATCAAGTTGTTTTTATTCAAAGAACAGTCAAGGCAGTCACAACCTCTGGCATGAATGAAATCACAATTCTGATTTGAATGCATGTCATCTCTGCCTCTGAGGCAGCTCCTCTGGGTGTGGAGACCTGTGAGCCCTTTTGAGTGGTCAAGGTGAAAAACAAAGCTAGAGCAAATTTTTTTGGTTATAATTATGATCGAACATCCTACACCTCAATTTTTCTGGCTGGCAGAAACTCTATGTAACATATTTATACAACGTGTTAATTGCTATGACCCCTGTGAACACTTTTGTAGATTTTAAATGCTGATGGAGCAAGAAAAAGCAAACACAGCAAGAACAACATATGCACTGACTTAAAGAAAGAGATCCTTGAGGCCCTTGGTTTTCTGGACTGTCCAGCAGAACCTGGGGTAGGTTACATTTGTAAAAACAGGGATGCCAAGCCAGTGGCTTAGAAGGGAAAGAAGGAGTTTTATGAATGAACCCACTCCAGATGGGGAATGCAAGATGCTGTAACAAGTCCCAAGTACTGGATACTTGCAAGAGCCCGTTGTCAGTCCTATGGCCCAACTCCAAGCTCCTGTTGCAGAGCAATTCTGAGGTACATCATGCAGATGAAATCACATGCACATGAGTGGAAGGGAGGAGACTTATTGCCTGAGCTGAAAGGAGGAGGCAGAATTGGCAATTGGACTTGGTTTCCATTTTTCCCTCTGGGAAATTTAAATTAGTCGACTCAAATCCAAGATGTTCAAAATGGGAAAGCTGTTGCTTTTCATTCACTGATTTAAAGATGCAGGAAAGGGACAAAAATGTTCATGTAATTAGCATGGAAAATCACCAAGAATTTTCACCAGTCTACTTGGAAAGCATCACTTTCTGTAGCTCAGAAAGGAGCCCTTCCCAGTTTTTCATGGAAACAGAAAAGAGAGTGATGAATCTAATGAGGAGTGAGCTGACAATTTCTGTACATTACCCAGTGCCAGATGTTCCCTCAACAAATGAGACACCCACTGAAGCATCTGCCAAATGAAGCAGTCTTTTCCTGATCTTCTCAAAACAGATCTTCTCTGAACTGAAGTTACAAATCCTCTGGTACTTTGCTTGCTCGTTCTCATCACTATTTTGAATCTTTGGTAAGTGATGATAATGACTTCACAACCTTTGCTATTCAGCAGTAATAGCAAAAATGCAGGAATCTAGACATGGAATCTAAACTATCCGAAAGATTAAAGAGTGCATTTAAACATTTTTTTCCCTTTAGTCCTTGTCTGTCTCAATTTAAAAAGAATATGAAATAATTCAGACTGATCTTCTGTAGGATTAAAGAGTGTGCAAGTCTTTTGTGGCAATCAGTGGTTTAAGTAGGTAATTTTTCACTTCTTTCTGAATGATTTCCCCATTAAATGTCACAGTGCCCATGAAAGAATAATGTTTTGTGGCATGTAATCAGAGTGATTCATTATATCATCAGCTGAAGCACAAACTAAACCTCACGTGTTGCACAGCATTGAATGTCAAGGAATTACAGCTACTACTGCTCTGTATTTTTCACTGAATGGCATTACCTGTTTAAATACTCTGTATTTAAATTGGCTGCTGAGCACAGGTAACTGACTGGACAGAAAGAAAAGGAGGTGGGTCTTGAAGAAAATACCCCAAGATAAAATGCATGAGGGGCAGCCACCTTTGCATAAAGGTACTCTTTGAATAGCAAGGAAGCTCCTACTGAACTTCATTTAACTGATCTCAAAACCAGGAATAAAATATTCCAGAAATAATTAGATAGCGTGTCAGAAATCTCATGGCATCTAAATATGTCTATTTTCCCTGTTCCTTATGGAGCTACCTGACCATTTTCCCCTTCTTGGTTCATTGGCATTCCCTTAGTTTTGTGGCCTGTTAGGTTTTGCACAGGGTACCAGAGCCAATTCCACGGATGCTGCTGGATGCACACAGTTTGTCTCCAACCAGTTCTATAATCTCATCAATAAGACAGAGGTCAACCTTAATATTGCAAAACAATGGAAATATTTTAGCATTTGAAGAGTAGCTTTAGTAGTTTAGCTTTTCCAAGTTTAATTCTGGGCTGAAGAGTGGACACCAAAGAAGAGACCCATACCTGGACTTTTGTTTCCTGGCCAGATCCAGCCTGCTGGCAGTAGACTTCAAAGAAATCAGCTACTCCTTCTTCCACCCACAGCAGAGTCACAGAGGTCTGAGTCTTGTTGACAGCAAACAGTGATTTTGGAGGGGCTGGTTCTGGTGTAAGAGAAAAATCTCCTTTCATTAAGCTTATCTTTAAGTTTCCAGACAACTGAGAAAAATGAAAAAAATCGAAAGCAATGCCTGATGCCCTTCTATCTTTCATTTCCTTCAGATAAAGTCTACCAATGTAAATCCTTTCATGATGACAAACTACCACTGTAAAATAGGAAGATGATGAAGTGTGTTGGTTTTTCTTCTCTATTTAAACCATTCTATATTTGGACAGATGGATAATTGCTTCACTTCCCTTCTCAGCAGAGCCCTTGTTTGAGGATGATCAGTGGATTCTATTCATAGAACAATGTTAGCAGGAACTCTTTCAGAAAAGATCCCTGTCCACCTGTTAAGCAGCACATTTGGCCTGAGAAGGCTTTTCTTCACAAGGCCTGCCCAGGAGACAATAAAGAAGCAGCTTCCCACAAGCAAAGGCTGCCTAGGTTCCTTTAATTGCAGCAGAGGAAATAATTAGCCAATTAGCAGTTTTTAAAAAAACCCTGTAGTCTTGTTTTCCCTGCCTCTGGCTAAAATTTAAGGGCTACTGGAACTGTGTTGACTTCCATGAGCTGTAGGAATGCAGAGGTCCAGATCTGCAGAGGTCCTCAGTTAATTATTTTGATTTTCATTGCTTTTGTCCTGGATGAAGTGACAATAGGCAAACAAATACAAGAGTTTGTGGAGCAGGGGACAAGAGTGATAGATGGAGGGTCTCCTGGGAGTGATGGCATCAGAAATGTTATGAAACATGGATGGTGCACTCAGCAGCCCTCTCCCTATGTCCATTGGCCTTGGCTGCTGACTCCAGGGCCATCTCCCTGCCTGTGCACCCCTGTGGAGGTCACCCCTCACTGTAACCACACCCAAACCAACCTGGGCAATGGAAAGCACAGAACAGTGGAGAAAATCTTGAGGACCAGTAGAGGAGCAAATAGCCTAAGCATAGTGCTAATATGGGAGATACATCTTTTCCTCAGTATTATTTAAACACCAGGGCTTAATCGTATTTTTCATCCTGATGACTGGCAATCCCTAGCTTTCCACACCTCAGGCCTCCTGGGCTCTTCTGCTTTGCCTTCACAGACTGTAAAATTTGGGTTGTACATTTCTGAGTTGTTCTGCACAGTTTCCAGATCTCCCATTCTGTGGATGTTTAACTAAAGCTGTAATTCTCAAACCATGACCCGATTTCAGGATTCTGACACACTGCATACAACGGGTGATGCACAGAACCTGGGTGGATTTTTTTTTCCCTTTCACAAGTAATTTGTTATCTTTACTCTATGAGATGCTGTCACAGGAACCCTGGCACAAGTGACTTGCTCAAGTAGTTATACACATTTTGGAGATGTATCTGATCCTGAAACAATCAGATCTGTGTTCTGGAGTTGGAGTCTGCCCAAGCCATATTGGCATTATGGAAAGAGCTGAGCTGGGACTGAGGCACATTCATGTGTGTCACGAGGCTTGCAGTGCACACATTATCCCAGTGCTACACAAGAAAGTGTCCCTCTCCCATAATTACACACATATATCTGCTCTTGGACTCAAAAACACATTCCATCCCTCACTCCAGGTAATAAAAAAATGGCCTCAATTAAAATACGAGCTTTGCATTTGGACATCGTTCCAAGCAAATCCTCCTTTTGCTTCCAGCAAATGGCTTGATTTTTCTGCAGGTGGAATGTTGCCAGGATGAAGCAAACATCATGGAGGGAAGAACATTTGGCAGGAATGCTTAAGTGACTGCCAAGTGCTGAGTCGTCTATCACTTGGAGTCAGTTTCCACTACTGCTAATTACAACTCCCATTGCTCCCTTCAGAAACACAGAGAGGGAAAACCTCTGGCTAAATATCCCCACTTTTGTCTATTCAAACATCATAAAGAAAAAAAAAATCAAACTGGATCCAACAGAAAACCCCACACCCAAAAGTCCAGAAGGGATTCATTGGAATGGAATTCATTCCACCTTCTCTTTGTTGCCACTGAAGGGCAAAATACCCATCCAAGTTCAATAAGAGTGCCCATCCATAAGGAAAGAATACAAGATACAACCCTGCTGGTAGCGTGTACAACAGGAATAAGGCTTGTGGATCTGCCTGAAAGACCAGGCTAGTTGGTGTTTTGAAATACCACCCTAAAACAACTGGACAATGGTAGCAGGGGGTAACACCCCCAAACATTCACCCACTCGGTGACAGGAACAAATACACACACATAACTGCACAGGCACAGCATGGGGAAAACACTGGAGATGGTTTGCACAGAGAAAAGAAAACTCATGGAATTTGCCTATGTCTTTGAAATACTGCCTTTGGTAAGAAGACCTGCAAGAACTTGAGATTGTTGTGTCTGTACTGTTTGCCTCAGCACGGTGAATAAGAGTTCTGAGAAACATAAATGGACAATGGTTGTTTCAAGACCTCTAATCCAATTAGAAATTACAGAGTCCTTTAAATTCACTTCTCTCATGGTGACTCACAAAAGGATTATTATTCATATAGAGAGGATAATCCACTCTGAAATTACAAACTCTTCCTCACCCACCTTCTCAGTGGAGCTAACGCCTGTAAAAGCAGTTTGGTGCACTTGGAAATTTCAGTGTTTTAGGTACCTAGGGCTCAAAAACTTCACATACATTCAAAAGAGAACTAAAATTACTTAAAGTACAATGGTGCAGTGTCCAGTCTTCCTCCCAAGTAAAGAAAAATATTAGATAGACAGTTATATTTGAAACTCTTACATTAAGGATCAAGCTCTCGAGTTTTCTTTTGTTTCTATGAGCATATTACACATATTTCTCTTAAAATGAGCTGAATTCCACATTCATGAATCTGACTATTTTTATAAAGACTGATATAATTAATTTGTATTTAAGGATAAGTTTTTGGTGTTGAAAGACTTTGCAGATGTCCAGGGAGAGAGAAGGGGAGATAGGAAAGCAGACCAAGTGGCAGAGAGATGTAGAAATAGGCTTGTCAGAAACAGAAAGGTACAAAAGATTCTCCTTTTTAGGGAAAAGTTCATCTGTGAAGTCTGGGTTGTCATTCTCAAAACCTACACATGTTCAAGACCTTAGGCAGGCAATTATGAAGTTGACTTGTTCTCTCAGCAAGGCACAAAGTGATTTCTGCTCTCCTACTTCCACTTACAGTCAAATTTTGCCACTCTTGCTCCTCCTGAGCAAAACCATTTTAGGAGAGTAGCTTCACATGCATGAGACAATCTTCACAGCAAGGTGAGGTGAAAATCATAGCTTTGCAAAAGAAATGGGCTCACAGGCACATGACTGAAATAAGGAAGGTGCTGCATCTGCTGACAGACTTACTTTACAGTCAAATGAGTGGGGTGAGTTAATGATTTAAGAACAAGCATTTCTTACCCAATTTCACAAGTTGAGGCATGGAAGTATTGCTGCCTCTCTCAGTACAAGCAGTCACTGAAAGGTTGTAAATGTCCCCTGGAGGCAAGCTCAGCACTGCAGTCATCACATTGCGTGTTACCTGAACAACAAGAGACACCAGCTTAAACGTGACACAAACCACACAACTGCCTCACAAAATTAACCTGGTCACTCAAAATACTGCAGAGAAAGTCCTATGCATCACAGCAGATGTCTTCTGTGTGCTCCAGACTCAACCAGTGACATCAACCAGCTCCCACTGATACCAAACACAAAACCAGAGGAGCAAAATGTAAAAGGAAGAGAATTTTAGGCTGCACTTTCTATGTGACCAGTGAAAATTTAAAGGAAAAAAGAAATTCTCCCTCAGCCCACTGACAGCATCTAGGTTCTCAAGTTCTGCAAAATGCTAAACAAGCCATGGACTTGAGTCTATTGCAATTTTAGAGGAATTTAAATCAGGTCAGATGCCTCAAAAAAAACCACACAAGCCATGTGTAAGCAGGCCTTTGAATATCCTACAGACCTGAAAATTAAATCCATCTGGGCAAGTCTAACACCTCTTGGAGACCTGTTGACTTGACAATAGATCTCAGGGTCTGACTTCAATTATCTTCAAGTTCGAAGCCAGGTCCAAAACTGAGCTGAGTTTTAAAAGACTGAGAGTAAATAACTTCTTCCTTTTATTTTAGTGTAATATTCCCATTTCTCCAGAGTCATGGAGAAGGATGCAGAGCTTGGAACACATTGTTTTCGGGCATTTCTGGACTATCTCTAAAGGCCCATTCAGGAATTTCATGCTCGTTTTCACAGTCACTTAATTCTCAGGTGGAAGGTTTCAGATGCAAGAGAAACTGACTGTTCTGAATAAAGACCAATAGGGCTTTGCACATCATTTTCATCACTTCTCTAAAAATTGACCAACTTCTGTGGAATCTTGGGAAATACACAGGGAGCAGGAAGAAAAAGGCAACATCATCTGACAGTGCTACTCATTTATTCCTATAATGCCACAAGAAAAACAACCATATTAATAATCATAATAAAATCATATTATGATATTACAGCATAGTGTGAGTTTTAAAGGAAACAGTTTCTGAAAGTGACTAACAGAGCTCAGGAGAACAGGTCTGATATTTGCAAGCGTGTACTTATATTTATCCATTTGAACAGAACCATAAAAGTTAGCTATAAATAGGTAGGGTTTTGCAGGGTTTTCCTAAAGAATACCCTTTGGGTTCCCTTGTCTTACAAGGAATATAAAGACAAACATTTGTAAAGACATCCCTAAAGCTTTTAAGTTTTATTTATAGATATACTATACTGTAGATACCCTCAACTTTTAATCTTCTGTTTAATCTAAAATTACATATTCAATTTTGGTTTTAATTTATTTAAATTTTCATATTAAATGTTCATTTTGTATTTGTTTAATCTACAATTTTCATATTCAGTGAAGTTGGATGGTAGAGAAACCAGATTTTTTCTGAAAGAATAATAAGCTTACAGAGAACACAACTTTTTGAAGAAAGAGAGTGATATCATTGTGATTTTCTTTTAAATTAAGTTGATAGAATATTTTATTTGTAGGACAAAAATTAAAATCTAGTTTTCTTCCTTGTTTGAAGTAAGGGTCCAAATCCTGAAAGTTATCAATTCTCCTGATCACATAATTACATTCATGCTCTTGCAGCCACAAGGAATCTAATGAAAGCTAGGATGTTCCACCCAAATTCAAATGAAAACTGGTGATCAATTTGCAGTTCTGCTGGAAATACACTTCCAATTTTCCAAATGTTCAAGAGAAGGTACCAAGAGCACACCTTAGCACCTGACAAGTTTCCTAAGTGCACACATTCTGGGTGAGATCCTCAGCCCATCATTCAGTGGAACTCGTATCCAAACGTAAAATGAAGAACACAGAATTTATGAGGATAAAGTCAGAAAATGGGAAGTGACAGTACTTGAATGGACCAAAAAAAAACACCTGAGCCAGTAGTTTCCTCTGTTTATTAATAAATTAATAAATAAAAATGGAAAATACCATACCTGTATACAAAAATACTCTTTATGTTTTACTGTCTGAAGCTGAGAAGTTACTAAGCTCTTTTTAAATTATGCAACTTATCAACACTTTCACTGGATCACTACAGAAACACTTTGTCCACTGGCTGATTTGAGAGCTCAGGTCTCTGGAAGTGCATGCTAACACTGGGAAATAACTTTTACTGGCTTCTACCAAACTTGCTGGAACTTAATAATACAAAGTTATTAGAGTTGTCAAAGTTTTCCTGAGCTATCAACTCAGAAAAACAAACCAACTAACCAAAAACCCACCAAAAAAAAAAAAAAAAAAAACCAAACCACCAAAATAACCGCCCAAAGAAATGAACACCACCCACCTTCCACACTGATACTTACACTCTTCTTGATTTTTTTCTTTCCTTCTGCAACAACCATCCAGTGCAGCATCCTGGAATGAGAAAGGTCAGGACCATCTCCTCCATAGGTCCAGGTGACGTACAAAAGGTGGTTGTAATATTCTACCGAGGTAATTTTGGGTGCCACTGGTGCTGAAGGAAGAAGGCAAGTGTATTACAGACGGGTCTAATATGGCTGATTAGCAAATCCAGTGATAAACTTCTGCCAAAGGATGTTGTCATGAAAAGAAATACCACAAGGCTAGCAGGAAAGGATCATTAAAAGCTACTGCATTTGAGCACTAGCTGAAAGATATGAAAACCATCATTTAACCTGGGAGATAAGCAGAAGAAAAATACACTTCTTTTTGCAATCTTTCAGTTAAAAAAAAAAATCACTGCAGATAGAAATAATTTTTTGAGTCACATTTGTAAGTTGAATTCAAATTCAAGTTAAAAGCCTCAGATGTTGCTTCACTGTGTCACTGAACTGAAAAGAAACAATAAATTGTTACATTGATAGGTTTTACATAGGGACAAAAATATCTTTTCACTGAGCTTGCATCTTCCTAGGAGGAAAACTCCAAACCCTCCAAATTTCCAAAGAACAACTTTTTCATGAGAAGTTACGACCACCTTTGTTCCCAGAATGGAAGGCAGGAAAAAAAGGGCCCCATCACAACCCATTGAGCCCGTTAGGAGGGGTTTTTTTGTGTGTTCTGGAGCTGCCAGCAAGTCCTTGGCTCTCTGTGCAGCCCACATAACATAGAGTCACTCATGCTGGAAAAGACTTTTAAGACTGAGACCAATCCTCAACCCAGCACCAAGCGATGTCCCTCAGCACCACATCCACATGTCCTTCAAACACCCCCAGGGACTGGGACTCAGCCACCTTCCCCAGTTGGCTCTCATTAGCTGTGACCTGCAGAAAGACAGCAACCTCCAGAATAACTCATCTCCTCCTAAAATTGCTGTTTAAGATGAGGATTCCTTCTGGGAGGTGCCTCTCCATTAACTGTAGAGGGAGCAGAGCTGGCCAGCTCACCTTGAGTGGCTAATTCAAAGGTGCAGGACCCCAGAGAAGAGTTAAATTAACAGTGAGTGGAGACCCAAAAGTGAAAATCAGTGATCAATGAAGATCTCAACCCCCTCCCCTCAACTCAGGAGGTATGAGTAGGATAACCTGGATACAACAGGGCAAGATATGAATCTCTGTGCTTGGCCAATTCTTGAGGAGCACAGTAGGGAAAATGTCAAAAAACTAACTAAAAATCACAAGTTTTGTCTCTTCATGTTGTTTGTAAAAAAGTAAACAGTTGGTAAAAGAAAAAAAAAGTGGTTTAAAAGTTTCATTTTAATTCTCCTTTTTCCTTCTTTTAATATGTGTTAATAAATCTATCTTTATACCTTTACGTTAAACCTACCTCTTTCTCCTAATCCTATCTCACAACAACAGCAACAACAAAAACCCACTTAAACCACTACACCAAATTTAACAAACAAAATTCAACAAATGTAAAACCACTACATATTTAGTGTTTCTACCCAGTCATAAACTAAAACCATTACACTGTGAACTGCCTAATCCTCCTCTGCACAAGTCCTGTCGTGTTTGTGCTGAGGCAGGTCAGAGGAGCAGAGCCCAGCTCCGGGTGGCAGCACAGCTGTGGGTGACAGGGAATGCAGAATGGAATGCCTCGGGTCTCCTGGAAGGGGCCACAAGATGTCACTGCTGCTTTCACGGAGGCTTCTTCGACTTTGGCATTGTTAGGGAACAGATTTACTGAAGTAATCGCTGAGGAAGGCAGCAAATGCAATGCACAGATAATTTAGAGGCACTTAGAAATGTTTACTGAGACTATCCTCCCAAATTAATCTTGAAAATGTCCTTTTATGCCGTTGAGGAGAAGCAACCTGATTTAGTAAAAAAATACTTAAAGCAGTGTTTCTTTTAATTTTCAAAGTTCCCAGCCCATCCCTCTGCATGGATTGTGTATTCCTTGCAGTTTAAGGCCATGACTGACATGAATCTCATCCAGGAATCATGATTTCCCCCTGCACGTTATTATTGATGGTATGCTTTCATGACAGTGAATGTCCAGGATAAATGAGACAAGGGCTGGTGTGAGCCACTCCCTTAGCACAAGGTTCTGGGGAGCACAGAGAGGCTGTGGGGACTCACACCCTGCTGCTGACCTGGTCTGAAACCACAGCTGGAAGCGCCCACAGGACCAAGAGGCAGCACATGTGCTGGTTGGTAGTTATCAGCAATATGAGCCTGTCTCTCTCACTCCTTTTGCTTCTCCAAAGAGAAAAACATCCTCATTGTAAAAGGCAAATGCTGGTAGTCCAAAGAGCCTTTGCTGTGGTTGTTTTAAATCCAGCTGTTTACAGCAGGTGGCATTAAAAGCTCATTAGTCACCACAGCAACGCTGGCAGCACCACGAGCTCACCCTGAGTAAAACGACACCGTGCAACTGCTGCTGCAGGAGCTGGGAGAACAAATGCTGCTTCTGGTAAGCCTCTTGGATCCCCCAAACCTCCCCCATGCTGCTGGGGACATCTCCCCACTTGCTGTGGAACGGAGCTACATCTCATCATCCCAAGTCCTGCAGTTCAGCACAGCCCCACAGCCTCCACAGGAGCAGTGGGATCCTGCATCAGGAGATGTCTGCTCTGAGCTTTCTGCAGGCTGCACCCTCACACTCCCAGCTGATCCTTCTACTCTGGCTTTCAAACTCAAGCTCATGCTCCAGGTGTGGAGGTTGGCTCTGCAGTTGTACACAGAAGAACTGGCAGATGGTGTGCTGTCAAGCCTACAAAACCTCCACTCCAGTATTTTTAAAATTTAGGGCTTTTTTGAGGGCTTTTTTTGGTGTGTTTTTTTGTTTGTTTGTTTGGGGTTTTTTGTTTGTTTGTTTTGTTTTTTGTTTTGGGGGGTTTTTTTTGAGGTTTTTTTGGGTTTTTTTGTTTTAATTCCTGGCAACCTGTGCAGTGGAGGTGGAATTGTTCAAAACGATGCAGAAAGGGACCAAGTGCCCCATAAAACCATCTGCTCCCTCTCTGGGAGGAAAGAGGCTGAGGGTGAGAAAGAACTCTCAGTCCCCTGGTAACTTAAAGCCCTGAAAAGGCAGCACTTGCTGGGACAAACGTTTCAAACCTGCAGACACGACAAATTGGCAAGCCTCACAAGTTAGCCTGGCTGCAGTTCCTGGGTAAAGCTGAAGAGATTGCAGGTAATAAAGGCAATCAGAGGACAGGAGTGCATTTAATGCTCACATTCAGTGCTGACCATCTATGGGTAAGTGCTTGCAATTTGACCAAATCAGCTTTCTTTGTTAGGACTCTTCACTTAAAATCACAGTGTGATTTCAATACCTCATTGCTATTCAACATTTTCATCAACACCCTGGAAGTAAAAGCAGCGTTGATGAACCATGCAAGTCATGTGGCAAGTGGCAGAGGAGGGCAGGGTTTGGACAGGGCTGAGCTGTGAAATATTGCCCCCTGTGCTGGGCCTGCTCAAAAAAAGTGAATTTCAAAGTGCCAGGTGGGAAGTTGGGTCTGTTGGAAAATAGCATGTAGACAACAAGTGATAAATTCTGTTAGAATAAAATAGAAGTAAATCAGCACAGACCTCCAGTGTGATGATGCAGGAAACGCAATCATCTAGATGCACACACAGGAGAGATTTGAATAGGGAGCTGATTGTGCCTCTATAGGAGCACTCAGCAGGCTGGTATCACACTTTCAGTTTTTAGATACTTAAATAAAGACAGTAAAAATTAGAGAGGCAGAGTGGGGAAAAAAACTAACATGGGAAAATACCTGAAAGTGAGAGCACCTGAAGAGTTCAACGGAAACAATTTATTGACAGAAAAAACAAATTAAAATCTGTATAGAGACAAAAAACAAGCAAAAAAAAAGAGCAGCTTTGTGTCTCTTCAATCAGATAATTTAAGATTAAAGTGCAACAAATATATTGGGATGGATATTCAAACCAGAAAAAATTCAGACCAGAAACACAGGGTACAAACCCTTGATAATAAGAGAAATTAAGCATTGATAAAAATGCTGTGTTTTGCCAATCACAAACGGATGATATTTAGAGGTTCACCCATTTCTGATTTTGTCTGCACCTGCTAGTTAAGAAGTTACTTCATTTTTCATTTAAGAGCAGTAGGAGTCTTTCTGTCATCATACAGAGATTTAGATTGGTACTGATGACAGATTATACTTTAGAAGACCCTTAATCTCCCTCATTTCTGCTGCAGGTTTCTGGAGCTACAATACTGAAGTGAGTATCCCACTGGAACATTTCCACTCTAAAATGCTGAACCTGGTACCCAAATCAGTTGGAAAAGATATTTTTTCCCTCATACAGCAACCAACCAGCTGGAAAATTGCTTCTTTACAGTGCTGCAGAAAAGCTGATTGATGCCAAAGGACAACGAATATCCCTGGAGACCCTTCACAAAGCTATCACAAGTTCTGATACACTGGAAAAATGCCAGAATTTGTCAGCAGAGCAGCCTGGGATCAGGTAACTCAGCATGGGAGGGCTTCTGTTGACTTCAGTGGAGCTACAACTAACTGCTGATGACTTTTCTGTTGTGGCTCTCTGGGGCACAGGCTCTGTATAAATCATCACTGCAAACGGGTCTTATTCAGCGGCTTTTTCAGGTACATTCTCCAACTCTCACCAAACAGAAAATCTGGGACTAGGCTAGATTCTGTTTTGGGATGAGTGGCTGGGATTTACCTGAAATACCCTGATTTTCCTTTTAATTTGATTCCTATAGATGGCAAAGAAGACCAAGTCATACTTCACTCCATCCCACAGTAAAAAGCAGTAAATAATCTGCATTATTTACTGCTTTCAATTGCCTGAGCTTCAGCAAGGTGAATTAAATAGTGATACTTAAATGCAAAATGATTCAGTGGAGAGCTCTGACTTTGGCCTAAGCATCCTGGATTCTGGGAACACAGGGCAAGGTGCTAACAGGGCCTCTATCAGGCTGTTCCCTCTGGGGCTGATCTGTTGGACATATTGAAGATTCAAATCCAAAGAATCTGCCAAGAGATCCCAAAGTGTGTGAAATCCATGGCTAGCCCCAAGTGGAAGGGGGAAATCCATGTGGTTACATCAGCTCACTCCTCTTGGTGCTGCACAGGTCATGCTCTGACCCGGGGATTACTGGGAGAGTGATAAAGGAGGAAAAAACACTTGGAAATACTGCAGATAAAGAAAAAAAGTGTTTCAAAATACTAAAAAATCTAAGAATTCAGGTTTATTTATTTACCTGTTAACTTCTCTGTGTGTCAAATGTATGGTGTGGCAAAAGTTGAGCAGGGACAAAATGTATGGTGTGGCAAAACTGAGCTGATGGAGGACTGCAACAAAGCAATCAAGCACTGTACTTGGCATAGGAAAATTTCTTTTATGTGTTCATTTAAAGCAGTCCTCAGTCCTCAATCCTCCTAAAACTTAAAAACAAAATAATAACAAAAAAAAAAAAAACAAACAAAAAACAAAACAAAAAAAACCCACCAAAAACAACCCCCAAAAAAATCCCAGCAAAAAAAAAACCACTTAGCTGATCAATACCCTAACTTGTAACTATCTGTAGGTGAAATACAGCACCCAGGTCAGACTTTCTCAGTGTTTCTGCCCCCAGGAGCACTCCCACAGTGTTTTCAGCTGGCTGGTTACCTGTTATGAAGCTGATGGTGGAGCTGTCACAGCAGCTCAGCTCTGGGTCCCCCCAGGTCACCATGGTGACCCTGAAATTGTAATACCAAGCAGGCAGCAGGTTGGCTATTCTCTGCAAAGGGACAAAACACAAAGAGCAGCTCAGGAGAGAACTCACCAACACGAGGCAGGACTTCTGAAACACAACAGTATTTATAAACCTCATTAAAACTCATTTTTCTGAGCTCCCATTCCTTCCTTCAGTGGAAATCTTTGAAATTTGGCCTTTCAATTTACTAAACAAATCTGTGCAAGGGGAGCAAACACAGTTGGGATGGCTCTGCTGCTCATCCACATCCACCTGGTCGCAGGTTCTGCCCAGGGGATCTCAAACAATTTCCAGGGTGGTAAGAACAATTCACACAGAGTAACCTTCCATCACAATTCCAGTGTGATGAAGGCAAAATATTTAACTGGAAAATGTAGGTGTTTCTAGTTTGATTAAGTGAAGGCTTGAGGATAAATTAGCAGCGATGTTTTTGTCTCAGATATTGTCACTTTAAAAGATGTATTTTTTTCCAGTTTTCCAAGTGTATTTCACTTTCTATTATCATTTATTATAAATGGAATAGGAATGAAACATAAATGACTTATGAGACATAAATTATATATATAAATATAAATGAGATATAAATGAAGTATAAAAAGCAGTATGTTTTATATTATAGTATTGAGTGTAATATTTAAGTTAAAATTCTAATTCTGCCACTGACAGCACAGAACATTTAAGATATTGATGTTTAAATGAAAAGCCTCTTGATATTTTAAAAATTCAAAATAAAAGCAAATTGAAAATAATGAACAACTTCAACAATGTAGAAATTGCTATTTTTACAGATTTTTTTTCTCCACATACTACAAGCCAATGCAAATATAGGTGGTGTGATTTGCTCTTTTCATGATTTTTGGAAGAAGTTGTATCCACAGTGACACCAAAGCCTTGAAGATGCTTGGACTTCTTGTGACATGCTCCTGGTGTCATACTGAAAATACCAACCTTGCTTTGACAATTTTCAAGTAAGCTGCAGAGCACAAAATGAATGAAGCAACTAAACAGAGTGAAAAGACAAATCCAGTTCCAAAGGTTCTTATCAAATATTAACGCTCCAGGAAATAATACTTGATTGTTTCATGCTGTTAGAAACATTGATTTTTGATTCTTTTCACGGTTGCTTCAAAATACATCCCTCAGAGGTGTCAGCAGATCACAGGGATCAGTGGGATTCTGGAGCACCACCAGAAAACCCGAACAAAAGTTCACCAGTCCCTACCTACACAGTAAATGCCACAAGGCAAGAAGAGGGAAACATTCTTTTCCTAATTCAGGTTTAGTCTTTAAAATTATCCTTAAAGAAGTGCTCACTTTAGCTGTGATACAGCAGTGTTGCAATTCAGACTGAAATCCAGACAAAGAAATTCCAACTTGGCTTCCCTGAGCAGGATTTGCAACAGTAAGGGACATCATCTCCTTTTGTAATGAACCACATTAACTCTGCATGATAGCTTTATTTCCTGGATGACTTAGATCACTCAGCTATTAATCTATTTGTGCTGAGTCATGATTACAAGATATTAATTACCAGTTTGGTAAGTTATTTTTTGTTTTTAATTTCCCTGGAGATTTATGTGCTAGATTTATAGTCACATACCCAATTACAGTAAAGCTGCTGGAGCCAAAATGACTCTACAAATGGTATTATGCAAATCAATTACAGTAAATCACTGTGGCTCTCACAGCAGCAGAAGTTATTGCTATCTTTTTTGCGTACTCATAACTTTGTGAACAACTAATTTCAGCTGGAATTGCTTTCTGTCTCACACTACAGCGAAGTCTGAATAAAACCTTTCCACCTTCTCCAGGAAATAATGGAGAAGAGGAGGAAAAAGTCACTTTATATCTGCAGACACCTGTGAACATGTGTGAGTGTGTTCTTATAGAGACCAGTGTTCACCTAATTAAAACCCTGGCCTAAGATTTTGCAGCTTTAGAAACACGGAGGCTTTTTTCACAAAAAGCCACAGCTAAGCCTTCCACATGGCACACTGCAAGACCAGGCTGCAAGCCCCAAATCCATACTATCAATATTAATTATGTAGATAAGCCTTTGGACTACACCCCCTGAGGAAATGGTGGAACTTTTAAAGCCTTGACTGACAAACTGACCCACAAACTGAAGCTGCCTCTGGAATTGCTGAACAACAACGACAAAAAAAGGAGGTTAATCTCCTGTCTCATTGCTCTGCTTAAAATTTAGCATGGTTCAGCTGGCAGTACCTTACTTTAGACCAGAAAATGCCTCCAGCACCCTTGGCCATTTTCTCTGCTTTGCTGGGGAAAAAAAGTGCCAGGCTTAAAGGTATATATACACATTCATGTGGAAAAGGCTGGGAACGGGAGTGTCATGAGGTGCCAGGGGCACACAGGCATGGGAAAGCAAGGCAGGAATGGTCACTTTACCACAGAGGCAGTCAAGGAGACAGTTGCTGCTATTTCATAGTAGGTTGTCCACTCCGAGGTCATCGTTGATGGGTTGAAGTAAAACATTTCTACCACGTATTTCCTGAACACCCCAAGGAAAGGTCTGTTCCAGCTCAGAACCACAGCAGTAGGTCCCAAAGGGTAAAGTGTCAGGTCCTTTATTCCAGTGGGCACTATAAACCAGAAATTATGGTTAGTAACATGCATGTGTTATCAGTTGCACTTTATTTTAAAATTATACCTTTCCTCAATCAAGTTCTACCTATTTCTGGTTTTTTTCACAACTTTAATCCCCAAGAACTTCCTGGTCACAAGCAGTTAAATACCATTTTTAAGCACTTTTTCTCCAGTTTAAAACTACTTTTAAAACTACTTTTTCAGAAGTGGCTGCAGACCACTTGGTGTTGGCTGCTTAGCTTGAGATGAAGCACACGGCTTGCTTTCTCATAAATGGAGGGTTCTCTTCTACTTTGAAAATCAGGATGTTTAGGAGGTATTTCAAGATGCTCAAAAACAAAAGCATCAAAAGCCAGAGCACTGTGAGAAAGGAAAGTTTTCATCCCTAGCCCTCCTTCCCTGGGGAACCCAAAGGTTCTGTCATGTTTCTATTCTTGCCTCACAGACGGTGACACTGAGAAAGATTCAAGTGATTTGAAGAATGTCACATAAGGGTCAACTTCTGCAACCTGCATGGTCTGGAAAGAAATTATTCTTCATGACTTCAGTGAGGCTACTTAAATAAGGGCTTAGAGCTAACATCTGCCAGGGTTGCAGAGCCCCAGCTATTGCACACTGGGTCAGAACCCAGACCAGCACCCAGATTAGTTCAGCCCATGTTAGCACATGATTGCCTTTACCTTTATAAATCATTTACAACGTCTTTGCTTTGCTTTCTCCAAACTGCTAATACTCACCTTGTGAAAATAAGCCTTAGGATAAATGTGGGGAAAATGGAATACTTCTTAAAGTGCATTTTATTTTATTTGAGTTTTGTTCGTCATTAGCCACCACTGGTAAGTTCACAGAATAATTTATTTTTTAGTTCTATTATTTTAGTATCATATTCAATAAACTGTTATGAAATGAAAACTCATGCAACTGTTGTTTTACTGCATAAAAACAGCCCCTGTATAATAAGAAAATTATGAAATGTTCTATTTAGAAACTGATTGCCATTTTCAATTTTGTAAGAAACTTTTATGGTTATAATGCCATACAAAAGTGGAGAAAATGAAGGAACTTATTTACATTGGGCATAAATAACTTTACTTTAGCAAATTAAAATAGATTTTTTCAGATTTTTGAATTACAGTGAGAAAGAAGATCAAAAGCATTTGCACAAACTGTCCAATGATAGAAATTTTAACATTAAAGTATATATAAATATTTACTTACTAATTTTTCCTTTCCTGAAATATGACATATTCTACAAATTTTTATTCAGACCAAATTTATGAATATATGAGAAGACTGATAAGGATGATAAGGCTCTCACCATAATCACTAGGCCACATATTGGCTTTTATTTAAGGATTAAATTCTTAATACAATAACATTTTTTTAATTTCCACTTTCTTCCCTAGATCACAAAGAGGAAGCAGCATTAAAAAAACTGAAGATCTCTAACTTTCAGCCACTTGCTGTCCCACTGAGCAGACTTTTTGTCAAAAGGAGAAGCTGGGTGACACAGGTTGAATATTTCGCTGCAAATGTAACTCTGTATACTGAATCTCTTTCTTTTTTCCTTCTCTCTGCTTAATACATTTTGTTTGAGTGGTAATCTTAACAAAGTAAATTACACTGAAACTAAAAGTTACTGAATTCCATCTTAAATGACCCTTTATAGGAGCCTGGTGGAATCCTAATTCTTGAAAATGTTAGTCTCAGAGGGTTCTTCTCATTTTCAAATCCCAAAGCAGAGAACATTGAGATCCTCTCTAAAACTCGACAAAATCAAGGCATGGTCTACAGGACTTAATGAACATACTGCACATATTAAAAAAAAAAACCAAAAACAAAACAAAAAAAACCACCCCCAAATAAATGCATTTCAATCAATAGGTTCAGGGGTTACCAATGGAAAATGTGACAGGATCAGAAGGAGGTCCAACCAATGGTCCCTTCCGTAGGTAAACCACAACTTGGTACTGGGCACCGGGAACAAGATTTTCAATGAGGCTGCTGCTTGAATTCACCTAGGAGGAGAGGAACTCATCAGATATGAAGCATTTACTTGATTAATAAAAACTTGAATGACTCCAGTTATAAAAGGCATGGATCCAAACACATTGGCACCAACAGCAAGAATTTCATTCATTAAGCCCCACGTGGCCAGACTGTGGAAGTGGTCAGGACTGACTTCACAAATGATCTGACTCAGAGAATTGCACTTGCCTGGCTGCATAAGGTCAGCTACCTCACTGCAGACCCACTCTCTTCTACTGCCAAAGTTTATTAAAATATTCAGGCTACACTATTCATTTTTGGGTGGTGTCATTCAGGCTGGAGTATCTAGACCATGTGTTTTCAGCCACAGCCTGAGGCTTTCCATCCATCATTGGTGCAGCTCTGGGAGCTGAAGGCAGAGTTTTGGGGGAGCTGTCTTCTGGCTGCATGCACTGAGTGACCCCACAGTGAAATCAGAGAGAAACTGATACCTTGGGAAGGCTGACCTGAAACGGAGACTGGACAGAGCTAGAGAATAAAGTAGGGATTTATTGAAAGGCCTCCAGGATCCACCTTGGGCAGGACAGGGCCTGACCAGGGCTACACCCAAGGTGGACCCAAAATGGTTACAAAACAGCTGAGCAGTCACAAGGTCTCACACTTTTATAAGTTTTGGTCCATTTGCATTTTGGGGTTTAATTGTCCAGTTACAGCTTCAGATTGTGAGGTCCCATCCTTCTTGTTCCTCCCTCCAGCCCACCACTGTTTGTGCTTTTGGGCCTGAAAGTTGTCCTTGGTCTTGAGCAGGAAAAGGGTTTGTTTTGTCTCCCTGCTCTGTGAAGAGAGCTGAGTGACACTTAATGTGAGGCTCAGAACTGCACCCCTAGGCAGCACAGAATCTGAAAATATGAAAGCTAAAACTTAAGGCATCAGAAATATTCCCTGTCACCTCCCCTCCACAGCACTACAAACTGTAACTAAGGGGCATTGTGATTTTTCTTTCCAGTTTGAAAACATCACTCTTAAAATTTCTGCTGTGCCACACCAGGTTTCAGTCAGAGCTGGAGGCAGAACTCCTCTCCAAGTGATTCCTGATCTGATACAACACAAAGAGGCTCATCTCCTGAAGGCTCCACAAACAGCAAATGCACAGAGCAGCTTTGAGGAAAAGCCTTTGCACATCCTTTCTACAGCTGCAGGCTGGTATTTCCTACCAATATTTTCTTCACAACCTTCCCAAAGTCTGTATCACTGCCACCTCTGCACTGGTGGTTTATTGCAATGCACATGAACGTATCAGTGCCAAGCACAGATTTAGTGAGGAACAGAATTTGTCTTTACCAGCTGCTCGGGAAAGCTAAATCACTTTTAAATCATGCACCATGTTAGAAATGGATAAAACTCTGCACTGAATTTTGCTCTTTTCAGGTCATCATGGAGAAGTCAAACCAACAGCTGTTAATAATTCCAGGTATAGTAAGTTGATAACATTTGACACAGATATAGGTAATGAGAGAAAGAAACAAATAACTATATTTAGACCTTTCAACATACTTGCAGTAAATACACATTTACAGATATCTTGTTTATTCACAGATTAACTTTAGGTACTTGTTTTTGAGTTTGTAAATGAATCCTGGAGTATTTACAGAAACCATAAATGCCTATGTTTGTGATCTGTGTTTATAATCACCAGCTGTACTTTGCTTCGCATTTAAATGATTCCACTTCTAAGAAATAGAAGTAACAATAAGATAACAAGCTCATTCTGAAAACCAGTTCTCAAATTGTCATGACAAGACACTTCCAAACATTTAAGTTCACAGCCATTCTTGAGTTAAAACTCAAAATTACTACAGAGATTAATTTAAAAAGGCATTTTAAGGGTCACAAATTCTCTGTGCTAATTAACTTGCAGGGCTGATCACAAAGTTGAAGGAGATGATTTACAGGGAGTGCCAGCAGTCCCCTGAGTGGGCTGAGGGTGCAGCAGGTCAGCACTACAATCCTCTGCAGACTCCTCCATCACACACATTTAGGGAGCCAGACAGAAGTCATGGCCCTGCTCAGAAAAAGGCTGTATCAGCATCTTGGTGAAGTTACTGAGATGTGGGTTGAAATCTTTCTAATTGAAGCCACGTGCCACTGACCTATCATAGGCACAGAGTCTGATGTGAGGTTGAACTCACTAAGGGTCTCAAGTAACAGAAAACTGTCAAGTTTTGGGGTTCAGGACTCTAGATGATTATAAACACATCCCATAAACTAAAGGACTTGTCCATACAAATCACAGGTGGTCTGAATTGCTATCTGTTTCCCAGTGCTGACACCTTTTTCTACAGATGAGAAGAAAAGCTTCTGATCATCTCAAAACTTGCAGAAAATTTGCACTCAGGTTCTGTATTCAAATGTGGGACAGCTAAGAAATAATTTATGCTACTTCGATGATAACAATGCACGCGAGCACTTCGCTTATTACAAATGCATTGCAGCATGTGCCTGAGTGAAGTCACAGCAAGTCCAGCAGAAATTTAACAATCCCAGTTTAACAATCCCATTCTCATGTCTGACTGCTGTGCTCTCCCCTCCACTCTGCACCAGCCATGTCCCTCCCTTGGGGCTGCAGAAGGGAGCAGCTGCCCCCGTCCTCTGCAGCCTGAGAGAGCCCTGGGGCTCAGTTTCCAAACAGCAGCATGATTTTTTACTGGGTTGGAAAACACCCCAGCTTCTGCTCCTTACCTCAGTGCAGTAGTGCTTCTCAAGCCTTTGGCTTTCCTTTTGCTTCTGGCAGGTGAGGGAGAGCACAGACACGATGGTGCTGTCACCAGTGCTGTCGTGGGACGCCGTCCAGGACGTCAGGGCAGTTGTGGAGCTCAGCACTGTCACTGTCACATGCTGGGGCTTCTCAGTGAGCTCCTCTATCCACTCACCTGTGGGGCCTGGCACATGGCCCAAAAAGCACAGGTGAGCAAGCCACTCTATCCATTTGTTATAAATACGTATTATAAAGTTGGCTTTTTGCAAATATTAAGATGAATGCTTATATGTATAATGTTAAAATAAGCTATTAACAGAAACTTAGACGAGGTAGTAGTGGTAGCTCATATAATTAAGAGTGAACTGTCTGTTTGGTCAGGACAACATCCAGTGGACATGTGATGAAGACCCTGCTATTGATATGCCAACTATCAGCATCTGCCATCTGAAGAAAGTATGGACCAAGGACCAAATTGAAGGTAATAATAAAACCACAACGAAGAAACGCTCATGCTCTAAAAAGGTGGGCCCTAGGAGGGGCCATGCTAAACAGTCCCTGGAAAAATATGAATATGCATAATGGTCTATAAATATGCAACAGGCAAATGTAATAGGAAAAGTATTTAGGCCATTTTTAACCCTTTGCTTTATTTCTGTCTCTTGTTGTCTTTTTATTAAACTTTTTAAATTTTACCAGGAAAGTGAATCTCATTTTTCACACATTCAAGGAACACATGTTAAAACACCCTTCTCTCAGGGAATTATTGGTGGTGGACTGGCAGCTGTCCACTCCCAGAGCCTGCAGGCAGCAGAGGTGGCAGCCCCTGGGAAGCAGCCTGAGTCAGGGGCTTTTTCACCTGCAGCACAGCCCAAGACAAGAGAAACGTGACTGTCTGAAAATTCAGATTGCAGTATTCTCTGTCTGCTTACCAGAAACCACCCAGCAGGATCAGATTTGCTCCAAGGGAATGCTTAAAGAGCACTGGCAGCCAATAATATACAGATCATTGACCAATATTAAAGGATAAGCACACAGATTTTTTTCGCCTCTCCACATGCTAACACACCCTCCAAGCACACCACAGCCTCAAAGCATGAAAATCAAGTTCACAGAGGTCACCACAGTGAAGAATCTTATTCTTCATCAGAGTTTTTGGAGCACTTGGTTGAGAATGGAGTTTTAAAATATAGATAAAAGATCACTTTGGAAAATAACTTCAGCTAGACTTGGTCAAAATTTCATGAAAATAGCCCATATTTCATGAAAATAGCCTGTTTTTCTTGTCACTTTTAAGAAATACCTTTGATCACTCTCTCCTTGACATTCTTCCTCTGTGTAACTCTAATGGTAATTTATGTTATTTGATAAAATAAAACAAATGCCAGAGCAAGAATGTGGTTTAAGATCAGCCTATAAGATTTGACTGCTATCTGGATGTAACAAAAATATGTAACACAAGCCAGTAATTTGACAGGATGATTCACCAACCAAGCATTACAAGGAAAAGATAAGACTGACATTGTGGGCAAAATTTATTCACAGCTAGCTGCAGACCCCCACCCACTCAGGTAAAGAAGAGGAATTTGATAATTAGATTATTCTCTGGAGACAGAGTATGTACATGCAGGTCTCACTATTCAGAAATTGTTTCAGATTGGCATTAAGGGAGCAGAAATATCTCATGTCGTGACACAGAGTCATAATGCCCACAAAAAAAGCCTGCTTGATCAGACTCAGAAAGAGGAATGGAAATACAATTTCAACCTAAGAGTATTTGCTTATATCTCCAATTTAGCATTCTACCAGAAATACATATAAAATCTACCTAAAATACTGAAGACCTTGCATTTGACAGAATAAATAAGACAACTGCCAAGAAGTTTCATTTTGTTGTAAAAGGCTGCAAAATTGACAAAACCCAAAAAACCAAAGGTTCTTATGTATTCCATATAAAATTAAAATATCATTGCCTTCCTGTAACACCTTAATATTTTATCCACAATGAGATCAAGGTTCATCTTTAATCTGGTCATCCACGCCCCTATACTTTGGACTAACATGTTCTCATTTCTCTCAGGTCCACAGTTAGCACACTTCATGGAGGACACTGCATTAAATATTGCTTAATGAAAATAAAATATGTCACACCTTGCAAAATGGAACAACATTCGGTGCTAATAGCAATGCTACACTTATCTTTATCTACTTTAATGCTTTTCATGTAATGAAGCTGTCTAACTATTCCTAAAGCAAAACAGAAGACAGTAAAATTACAACAGCAGAGACCCTCTCTCTCATGTGCTGTTTTCCAATTATTGTTTCTTTCAACTATGAAGTTATTAAAAATGGGAGCAATAGTGGAATTGCTACATGCAGTCCAGCATTATGATGAATTCAAGTCTAAATACTTAGTATTTGTACATGTTGTGAGCTACTGAAGACACAATTTTTATTCCTAATGTACTGAAGTACTTGGCTACATTTCCTTTTAATAAGATTTTTTTTCTGCCAGCTTGGGCTACTGTGTCTTGTTGCAGCATTCATGGTTTGGGAAGGCATTATCTTTCCACATGCAAAATTGTGCAGTGCTGCAAGTATTCCCCTGTCTCATTCTATGGGCATTCTGTGTGGTATATCTATTTCCTTTTGCAGAAAAAGGTACAAAGGTGACCACAGCCATTAGAAGGATAATGATCTGAATTCACCAACACCTGTCTCACTTGCTGATCTAATTGTCAGTCATGGTATTAGTTTACACAGTAGTGTATTATTACTTTGTCTTTTACTAAATCTCCAGTTAAGAAACTCTGGGGTTCTACAGGGAAATAATAAATTACTTTTTCTCCTTTGAATTTAGCAGGCTGAACCACTTCATCTACTGTAATTTGCTGTGTGCTCTCTCAGAGACCATTCAATTTGAGAGTTCAGTGTTTAATTGTGCAATTCCCACACTCTTCAGCCTGCGCTGCCCTTCATCCCTAACACAGTCCATACTCCAGGAGGAAGGAAGTCAAATATTTCCAAGGCTCTCTATAACCACCAAATTAATTCTTGGAATTAAATCCTCACTGTGAGAGAGGCAAAAGGGAAACTCATTTCACTTCTGAACACTGACAGTGACTCCATCCCATCATTTGCTTTCAGTTCTTAAGACTGCCAAGATGGCACAACGAAGGCCCATTCAGGCAGGTTGCATTTATTAACATTTTTGCACTATATTTCCTTCTCAGGCACAGAGAATTCCAGAAGACCAGACCCTTGTGATCCATCAGCAGATGCCAGAAATGCCACAGTGGTCAAACTCTGTACATTACAGCTATTTTGCTCAGGGAGGAAAAGGAGAGTTTGATGAGATACTTACTGATGTAAAAGCTAAGTGTTTTTGCTGATTGACTTCCTCGAACTTGACAAGAGCCAGAGGAGCTAAATGTTGTTACAGACAACTTGTATTTTCCTGGTTCTTTCAGTTCAGCAACAAATTTGTGAGTGTCCTCACTCACAGTCAAAAATTCTGTGGAGTTCTCTAAATCGGGGAGGGGAAAACGAGTGTGAATTAATTGAAGTTTGAAAGGTCCCAGCCACCAAGAAAGTTATTTACATCAGAAAAGCTAATCTTATTTCAGCTGTGGAATTAAATAAAAGGTATCCAAAAGGAGTGCATTGAAACAGTGCGGCAATACATAATATAAATCTTGTTTAACAAAAGAGAACTGAAAACTGTGGTTTACTCCTCCTCCCTTACTTTTATGTTGCCCAGCCAGAAGCAGATGCTACTCAATGCAAAAACTCCTCAAGAAATACATGAGATCTAACAAAGCCCTCTGAAGCACAGTACTGTTGTGTTTTATCTTCTTTTTGTTAGGGTCGAGATTAAATGTGTGAAATGATTCTTTGGCTCAGACTTAGATGTTTATTAATTCTTATCTATATTACAATTTTACAGACCCTGAGTTCTATAGCACTTTAGGTTAACAAACCAAAAATGGAGTTGTATCTCTCTTTTTAGAAGTTCTTTTTTTAAGGATAAAAAGTCTAATTAAGAAATGATACTTGAATTATTTTTACTTTTAATTCAATAACTGACTACTTGTGGTCTGTAATGTGGACTTTTCTATTTAATTATAAAATACTACTTAGCCTTATGAAGGAGAAGGTGAAAAAGAAGGACTAGTTTCTGTTTTAAAACTTCTATTTTAATATATATATAAAACTAAATTTTAAAACTTTTAACTCTACATTTTCCACTGTGTGATATTACACACTTCTATTCAAACTATACAGTCATAATTTCAGTCCTATCATTCAATTTTGGAAGCTTTCTCTATGGTCTCAGGTTAAATGTAGTGGTTTTTTGGGGGGGTTAGTGCTTGTCAGCACAGAAAGTCTAAAATTCTCAGTGACCAGGGTTCCAACACACAGTACTAGATAATTAATAATTTGTAGAGGAGACAATCACTAACTAGGAAATTCTAGGAAAGAAGGATGAGAAGGGCACAAGGCTTTACCTTCCCGTTCGATATTGATGTGGAAACCATCAAAGGCAGTCGGGGGCTTTGGGGGCAGCCAGGTCAGCACCATCTGCACAGGGAGGAAGGGAGGGGGCTCTGCTGTGGGTCTGCCAGACCCAGTGTTGGCATCACCGACCCCATAAGCACTGGAAACTGCGCTGACAAACTCCTCCTCCCCCTCGGATGACTCGGCCTCGCTGGACCACCAGGATGGCTGCGAGGTGGTTTCGTGCTCGGTGCTGTTGGAGGGGTCATCCAGCCAGGCTGCAGATGTGTTTGCTGCTGGGATTGCAGTGGGGATGTCAGAGGGGTGGCTGGCTTTCTCTTTCCTCATGATTTCTTGTGGTCCCATGAAGGATTCCTCGGCAAAATTCCCGCTGTGCTCCTCCCAGTTGTTTCTGTTGATTGGTATGATCTGGACAGAAATGTTTCGAGGTGGGTAAGGAACTAAAAGAGAAGCAAGGGATAGTCTTTTAATAGGTATGTTCACCTTTAAACGTTTTAATTCCCCAGACAAATACCATTCTTCTAGGGATCATTTGAAATAACTTTTTCTTACTAAGATCCTCCCTTCTCTTACATATTCTTATAGATATACCAGAAGCGATTGTAGTGGCATCAAGATGAGTATAAATTCACAGCATAATCACAATTAAAGAATGCCAGGAAGTAAAGTAGATGTGAAGTCAAAGTAAATCAAACCTCAGTGCTATGATAACAGCAAGGTTACTCTAGTGTGAATTTGTAACAGTGAATCTACATTTATTTTATTGTGCCTTCCAGGAAGAGCTCGATCATGGAAAAAAAACCCCATCTCTGTAGAAATAAATTGAAATATATATGCAAAACTAATATATGGCATAGCTCATATTAAAAAAAAAAAAAACCTTCACGTTGCTGTAGGGCTTTTCATATGCTTTTAGCAGCCACCTTTTCACAAGCATTAAGCATCAGTTTAAATTTTAATATTTGTGAAAGCTCGATCTTAAGATTTGAGTCACCACAAGACAAGATTCTGGCACGCAAAGAAGTTACTCCAGATGATGCCAGGAGGTGAACACATAACATTTTGTCTGTCTCACTGTAATTGCTTGTCTGCTTCTCTTTACACACTCTAAGTGTGAGTATCCTCTGCAAATAATTTTGCCTGGCACCTTTAAAGCTGGCACTTTACAGCACACTAATTTGTTCAATTCCCATCCCAGCCACAGACACTAATAGGAAACCAGACTCTACATTCTCATTGCAGTTCATGTGAAAAATGAGGGATGGGAGGACAGCAGGAGAAGAAAAAAAGCATGATCCTGTTGGTTATGGTTCAATATCTCAACAACTACATTTAGGGTCATCAGGACAGAACTCAGCTGGCATCAGTTGGCTGTGTTCTGTCCAAGGCAGTGGACCAACATCAGTGTATTCATCTGAAGATTTGGCCTTTTGATTTTATTGCTGGTTCGTTTCACTTTGGACCCTGATAAATGTCTGTGGTCCAAGAGATTAACGAAAAACTTTTGGGCACCGTCCCAGGATCAAATTAAATTAGTTCTGGACCCTGAACAAATGCAATTTTCAGCCTTTGCAATGTTGCTGTCTTGAAATTAAAAGTTCATGCTTCAGGGCACAAACTGGCCGCCAAGTCAGGCAACTATGACATTCTTCTCCGTGATGGAAAAGTGCACAATGAGGAAGGTCCTCTCAAGCAGTTCAGCAATGATTCACTGCACAAGGAGACAGACCAACAGAGAGAGATCAATAGTCTGCCCAGTGCAGCTATTCCTGTGCCTTAAAAATTAATTCCTAGCACGAAGCCTAGGATATCTCACATGAAGCAGAAGTTATTTTCTAAGGAGCAAGCTTTATATGAGAAACACTCACACACAAATTTCCCTCTGCACTGTTTGCACATGCAAGTCTGTGGAACAGCCACAACATCCTCCTCTCATGCTCCCAGGAATGCTCCCACACAAACCCTGCTCTCTGTGGGGTCAATCCCCTCCCCACAGCAGCAGGAGAAGCAGCAATACAGACTTGGAAATGGTGTGTAAGAATTTTCTTTACCTGTTCTGTGCTGTTTGGGCTCGTGCTGGACCCCGCTGTACTCCACCAGCGTGCTCTTGTTGAAGGTTGCTTCTGATACCAACTGAAATGTGATGTTACTGTAGCATATGCCTGGCAGCCAGTGATTGAAAACTGTTTTACCTTTAAAGAAATCTGCAGGGGGTTTAAAGAGAAAAGAAGAAAGGACAAAGGAAAAAAAAAAAGAGGATAATGCATCAAATGTTCACTGTCTGATAATGAGATTGCACATGGTGAATGGGCAATGTTTTAGATGTTTAAACATTTTTCAGCCTGCTCTGAGGTATGAAATTGTAATAATTCAGTTTGCCAAGACTTTTCCTGGCTGTCAAAGCCACTTTGCTACCAGAAAAAAGAAAGACCAATATAAAAAAAGAAAGAAAAAAAAAGGCCCAGCACAAGAAACATGAGCTGCTTTTCACTGGCAAGGGAACTGAACCTGGCAACCTGCTCCACATGACAGTGGATATCTCAAAGAGCATCTGACAGCTCCTGCAGACCTTTAACTGCTGCACGCAAAAGCCTCTTTGGTATTTTGCTGACTGAGGCACAGCATTTGTGGGAGATGTTCAAAGGAACAACAGTCCAGGGGCTCAGTTCACATCCACCACACGTGAGGGCTGAAGAGAACTTGCTTAGGGCTATCAGGCTGTAGGAAGGAGTGTGCAAGCTGATTAGTGAATCGCCTAATTTAGGCTGACTCTTTTATTTATCAGCAGATTTAGTGTTACAGCCCTCGGAGCCATGAATTAGCTGTAGAAGATAAAAAATTACTGCTGGTGTCTCTTTTGTTCTCTGCAAAGAGGTCACCTATATTTTCTGCTATGATGCAGACTTTACCCTTCCTAACTTCTGGCACTTCACAGCATTGAAAGTGGGATTTCTAGCCCCACTTTGTATTGAAGCAAAGAGACTCCCAAATTCCCTGACCTCCTTCTGGAGGTGTGTATCTCCCTCTGCTGACTTTACAGAGAGCTTCCAGTGACCAGTCTTCTGTTCTGGGATCTTTAATTCAGTGGCTAAAATTCAATTCAGCACCTACTGGATTGCCCAAAGGCATTGGCCATGTGGCTGCCTTCCTCACCTCTTAGGGTGTTTCCCACAGGACATTTACAGGCCCATTTATATCTCTGAGACAGATGCTGTGCTTAAGCTATACTGCAGGGCAAAAGTTGTAAACAAATAAATGAAAGGGTTCAGTTATGAACAAACAGAAAAGAAAGCAGAATTTGCTCTTGTTTAGAGCATTTATTGGTTGTTTGCTTAGGCTGTCTAGACTGTTAGATTGATTGCCCCTGAATAGATTATTTTAAGAACATTGAAATTTCTATTGTGCAGCAGGGTTTATTAGCTCAGGGACAACACTGAATGTTGCACTAATGTACTCTACAGCCTAGCACTGTGTCACTGCATGGTGATACAGAGCCCCCAGCTTTGATCCTGTGCCAACAATCAGGTTTATTGAATGGGTTTCCCTCCTCTGGGACATCCCAGAGCTTTCCTATCAGCTACAGACCAAAGAGGAAACCTTGGCCAGAGGGAAAAGCCTGTGAGCTTTTGTGTTGCTTTGAACTGACACAGAAGCACCAGTGACTGGGGATGCTGATTTCAGACTGAATACAAATCCCAGGCTGATTTCAGACTGAATACAAAAATCCAGACCACCAAGTCTTCCTCCAAAATCCAAAAGAAATGGAACATCACTAGAACTGGGATTCTAAAAATTTAAAAATCCCAAGTGAACCACCAGCTCAATTCAAAGACCCATCCCTTACTTCACAGTATAAAAGCTATTATATAAGCACATTACCAGAAACACAAATCATTATACAAATACATGTCAAAACCACATCTAAGGCCACTGTTTAAAATGTTCCCAGCAGATTTAGTATCAAATTTTTGGTGAAATAGTTTCCTCCTACCTTTGTACAGCATGGTTCTGTAGTCTTTTCCTTCCCAATAGCTTATATTTACCCTGGTAAAAACATTGTACTTCTCTGGGTACTGAATTTCAAACAACACTCCTGTTTCTGGAGATGGTTTGTAATCATAGATAGAAACATTGCTCACAGGAAGTGGTTCTAAAGGACATACAAACAAAAGGGGGGGGAAAAAAAGGAAGAAAGGGGCAGATTAATAGGCAAACTGAGTTCTTTGCACATATACAATACCAATGAAAATAAATGGCTTTGTAGGTGTGGCACAGGCACTCTTAAATCTACCACATGATATTTGGGGCTTCACTAAGGTGTGGGGCAAAGCTACCTGGGACATTGTCAAAGACAGTATTTCTATATTCCCCTCCCTTCAAAGAATGTATCTTCTTAACAATCATGCTTTACCAGAAAAATTTCCATATTTGACACTTAAAAAAATGTTATTATTTAAGCACTCACAGTCATCACCTCAGAAACATTTTCATCTTTAATACTTGTCAATCACGTAAAAGTGCCCAGACAAAATCAACACAACACTTGAAACTGCTTATGACTTCAGCATAAATGTAGAGCTTTTAAGATGAGCTGAGAAAATTATTCATGTAATGGCCAAAGGAAGCCACAGGAATAAAGACTTTCTTCTTTTGGTATCTATAAATTTCTTTATTTCATGGGTAATTATACAGTCCCCATTCCTCCCATGTGAGAGAGCCACCATCCTTACCTGTTTATCCACATCAAACTTCTACAAACTAAGCAACACCACCAGCATTATTTTACAGATGAAGAGCTGAGGTACAGAGGAATAAAGTGGTTTATTGGAGGGCACAGGGAAAGCCTGTGCATAGGAAGGAGGTAAGTCAGGAACTGCTGCTCTAGCACTCTGAACTCAAGAGTCAGGGAGGCCACAAAAAGTAAAAAATATCCTGTGCTCTGTGATCTGAAATCCAGACCAGTGTAGCTCCATCAGCTGAGGAAAGCCATGTCAGTTCACTGCTGCTGGAAGTGTGGATTGTTGTTGACAATAAGAGAGTCACATTTTTATTCAGCCTTCTCCATTCATTAAAAAAAAAAACCAAGAAAAACTAAAAGAAAGAACACCTTCAATGCTCTCCTCAGCAAGAAAAAATTGACAGTAACCCAATTATCCTGTGGTTAAGAGGTCCGAGCAAGGTTATACTGTTAGCTGAAATTTGTCATAGTAACATATTTTAATAGAGATAATGCAATTATGCCTACATCCTCATAAAAATTAGCATGTTGATTTAGTTCTTGCACACTATAGGGATCAGATTGCAAAATTCAGGCTATTGATTAGTGTGGCCTTACAGGACCCATTTGAGTTTAAAATTCTGCTGCTGTAGGCCCTGGAGAAAAACTAATAAAATATTTTTCCCCAAAGAGCATACAGTCACAACAGGCAAGAGAAAGAGTAGATGAAATGGGAAGATCAGTATCAAAAGTGAAATTATCCAACAGGAGGTGGAGTGGGTTAATCAAAGATGTAAAAGCAAGACTGCAGTGAAAGAGAAAACTAAATCCTAATGACCAGCAGAGTATTTTCACTACAACTTTAAGATGAGAAACAGAAGAAAAAACAACTGGAAAGAAAACTATAGATGCAAACAGAATGTCTCACCAACACCAATGTGTTGCCATCTCTAACTTTGCCAGAGCATGGAAATGCAATAGTGTGGGATTATTAAACTATTTCTCATGGCAAAGACACTTAATTATCTTCATCAGATATATATCAGTATATTTGTACATTAACCACTTACAAAGAGAAACTCCCCACCTCACAGACACTAACAGGCACTCCAGTGATGGGATCTGTGAAAATCCTGCTGACATTTCATGATAGACTAGAAATAAACAGGAGTAAAGCAGAGTACAGGAAACAAAGCCTACCCTCTTCTTTCTGCCAACGCTCTTCCCATTGCTTATTCAGAAATAAATAGTGGAAATGACTACCCACATGACCAGAGGGTTCATATCACAGCTCCCACAGCACACCAGAGTAGTTTAAATGTCAATAACATTCTCTAAATAGCACAGTGCTTGTGTGCAGTCATCTCTCACGTTAGCAGGAGAAAGCCCAGGGCACACGCGCTGTCTCATTCACATCTGAGCTCTCCTCCTTTCTGAAAGAATTACTGAAACTTTCTCATGCCACTGATTCAATTACCCCATTTATTCCTTCCTACAACAAATCAAATAAAGGATGGGAGCTATATTCATTTTTTAATCCAAATGATTTTTCCTCCTGATGCTTTGATTTAATTAACCGACAATTGAATTAAGCGGTAATCACCACAGACTCTCTTTCGTGTCGCTATCCTCTCCTTGCTCATGGCTGATGTTAGCAGAGCTTGCATGAGTGACATAATGCAATTTAAAGATTCTTCCATTATCTTACTTCCTTCAGCACCAAATCTTCACATCAAAAGCTATTTGCACACTGTGAAATTAAAAGAACGCTCAGCAGATAACCATCATGTTCCGTCTTTCACTTTTACTAACTGCTCCGAGGGCTATTAAAATTAAAGAATATGTAAAATGCCACTCTTTACTATCTATATTTATAATTCAGAGCATAAACAGTCTGGTCTTTTTAATTTTACTGTTTTCAGTGTTTAGGATCCAGCTTGTCACAGATTTCAGTGGCTGTCAAGGAATAGCCTAAATAAAGTGGAATCACAGAAATATAATACTTAGAGCTTAATAAAAGCTCTGTACTACACTGAAGTCATATTACAGAAGGGACTTAGAGCATTTCAATGTCCCTCTTACAGCATAAAGTACCTCTTCACTTACAATCTCTTTATTTTTAGACTTGGAGATTATACTACACACACATAGACAAAATGGCAGAATCAAATTCTAAATTTGCTATTTTTCTCAGTGTCTCAGAATCCTCTGCCATTGTAGCAACTGCTTTCCCATTTTATCTGTTTATGGGATAAACTTCCTGTTTATCCTGGACTTTCCAGCATTTAGCATTTAGTTATAACTTGCATTACACAAGCATCAAGATAGCATAATAAATGTGCCTAACATCTTCCTCCAATGCCTTGGAAAATTCTGAATGCCAAATCCTCCATTAATGCATTCAATTTGTGTCAGATGCATTAATATTTGCAATTCAGGGGGGAAAAAAGTGCTGTGAAAGTAAGTACCATATTTCAATCCAAATCAATTTGTTTGTAATATGTGTAGATTGGGTCATTCTACAAATGGAATTAATGATTGGTTATTGCTGTACCTTAGAATACAGCATTACATATGGGACTGAGATCTCTTGCTTCTCACATTGGAACCCAGATTGATCGTTATTTACCTCCATATTGTGACTTTTATTAAAAAGATGCCCCATTAACAGAGTGACCTAACCCCCATGGGTAATTCCCTTTACTCAAAGGAAGAAGTTGTGAATTATGTAATTTTCTCCCCAGGATGACACTATTTATGTAGCTGTGAACCTTAGGATGTTTTATCTCTTGTTAAAAAGAAACCATCTTTGAGATTGAAGAAGCTGTTGTTCAATACTTTGGGAACATAAAGTTCAAGTTTATGATAGGTAATAGTGATATTGTGCTACTGCTTACAAAGGGAGAATATAAGTGAAAATTATGACACATAGTGCAATTTCTACATGGCCACATAGGGTGATAAATAAAAAGATGACACAACCTAAAAAATAATGTCACAAGAACAAAGGCATAGCTATTGTTCTTGAACAGATTTAGGCCAATTGTTTAGATCCTCCTTGCAATACAAATTACAGCAGGAAATCACATGGTTGCAATTCTTTTTGTTTCTTTGATTCTGATAGAGAAGTTTTTCACCTTAAAAAGAGGATAACATGGTTTATTTGCTGGGAAAAGATGAGCACTAATGGACCTAGATGCTGTTCTGAGCTACATTTCAAAGTTAGGGCTGCCACAGATTACCAGCCTTTTTAAAGGTGTCTCACGTCATCCTTTAAGAAAGAAAAACATGAAGGGCTAAAGTCTCACATTTCATTAGGGGAAAAAACCCTTTTGAAGCTCTGAGTTAAAGAACTCTGATCCATTAACAAGCCAGAGGGAAGGACTGGACCTGCTGAATCACTTCCTGCAGCATCTGGCACAATGACAACAGAGCAATAACTGGGTCTAATGCCAATTACTTTCTGAGGGCTGGAGATCAGAGTCCCAGGCAGCAGCCTGTTGGCCTCTGGAGGAGAATATTTTTGCAGGAGACACAGAGGAAGAGCTCTCCCTAAAGGGAATATATTTCACGTCATGTATGTAAGGAACCATCAGCTTTTGAAACAATGAGACATTTTACCACTCAAAACTCCTAACCATCAGCTGAAATAAAAGCCAGGCAGAGCTGCTCTTAATTACCATCAGAGATCCTCAGATCTGGATTTCTCCAATTCCCAGCAGACACATATTTTTTTCCTGCAGCACACAACAGCTTTGCAATGTACAGCTTTCCCCATTCCTTCAACTGTATAAACATTTTTTTCCTTCACAATATGAACCTGACAGTGAATATGGAAAAAAAAATAAAAGGAAGAAGATGCTATATGGGTATGATTCACCCTGGGAAGAATAAAATAAAGCTTCAAGTTGGGAAAATGTAGGATGAGTGAGTAAAAATATCAGTTACCGATTTTACAGATGTGCTCCTTATTTAGTTTATAAACTACTTTAAAATCAATTAGTAATAAGGTGGAATTTTCAGTCAAATATTTCAAAACGCTAAATAAACTGCATGAATTGCAGAGTTGTTCATCCCCATTGAAAAGCCAAAGCTCCAAGAGCAGAGGGAAGCAGGCCTCAAATAGTTGTGTTAGATACCAGAAGTACTTCAACATTGTCCAGACAGAGGACTGAAAGGAAGGTCACATTGACAGGCACAGCACAATCACACACAGGATCCAGCCAGGAGGGTGAGATTCTCACAACTATTCTTGTCAAAACCTTTGCAAGGATCTTTAAAAAGGCAGTCAGGGTTTCCATTTTTCTCCTTCAGTGAAGTACTGAGCCCAATTTGCTGAACACAACTTTGCTACAGAATCAGAAGCAAAAAGTGCTATTTTGTGCTAAAATTCCATGTTACAGGTTTTTTATCTAAGAGTCGTCAAATAGCTCATCCTTTTCATTACAACAATCTGGACCAGAGAGCCTAAACGAGGAAATTCTACAGTTTGTGGTGTTTTGATCAACATGAGAAAACCCTGAAATTATTCCAATCAGAGACAAGCAGAACTGTCCAGTCTTGTAGAAAAGGACCAAATTAACACTGGACACCTCTAAAGGAACATAGACACACGAATATGTGCATGGATGACATGCTCACAGGCAAGACAAGGAGGTGATCCAAGACAGCCAGGATGGCTTCGTTAAGGGCAAATTGTGCCTGACAAATCTGCACATTATGAAGAAAAAACTTCACTGAAAAGGTGGTCAGGTATTGGAATAGGCTGCCCAAGGCTGAGTTGCCATCCCTGGAAGTGTTCAAAGAATATGTGGGAGTGCTACCTGGGGACATGGTCTGGTGGTGAACTTGACAGTGTTGGGTTAATGGCAGAACTTGATTATCTTAGAGGTCTTTTCCAACCTAAATGATGCTATGATTCTATGTTATAGGTATATTTATGTGACATGATTTTGTGTTTTTCTATGTACATATTTATGACCATACATTTATATGGTCATATAAATGACCATATAAAGAGCTACACATATATATGCCTACATATAATGTATAAAATACATATTTTGTTAGCTTTTCAACACTCTTCTGACCAGAAACCTTTAAAGGGTAAAAGGAAAGTCTTCTCTTAAATGGGCTCTTCTCTTGCTTTTTCTTGCCAATTCCCTTAGATGTAGCACATTGATGGGAGACGTGCACAGGAGAAAGGAAATGTCATCAGGATATACCATCGGAAAGCAGAGGCCTTTCACGACTCTTGCTGAATTTCTAAGTAGGCAATGTCTTTGAGGGACCTTGGTCTCATTTTGATGAGCACTTTTTGGGTACACACAGCTCTGTATGAAACTCCAGCACACGTTGAAAGGCTGGATCTCCTTTGCAGAAGATCCCAAAAAACTCTTGTGGGCACTGCCTTGGGAATAACCACATTGGCATCACTGGCTATCCTGCTTGATTTATATTGTGGCAGCCTAATGAATGGGGTCAATCTGCCACTGATAAAGCTCTCCTGACACCAATGGAGTTAGAACAGGAATTAATTTGGTACTGGAAGCTAATTGTAATGTGCCATTCTTTCATGTGCAAGATATAGATGGAATAATTTAGATAGCTACCTATCTTTGCATGATTAAATAAACCAAGAATATTAAACAGTCAGAGAGCATAGGGCAAAAAGAAAAATATAAATCTATCCTAATTACTGTCTGCCAGAAAAATTAAGTTAATTGGTAGTCATAAAATTATGTAAAACAGGCAGCAGACAATACCAATAAGAGAGGGTAAAAAACCCAACAACCAACCAAACACCACCTCATGCATTTTTGTAGGAGAAACCAGTGGTCACTACAGGAGTTTTAAGATCTCTTCCCAAAACCTGAAGGGTACTGAAACACCTTAAAAAGCCCACCCTGCCCGCACTGCCTTTTCATTCCAAATTTACTTTCAGTTCTGTAGCCTTGTGCTCCAAAAATGAACTTAGGAGCAAAGGCTGCTACAAGAGAGCCAGCACTCATCAGTCTGCCTGACAGAAAATACCACAGAGGAGGCTGGATCCTTTCCCTCCCAAAAGCTCTCAATTTACAGCCCACTTTTAGAGTTCAACACAGCCATCCTTCAGTGCTGCCTGCAGGATTGCCCTTGCTTTTCCATGGGCGTGGTTGTCTCTCTGTTGAGGCAAAAACAGAGAAATACACTGCTCTCTCTTTGTTTCCCACTGGCAGCACTGGCTGAGTGCCAGAATCACTGGTCCTTCCAAGGTCTGGGGGAGCAGCAGGAAACCCCAAGATGCTGCCAGCACACCCCCATCAGCCAGGTGGTGAACCCATCAAGTCTTGGAGGAGGGAGAGTGACACCTTGGAGGGAGGGAAATGCCCTTGGAGCCGTCAGCCTCTCGCTTTTCCACCTTGTGGAAACCCCCTGAGCCAGAAATGGGAAGCCTGGGGATGGCTTTGGTGGGCTGAGTTGTTGGAACCCTGAAAGCTGAGGATTTTAGGCTTTCTGTGCTAAAAGGCACTGACCCTTTGACCTGAGGCCGTGGAACAGGCTTCCAAAACTGAGTGATAGCACTGGAGTTACGGGTGTGTAGTTTTAATAGAAGTGTGTGATATCACAGGGTGAAAAACTTAGGATTTAAGCTTTTAGTAAATAGTAATATATATATAAGGCAAGATGGAGGATTTGGGGTGTTGGCTAAGTCCTTTTTCACCTTCTTATTCATGGGTTTGGGTGATGTTTTCTAATTGGGTGAAAAAGTCTGCATTGTGGACCAAAGGTGGTTAATTATTGGGTTAAAAGTAAAAATAATATAGGTGTCATCTCGTTATTGGACAAATTATGCTTAAAAGACCTTAGAAAGAGTTAAAGAAGAAGACATTTTCTACCTTGTTAACTAGAACTCACAACTTGTGAGACTGTGCTATAGATATGAATTCATAAACAACGGAGTCCGAACACGAAAACTGCATCTCCTGAGCATTTAATCCTGGCCCTAACAGAAGAAAAGAAGAGAAAAACATCACACTGAGTGACTCTGGCTTCCTTCTTCCTTCAGAGATTCCCTGCACAGGAGTGTGTGCACCATCTGCCAGCTTGGATCACACCTTCCCTGCTACCAGAGACCCTCGTGGGCTCTGGAAATCAAAGAGTAATGAGTCCTGCTGCACAACTGCAAATGCAACACCCAAAACCTCCTAAAAATGCATAATAGTGAGGCTTTTTTTTTTTCCAGTTGTATATGACAACAGATGCTTTAATTGCTCTCCTTGAAGGAAACAAACATAAAATAGAAAATTTGATTAAAATTATTAATTTGCTTAAGAGGTTAAAGCAGTCAAAGGAAAGGAAATTCAGGCTGCCTGTGAACCCTGAAATTGTTCAGTACTTGCATTACCCAAAAACATGATACTTTTCCCATGGGACCCTTCATGGTTTTCCTTCATCAACTTGAGCACACAAGGGAATGCTGAAGAAATGTACAGATTATGCAAAACCTTGTTAATCCTAAATTTTAGGCACCTCACTCAGTAACACATGAACCTACTTTAAAACATGCTTTGCATGCTTTTATCGTGGATGGTGTTTCCTCATTGACACAACAATACAGATACAAAAAAATCATAACCATTCCTCAGATGTAATACAACTAAAACAACCCATGCAATCCAAGGTGCCATTTAGGAAAAAAAACCAAGCTGAAAATTAGTCTGGCTTCATCCAAACAGATTTTTGTCATCTTCCAGATGAAAGAATCATTTTATATTCTACAAATTGTTTTCAATTTCCAGGTTGGCACATGGAACCAGCCCTGGATCAACCTCTGAGCCAGAAGCACAGCTGGAAATCTGTGTTACTTTTGTATGGTGACAGAGAAAACAAAATCACAGGTCTCCCCCAGGATCAATGCACCTGGAAACAGTAAGAGACAGGTTACTACAAATGTCTTTTCCATCACAAACACCTTCAGCTGTACTGGTAGAAACACCTGGTTTTGGTGACTGGTGTCTGCTTTCCAAGTTTAGTATTGCTTCCACATATTAGCAATCAAAGAACAATGTTAAGGCATTTGAAACAGAATAAAACTCACCATATAAGAGTGCTTACGCTGAAATGTCACTCAACACTTGTCATGCTCTTTACTAGATTTTTGGGACTCCTGGTTCAAAGGGTTTAGGATGAACATCTGAAAAGGGGGGTTCATTCATCACACAGTTTTAGTATGTTACATCTCAGTGTTGAGGAAGGGTCAGGCAGGGGAAGCCTACAGCCTTTCCTTTCTTTTTGTCCACACTTTGTGAATTTTCATTCACACCTTGTCAAGCCTTCTTCCCTACTGTTCTCACACAGGGATTCATCCTACACACAAGCAGGACCCATTGAAAAAAACCCAACAACCACACAACTTTCTTCACAAGAAGAACTTCTGGGAAAAAAAAGCCACGCACACAGACAAGAAACAGAAGAAAAGAAGAGCAAGGTGTTACTTACTGGTTAACACAGTGATTGATCTCGCTGACTTGGAAACCATATTTGAGTTCACTACCAACAGAGTCACTATGTAATACAGGCCATGGTATTTGGCATTAAAAACCACAGGGGCAGGTAAAGTGCTATTGAATTCGTCGAACTGGAAAAAGTAGTTCTTGGATTCTCCAGCTATCTTCACAACATAGACAGAGGAGGAGCTCACCACATCTGATGCCTCCAGGGAGACAATGATACAATTGTCTTCTCGGACAGCAACTTGGAAAGGTTCTGCATTCTATAAGGCAAAAACAAAGAGTTTTTTGAAGTAAAATCTAATATTTTACTTTCACCTACTTCCCTTGTTACTCATAAGATAGTCATATTTGCAATAAAGTTATATTTATATTGTACAGGAGAGTTAACATCAAACAATTATTTCAGGCTACAGTTCACAGTCAGCCAAAGTCCAGAGGCCAGTCTCTCTGCAGCACAGGCTGGATCCTGCTGTGTGTGTTCTGATACTCCAGGTACTCCATTCCTTACATCCTGAGGAATAAAGCCTCAGTCATCCTTTCATGAGGAAAGGTGAAGTAGAGCAGAAGAACGATGAGACTGTAAAGGGTAACGGGGCAAGAGGATTTCCAGTAAAGCCTCAAAGTCATTTAAATCCCCCAAAAAAGAGGTGATTAAATCAAGACTCTTTTATCTTGCAGAAACAGGATCATATGTTCCTCAATGCAATATATTCTGAAAGCCTACAACTGAAGAATAATTTTGGTACTGCCTAAACTCTTCCAAATACATCCATTTCAGCAAGTAGCAGGTGATAAGCAGCTCTCACCACTATGTCCGTAGTTATGGCTGGCACTTTTATTTCCTAAGCTACAGCATTTAATTTTCAATATTTCTTTTATTAGTAGGAGAGAGAAAGAAGCAATTTAACCTTGTTTCCATGTATCATGAGCGAGTTAAGGCATTGTCAGCTGAAAACACTTTCCTTTTTATTAATTTCAAACCAGCTGTCAGGAGAAGCACTTGTTCTCTACAGGAATTTCAGAACAGATTCATGCTAATTAATGAGAAGGAAAAGTTCAAGCTTACTTTAAGAGTTGTCTTGTTGTTTATTAGACCACACCACAGCTTATAATTTTTTTTTACCCCCTGTGGAAACTGTAATATCTGGTATTTTCAGTTCCAGATATTTTTTTTTCCTTCATATTTCACAGACTGAGAGCTCTCAAGGGAAGGTGGAAAAGCAAGGTTAGTTTGCTACTTCTTCCATCAAGCTGTTCCTGTACCAGAGAGAGCTAGAGACCTCCTTCAGAGAATTAATTCTAGCAAGCTGACTACCTCCTACTTTCTTGTGGTTTTCTTTAGTGGGAGTTGTTCCATGAAAAGAATATTTCTGGGATTTATGCTGAAAGAACCAGGACCTGTATTTGAAATTCACACACATGGTGATGCCAACTCCTGGCATTCAAAAAAACACCACCAAAAAAACCCAAAAAACCCAAAAAACCCAAACAAACAAAACCAAACCTGCAAAAACACCCACAACAAAAACAACAACAGAAATAAACCCACCAAGAATAAATAATTGGTTCTAGGAGTGTAAGATTTAAAAGAGCAGCAGCTTTTCTTTACATGTATTCATGGTATCATCACTGGGCTTTGACATTGTCAGTGTACTGAAGGTTATACCACCCTAGAGGCAAAGCCACAGGCTTGAGACAAAGGCCCCCTAAGCAAACCCACTCCTCTGATCCAAGAGGAGAATAAGGCACAAAGCTTATAAGCAGTCCAACCCAAATAGGATAACCTGTCTAGACAGCTCCAAGCCTGAGCTTAACAATAGAGGCAATGCAATTTCAGCTGCTGATTTGAGCTTTACTTTAGTTAGTCTTTTAAAAAATTACTTTTAAGTTGTTAAAATTGTATCTGCTAATGTTATCAATGGGAGAACATTTTGGTGCAGAAGTCTGGGTAATTTTTCACAGATGGCAAGGCAGTTGTTCCAAAAGGTTTATAAATGTAAGACTACAACTACATAAAAACTTCCATGTGTTTTCCTCAGCTTGAGCTGAATTCAACAGGCTTACCCTTGAGTAGATCAAAATTCTACACTTCAAATGGTTGTATTTTACTTTAAATCCCAGTCTAGCATTTGGATTCACACAGACTCAAACATTTAACTGGGGATTATGCTTAGATCTGGTCAAAACCAAGTAGAGGTTCTCTTACCCTTCTTCCTCCCTATTTTCTTTCCATTAAGAAAATGTGGAATCAATTCTACCTCAGCCCTCCTGGTGCTGGAAGACAGGAGAGGGAATGCACAGGTGAGCTGGCTTTCCTAAAAAAGCTTTCACAGAAGCCATGGTTGCCTTCCAAGACCAAGCAAGGACTCAGCAAGGTTATTTCTACATACTAAGTTTGAAGTTCATGTGTAGTCCCACAGAAGTCTGTCGGGTTTGACCTTCCTCAGTCTTGCATTTGAATGCTTCACTGGAGGAAAAAGTATGGTGTTGTCTCTAAAATTATTTTGGCCTTCCCTTGGCCTTGGCACTGAACTCCACAGCACTAACTCCACGTGCCCACCTCGCCATGAAGAACCAGAAAGTGCCAAAAGAATTTATACATGCCAACAAACAGTTCAAAGCAAGTTCCTTATAGCTGGTTGTACTAGAAATCATTTGCTACGCTAATCAAGTACAGCTGGAAATTAAGCATATAATTGCAGAGTCATGGACATTCCTCAGATGTAATTAGATGCTTTCAGAGAATGCTCATGTGGGTTGTGATTTTACTCTTTGATTCTTCCATGGGTATTGTATTAACCATGACAAAGACCATGCTTTTATTTTTTCCCCCCCCTCAGTGTTTCCATGAATCCACACCAAGCACCATTCAGCAAATGATTCACAAGTTTTTTTCAACACAATTAGCACAGAATACCTCTGCTAGGTAAATAAAACTCTCAGACATTTCTTGTTGTTACCTATAACACCTGTCTGGGCTGAATAGCTCTTTTTGAGTCCTCACTCACCTTAAGCACATGGGGATTGTGAAATGATAGCTTCCCTCATCCTGCTTTGGAAGCACTGCTGCCATGATGAATTTTTTGAGGGCCATCTCCTTAGCAGCCATCCAACCCATTACTGTGTCCATATGCAGGATGCATCCCTCTCTTGAGTGGCCCCTTTCCAGTGACTGTGTCCATCTTCCACACCTCTGTGTGCTAACAGGCTTTCCAACTGCTGCATGCACGGCACACATGTTTTGTGGGAGACATCTGTTGTTTGTTTCCCACTGGCTTTTGAAATAACTTTTTGCCTTTAATTTCATCTGCTAAGACTGGAGTGGCAGATAAGAGATCAATAAAAAGAACTGGCAATTAACATGTCATGAGACAAAATCATTTATCTCCTTTAGAATATGGATTTCACTTGGGCAGTGTTTCAAAAGGACAGACCATTCTGGTCATCCTTTCTTCAAATTGTACAAGATCAGGGTTGCCAGCCAGCCAGATTTTGTAAAGAAGGCTAAGAAAAAACCTGGGTATTTTCTCTAAGCACCACTGGAAGTGACAAACGTGCCCCACTTAACTAGATTGTAAAGCCAGTGTGTCTTAAGACTGACAGCATCAGTATGGTAAATACACATTTCATTACTTCTGGTCAGCTACCCCCAGGATTTAATTTGCTGGTGTCACAGCTTGAGCGGCTGTTTCATGCCTGTGGGGAAATTTGGCAGGGCTTGTGCATTCAGAACCAAATTATTAGCTCCAACTTCCTTCCTAGTTTATTATTACAAGCTCGTGCCACGATAAAGCACTTAGAAGGAAAAAAATAAGAAAAAGGAGGGGGGAAGTAAATCCCACAATGTGATGCCTGTTCACAGTCACTTCCAGCGCAGGGATGAGTCATGGCAGTGGAATTTGCAGCCAACAACCAGGTCCCGATTAACATAAAAAGGAAGGGGAGGCAAGGAGATATACAACATGCCAAATAAACAATATCCAAAGAGTAATAGGAAAATAAATGGTGTGCAGCAGAGCTCAGAGTCCTTTTCTCAGAAGTTTATATCCTCGGTTTATTTCCATATAACAGAATGAGTTTTACACATGAGGAAGAGATCAAAGTTGCAAAACAATCGCTAGTTTTAAGTACTCTAGCTTTTGAGTGCCTCATTCTGAAACACATTGTGCCAGAACCCAATTACCAGAAGTGCAAGTAGTTACAAGTTCTGCTGACTTAAAGAGGAGCTGTGGACACTCATCAGCTCTGTAAAATTAAAGTACTGGTAACTGCATCTCATTATCTCATGCCAGACAAGTGGAACTAAAATCCCAAACAAATCTGACTTTTGGCAGATTTTACAGAGTAAATCCTGCAGCATCACAGGATTTTCAAAGTGGGCATCTGAAATTTTTAAAGCCATGAGGATCTACTTCTTAGTACCATATTGATCACCTACTGCATGATGTTGGACAAAAATAACATCCGTGCAAGTGCAAGAAAATATTGAACACTATATCCAGACCTCTAGGATGAAATATTGGCTATTTCATGAGTGATTCTACTACACTCAGATATATTTTGTCCTGGTGGCCAATAATGCTAATTTCATTCTAAATCATAAAATGACTCATTCTCACCACGATTCATCCTCCTTAATCCTAGGTACTTAAATGGAATGACTAAGCCAGGATGACCTTTTCAGACAGAATACCTGTGGATTCATCTAAGTCTGGAATTACTTTTGAAAATGCCCTAAGCAGCCAAAGGGCTGATGGTGCCAGCTTGGCAATATTCCTGCAGTCCTCTGTCACTGGGTGCAGTCAGTTCAAGCCTCACAAAAAAGACAGCACTGGGATCCAGATTTCAGGATCTTGGCCTCTGCTACAGTCTTGCAGTGGTACAACCACAGAAAGCACGAAATAAATAAATAGTATTTATTCAGTATAGCATAGTATAGTATTATATATTAGTATAGTATTCTGTATTTATAGTACTCAAAACATGCCTCCTTGAAATTGCTAGCTATCATTATTAACTCCTAGAGTTTAAAAAAAATAGGGAAAGACATCCTTAAAGAACTTAGGGAAGTACATCCCAAGCTTTCCACATGTTCCAGTGAATTCTGGAGCAGACTTGAGTGCTGACTGCAAGAGGAAAGGATTGCTTGACATGATCTTCAAAAGCGTGAACAAAAATGTTACAGCCTTCTGACAAAAATTTCGGAAAATAAGGATATTTATTTCTGAGGCTTTTGTTTTTATCTACACTTTCCCACAGGTTGTGTAAGGATCATCCCTTAATAAACACTCTTCAGAAGAAATACTCCATGGGAAAAAAAAATGCAAATCTCTATAGTTAAGATTTTCCATGCAAAAAGGAATATTTAAACATGTAAAAAAATACCAGAAGCTGCAGTTCTCAATAATTTATGGTTTGTGATTCAGGTTAACACATCATTTCTGGCATTCTGTTCTATGAATAGTGTCCTCAGCCCTGTTGTTATTCTGAGTCTCAAAAAGCCAAGTAATAACAATCCACTGGTCATATTTTATAAATGAGCTTCCACATTTCTTTGCTCTGGGAGACAGCTCTAAAGGGACAAGTATTTTTTTCCCATCTCTGCCCACAAATGCAGAACATGGGGGTGGGGTTTTTTGAAGCAAACATCATTATGGTGTGCACAAGCTCACCACGTTTTGCCGCCATTCTGAAATTAATAACATGGAAGGAAATGTTTCTCCACACAATCAACTGCTTCTACAACAGCATTAAGTAGACTCCAGAATGCTAATTTCAGTGAGGCTAGTATCTAATGTATCCCACAGTTAACATGTCCAATACTTACTAAATTATTGCTAAATATGTACTTCCAGCCCATCTTTCTAGTGCAGAGAGCAAAACCCAAGCACAGTTATTCAGAGGCCTTAATGTTAACAAAGTTTAAAACTAAGTTAGAACTTCCAGGATGGCATTTCTCCCTGTTATTGATCCTGACTGCACATGTGCACCCCAAATACAACAGGAACTCACACCCAGGCAGATTTGATTTCTCTCCACTCTAGATTTTTAGCTTTTCCCTAGTACTAAAATTATTTCAAAAAGCATAATTCTGCAGAAAGAAAATAGGATTTTGGTTCCCGTCCCCAACTCAGATCGTTATGGAGCCTCTGCAATTAAAGTTCAGCCATCCCTTGTGGATGCAGCCAAACACATGCCAGATGAACCTTGTGCTTTAATTAAAATGCATCTTCCCACTTGAGCCTGTGTGTGAATAACAGAAAATGAAAAAGGGCACAGGAAACACATCACATCACCTCAAATCCCTTAATTCTACCAAAAGGGCCCTTCTCCAGTCAATCCTTGTCCTCTGGGACAAGAATGAGAGCAAATTTCTGCCTGAGCCAATGGTAAAATGATCAGAGCTGAACATATGCCAGGTGGGAGGTGGTGGTGGGATCCCCTGCTAAATCCCAAAAACAAGTAAGGGGAAAGGAAGAGAAAGATAAACTCCATGTACACATTACCCTAAGAACATACACACTCTCCAGCAACTGAGAGCTTTCACAGCAGAGCATCCACAGGGCAAAACAGATGCAATTACACTTCACTGTAATTGCACTTCACTTCCTTTGTCCATCCCAGAAGGAAGGAGGAACAGATCAGCTTGTGACAAGGCTGAAGGAGAAGGCAGAGTAAACAAGTGAGCCATAAATTAAAGGTGGGTTTTCGGAGAATTTGATTTTTAGAAAGAAGCCTCACCTTCCATGGTGAGAAACAATCTCTGAGGTGCCCTACATTGCAAAATGCCCTGCTGGAAGATGAGAAGGAACACTGGAGGTGTGGGGTTTGGTGATGAAGAACAAATTCATTCATGCTGTTCAGTCCTTCAGCTCTAAAATTGTGGATTCACCTCTGCCAGTGATGGAAGTCTGTAATAGAAGCTTCTGGTGCTGGAACAGCTCCTGAACAGCTCCTGATGCTGAAAGGTGACACGAGGAAGTTACACAGAAAATTCCTGATGTTCAACAGAACAGAAAAGCTGATGTTGCATCATGAAGAAATTAGTCCAGCAGGGTTGTGCAGCTGAACTTCAACCTTTGGCAGAAAGTATGACAGAGGGGCAGAGACTGACCTGGTGGGAGCTACAAGAGTGAGAAATGCCTCAATTTTGAATGGATAGGGTGGATATAGACCTTCCAGATGTGCACAAGGGAACTAGTTCTCAAAGGCAGAATGCTTTGCTACTTGCATTATCTATAAAGAGCACAGCTGGGAGGAAGTCAAGAGTTCTCACTTGTCAGAGAAATTGGAGACCAAAGTGGTTATCAAATTAATTTGTAATCACAGAGCAATGTACGGGGAAATGGTGGAAGAGAACAAGACTTTCTCTTCACCCCCATGTTAATCTATAATAAGAGAACAAAATAGACACAATGAATTTACTTGTGGACAGGGGCTATTCCAGAATCTTAATTCTTTGTTCCATATCTGCAGATGTTTTTAAAAGGGCATTACGCCACAAAGTCCCCTTCAGTATTTTCAAAATTCTGAGACTACTAGAGAGATTTTGGAATTTGAAGTTGGGACACACTCACCAATATATATAAAAAAAAAAAAAAATAAAAATCCTTTTCCAAATCTGGTTTTGTGACATGAAGAATACAGAGGCAGGTGTGGGGTACACTTTGTCCCCATCTCAGCCTGCTGACTTAACTTTGATTTGGTGCTCACCTCAGACAAGTGGTCTGCCTTATTGCTGGTCATTTTTCTATCACCCCCTCTCCCTCAGCTTGCCAGAAAAAAAAAAAGCTGCAAACACCCACCACCCTTTATTCAATAGTCACAGGAGGCATGGCATGGTCTGGAAAACCTACGTCTAAATCCAGATCAGCAGTTTACATATTCCATGCTTACTACCCTTCTTCCCTGAGCCATAACTGTAACATGGCTGTGGTTACCCCTGAAAGATTGTTTACTCAGGTTCAAGCACAGGTTTATTTTGTTTTCAGATCCAAGTGGAGCCTGATGTTCTGCACTTTGATCACCTTGTGGTGTCCCTGTGCTCTCTCAACAGGCAAGAGATGAACAGACAAGCTGCTGAGATTTTTCTCTTGTTATTTATATATAGTTTCTGCAGATGAATGGTATTTTTTCTTGCTAAAGTATTTGCTGTGGTAAGGTGTGTGTGTGTGATTGATTGTTTTGCTTGGTATGGGGTTTTTTTAGTTTTTTTTTTTGCTTTTCTCTAACATGTGCTCAAAGGGAAGCAAGCTGACAGCACCATTTCCCTGATTACTGGCAAGAGATGAGCTCTGTAACTCTTTGTACAGCACAGGGTCAATTGCAAATCCACACAGAACATTTCAGTTGTAGCTACAGCCTGATTTTCAATTCATTCCTAGCATGGCTTTAGGCTCAGTTCAGCCATTTGTACCGATCTGATGAGTTCATACCCACAGAAGAATGCTCTGTCACACTGGCAGCATGCTGCTCAGAAGCCATAAACCCTCCCAAACTCCAATTCTGCAAAAGCTCAGAACCTGTCACGGCCACCTTGCCCTGCAGGGATAGCTCCAGCAGGATTTGTTTGGTCATGGTGTGTCCAGCATTTGGTTTTTAGCACAACTGCCACAGGCTGACTTGAAGGAAGCAAAAGAGAGGAATCAATACAAAGAGCTCAGGAAAAGGAGCCAGGACCCTCAGCTGCTGGAAAGTTCTTCCAGAGGTAAAAGTGCCGCCACACCTGCCCAGAGGAGGAGACTGGCCAGGGGACAGTGACTGCTGTTGCCTAAATGAGGACACCTCAGAGACTTGCTGGCCAGAGCTTTTGTGATGAGGCTCCTGTACTTAAGTGTGGGATTAATTTGGCTTCATTTTATCATAATAAAAATTGGGTGTGCAGTCAAATCTTATCACCTAGGTTCCCTCTGTACTCCTTAGGGAGAGATAGATCTGAAAACTTTGATTTACCCACTTAACCTTAAACAAGCTGCCTTCTGCAGATGCTTGTCTCTCTCTGTGCACCTTCCATTTAAACACCAAGACCCAGATGAGACCAGAAGCAGCTGTGCATGGTATGATGGCAGCTGCAACTCAAATTTGTAAAGCCATTTTTATGTATCACAGCCTCTAGCCTTTTTTTTGTCCAAATTTATAAGGTTTAAATTTTGTTTAGCTATTCTCTTTTTCAGCAGTACAGAAGTGCATGATGGCCGTGACTGAGCAAGGCAAATAACTTTAAGCACACAGAAGGTGCTACTCAGCAAAAGATGTAAGCATGTCCATAAATCCTTTGCCTCTGTGACAAAGGCAGGCCCTGAGTACAAAGAATCAATCAGGAGATCAAGGTCTCTTTTCTGGAGCTGCCAAAGAGTGATAACCCCCTGAAACTTCCCTCTAATTTGTTTTGAGTCTTTTATGAAGTGAGGTTGCTAAAAAGTCATTCAAACAATAAGTGTCTTGGTCTCTTAGGTGATGCTGAGCCTCCTGTTCTGCAGGTTTAGTGTTCTCCTCACAGAAATTATTATTCCTTGCTGTGGTGATGTGGTTTTTACACTTGGCAGTTATTCAGTGGCCAACAGGGACGCAGGCAAACCACTACAAACACATTCATCAGCCTCACATCAGCAGTAATGGTATGGAGACCATACACATTAAATTTCTGTCTGGTTTGGCAGCTATCTACCCTGCGAGTGCAGAATTGAAAGAATTAAACTTTTGTCATTAGCTTTCTTTTATCTATTTCTCTCTTAATACCTGACAGAGCATTTCCCCAGGCATGACAATGACTAGCCAGGCAAGAGAAGGCTCAATAAACAGAGATGAAATCAGCTGAGAAAAGGCTGTGTGGAAATCAGCAATGAGAAGTCTGTTCCCTATAGCAGAACTGACTGTAAAACAAAAATATACATTTTCAGAATGCTGTTTCCTCATTTTAACTCAGGATGCTAAACCTCTGTAGTGTCTTCTGAAAGGGATGAATTCATAAACAGAATGACCTTAAATGAGTCAACATGGCCTTTCCCAGACATACTCCAGGGTAAATATTTACTGAGCTTTATTTCATAGGCATTAACTCATTGCTAATATAAAAAGCTTTCAGGCTGCTAGACAATGCAATATGTAATCCTATCATTCTGACATTTAAGAACATACACAGTTTAAAAGTGATAATGATTTTCTTTCCTAGTTAGCTTCTAGATATGAGTTCACCATCTATTTGTTTATGCTGTAATTTTCTTCTTCCATTTTATGAAGTATTTTTGTTGCCAGTGAAAGGGAAGGATAAGGATGAAGGATGATGACATGTTTTTTTTTCTTTGGTCTTCTATTTAACTCACAGCAAGTGGTGTTTCCATACATAAGCACTGGTCATTTTGCATTATACTAATCCAGGCAAAAATATATTTAGCCTGGTTGTCTGACTGGCATTTGCAGATCTTAGTGTGGTAATTTCTCCATAACTGCAGTGTAAATATACAAATCTCTCATTTCATCAACTCCTGCACTTCAAATTCATGCAATACATACATTGCCTAAGGTCTTACCCAACTCTTTGACTGAACCAAAATATTTTTCATGATCCTCCTGGGAGCAAACCTGCCTTTACTTTAGAATTACAAAACTGACAGGGCTCTTTTTTTCCTAAATGTGACCATAAAAAGTCACCACAAAAGTTTTGTAAACATGTATGTGTCCTATAATGCAGATAAATATCTACAATATCCTTCAAGACTGGGCACCAAGGTATTTTTTAAGTTAAGCTAAATGTGCACCCTTAAACCTCCCCACCTTCACAGCGCAGTCCTTCGTGTCCATGTAAGAAAAGGCACACTAGCAGCACTGAGCCCCTTTGGTAGCAGAAGCAGCTTCATCTCCAAGCCAAATGAGTGGTTTCTCTTAGTTATTTATAGCCCTCTTAAATTTTAATAACTTTATTTACTTATTCTCTGTCAGGTCCCTACTGACAGCATTCAGTTTTGCCTCCTCTTCCACTCCAGTGTGCTCACACAGCAGTGGAAGCTCTTTATTATCAGTGTCAGTCCACAACGTGGTTTCTCATCTCTGGTTTACTCTGGATAAAATTTTTGCCACCTAACCCAGGTGCCAGGAGAGCCAGTGGGCTGAAGTACTCTCCTAACCAAGCCCTTTCCCACCAGCCTTTAGAAAATTAGAGCAGCAGAGAAGGAAGAAGGCTGGTGTTTCTTTGTGGTTCTGTTTTTGTGGCTGGCAATAGGTTACACCAAGTATTATAACTGCAGGCATGGTTCTGTGATGATTTCTCAAGTGATGAAAGATGTGGGGAGACTACACAGAGGAAACCTGAGGCTTGGTGAGTCATGGAGATTTCTGTTCAACCCCTCCGCAGACTTCAGAGCAGAAACTCATCACCCAACAGCACCCTGAGCTCCCTGCAATTCACAGCAGCAAAAGTCATTTGCAAGCTCCTCCACAGCTTAATGAAACCCCAGCAGTAATAGACTCCGCACTCTGAGTTCAAGCACCAGGCAAAACTGACTGACTTAAATTACCACAAAGATTAGGACCATAAACACAATCAGCTGCCACAGCTCAATCTATAAACAAAAATATATTTACCTATGGCAACAAAATTACCCATGCTGTCCTTATCTCTGCTGCTGCAAACACTTATAGCATGCATGTGAAAGTGAACATTCATGCTTGCACTAAGAATTTCCATGTTTATGAATAAACCGTAATCAGTTTGACAGTGTTCTTCTTTCTCGCCTTATTAGCCCTGTAAGCTCTTCATTCAGCCCTCACACTTTGCATACCAAAAAGGCAGGCAGAGAAAAACATCAACATCCTCATAAAGTTGCACACAAGCACAGAATGCCTACATTAAATAAGAAAATTAGACTCAAAGACTAGAGACCATGCTCCAAAGAGCAGCAATGTCTTAGGATTGGCCACGGTAAAAAGAGAAGCTGGGGAAATCTTGGATTTTTTCCCCTCATTTGTCTCTACTTGAAAGAGGGGGAAAAAGGAGACATGCATGACTGATGGTAATGGAAAACCTATTTGTGTCCAATTCACTGGAGAAACAGTACAAGGACATATCATCCTTGTGAAATAATTTGCCCTGTATTCCTTGAGCCAGAGGAAAGTCCCATCATGTAGAAAACAACACATGCAGATGAATACAGATTTGGGAGATCTATTATTCTTGGTGTAACTTCTGTCAGGAAAAAGGCCTTTTTCCGTGTGCCTCACACTGTCACAGAGTGTGACTTTTTCCACTAACCTAGAATAGATTTCAAAGTGCACAGCAGCACCGAGGAGTCATTCATGACCAGGACTCCTGCTGTGAAACAAAACTGGCACATGCTCCTGGAACCTCCAGCAATTAACGAGTGTGAAATCAAAAAGTCACACCACGCCGACGGTTCGCGAGGCACGCGGGGCAGAAACAGAATGAAACAGCTACATCTTTATAGCCCTGGATGGCTCTGCAGTTCAGAGAGATCTTTATGAGCACATAACAGTTTCATTCCCTCAGATGAGGCTTGTACTGATGTGTTTGAGCCTCTCAAAATTTTCCTCCTTGCACCTCTACGAGACACCAGGTACTCTTATCTCAGGCGCTGCTCATTACTAATTCCCTAACCTGACAAGAAGTTTGTGGAGGAACAGAAGATTTTTTGAGATCTAAAAAATTATTATGAAGTGGCACCGGTATGGTATCAAATCTAAGTTTTTTCCTCTTGCAGTGCTAAGGAAAAAACCCCAAATCAACACAAAAAGCAGGCCCAGTAGTGTGCCCAGTTCAGCACAGAACACTGGAGCCTCTTCAGCCCACAAGCCATTGTGCTGCCTCTGAATTTTAAGGCCTTACAGAGCAACTCCATCTTCCACATCAAACTGAGTAATAAAAGAAAAAGAAAGGAACTGAAGGAAGGAAGAAGGAGAGAGAGAGAGGAGGGAGAGAGAAGCTATGAGGCACCATTCTTGTTTGAAATCTGCTACAATAACATTAAAAATAATCAATTCCAAACTCACAAAACAATGGCTCTCCCAGAGAAAAAAGCAGTCTGCATCTACACGTGGTAAAACAGAAGCTGGAAGGTAAAGACCATGCTGATTTACTACGTTGTCCTAGAAAACCCAGTAGCTCTCATTCAGATGCGGGTCAGAAAAAACACAGTTGCCCAATCTGGCGTGAATATAGCTGGTGTTAATATTGATTTATTTTGTTAAGAGACCTCAAGTACTTCATCTGAAGCTGAAAAACCTGCATGTTATTTCATTCACACTTAAATTTTGAGAAATTATTATGAACATATTTGATATCCACATCTTACGAGTTTGGCTTTGGTTTGTTTTATTGTAAATATTTCATGTGAGCTGTCCCTAGAAATTTCAGAATGCTTTAGCAAAAGCAACTCAAGAATGAGGACCTAGGGAGAAAGACCAGGAGCACAGATAGAGTAATGATTATAATTCAAACAAAACTCCTCAAAGGGCTGAAGAAGCTACAACTGTGAGAACTAATTGATTTGATTCCACATACACAAAAAGCGATAAGAAGGATTTTGTACTGGTAAGACAGATTTATGCTTTTAAGAGGGATTTAATTAAATACCCCTCAGACTTTATTTTTTTCTTTGAAATTTTAACTGTCAGGCACTATATCCAAAAGAAAAAAAAAACAATACCATCCAGGAAGTAATTATCTGCATTAAATGTGCCGTTTGACTTCTTTCCTGCTACAGTGATCTCTGGCAGAAGGAGAAACCAAGGGAGTTGGGGAGGAGGGGAAAAAAAATGAAAATTGATACAGTAATTTGAAAAGCTAAATACATTTCTCTGTGTCTCAATTAACAGAGGGTGGGCTTGTTCTGTAGCAGCAGCAGCACCAGGCTGGGAACAGCAAAGGTCTATTTTAGTCAGCCTGTGTCATGTTAGAAACTGTAGAAACAGCAGGGGCTTGACACAGCATTATTTGTTGTGAATAACAACCCCTGGAGCCACCAGAGCTGTTGCTGGCACCTTGGGTGATCAAATCTGGGGCTTGCCCAGCTCCAGCCACTGCAGCTCTGCCCTTCTCTGCTGGCTCCAGTTCAACACCACCCATTTGTTTGTCACTTTTCAAGGTGGAGGCATTGCTTACATTCTTGGAGCTCTGTTAATAAATGTGTTATTTCTCCTGACTTGGGTCTAGCCCAGCTCATGTTATCCTAGATAATTAAGAGCTGATGTGAACACTTAATATTTAAAACATGTTTCCTGTGTGTTTTGATGATGTGAGCTTTCACACTGAATCCCTTCACTGGTTATCCTGCACAGACTAAGGTTTTATCCTTTTCTACTCAATACTTTCACTACCATTATTTGATGCCATTTTCCCATTACCTGCCTCACATTCTGCCAGTAGCAGGAAACACAAATACCTATTTCTGCTTCTTCCCCTACTGCTCCCTGTAAATGATACTGTTTTGCCATCAATAATCAAGAATGCCTCCTTTATAATAATTTTGTAATAAATAAATATGTAATAAATTTAATACACCATAATAATATGAATATATAATACATGATATATTACATCTATTACAATATATGATATTTATATTTTTATATTGATGTATTATAGTATTAATAATATTATTTTGCAATTTAATATTTGTTTGTAACAAATTTCAACAGCTTCTGTCAATTTGCTCCATGTATATATTTAAAATTATATAAATAGGAAGCATATTTCATATAAAACTTGCATATGGTTTGCTTTTATGTTCTTCATGTTTAAAATTAATTTTTAAAAGCCAGAAACAGAAGGGTCTTATGTCTCCAACCAATTTATCTGTGCTGCATTCCTCAGTCTCTCTCTCTTCTGTATTGGTTGTTTGTTGTTTTTGTTTTTTTTCCTTGCACCTGACTGATGTGGATTGATGCTGCTCCTGTGGAGACTTAGCAGGTTACCTCATCCAGCAAACCAGCCCAAAAGGTTTCCAGCCCTACAGGAGCTCTCACTGTTCCTTCAGCCTGCATTGCAGCCATCCAGCTATGGGATAATAAATCTATTTTAATTCTCATTTTTTTGCTCCCCAAAAGGATAAGGGTTTTGCATCTCCTCTGTTTGTGCAAGGAATGTCATCATCCTTAACACACAAGAGCCTGACCTGATGCAATGTGACAACCCCAACAATAATTTTGTTTGAAAAGACTTCAGTTGTGAACTATTCTCTAGTGTCAGTCACGGCAGCCCAAAAAAATCCTTCTTCTAAGTTTCCTCTTGTTTTGTGCACAGAAACAGAGCTTTTTGACAAGAGACAGGAAAAGCCAGCCTGAAATAATCATGTGTTCCTCGATACATGACCACTGCAGTGACTAATCCCAATTTGCTCCCTTAACTCTGTCCCTCTCCCTTTCAGAAGGCAGCTCAGTCCTGAAAACAAATGAGCGTGGAGGAGAAAAGGCAATTTGTACTCATGTTATCTCCCCCACCACGCTTCCTCCCACTCCCAATTCAGCAGCAAAGGAGTTTGTTTTGGTTCGCTAGCTGAGCCTACATTCCCAACGACTATGTTAACAAATAGCAATGAAAGAATATTTTTGGTTAATTATGTGGATCTACTGTTGCTCTTGCAGCTGACTGGGGAAGGTGAGAAAATCTCTGTGGTTTATGGTACAAATGTAATGTGGGAAGTGATCAGTCCATAGACTTGTTGGGCCATCATTCAGTTTGGGAAGTTTGGGAGCACTTCAGTCTTAAACTGAAGAACTTACTGAAGCTGATATCAAGACTGGAAAATTCTCTGTATTTCTGGGCTATGGTATCTTTCACTGAAGAACATCAAAGTACTTTTCTAATACATGTTAATGAGCCTTCACAAGATAGCTATAAATACAGTATCATGTGTATATGACTCATCTGGCTTATTAATTTTATGTCACCTACCCTGCTGCTTGAGCAAGAGTGACAGGGCGGCACTGAGGCAAATTCCTCTGTGAGAACTTAGCCAAAATAGCAGTACCTGTAACTTCAGGGGTCAATCTGCCTCAAGGCTGATTCTAGTTAGCAAGATTCAGGCTGAGAGAAATGTTCCCTGCTTACCACAGCCCTCCCAGCACAGTCCTCTTGACAAAAATTTAGAGCCTCCCTCTAACAGGAAAATAAAGTCTAAAGTAATGTATAACAGCTCCTAGGTTAAACATCCCATACGATGCCAGCTGTCTACAGCTGCGTGCAAGGAAGAACAGGAACTTTGCTGGGGGATGGATATGGATCCAAAAGGCATAGATCCTCAATGGGACTTGATTTTAATTAAAAAAGCAGGAGGAAAAAGCAACATTTAATCTCTTAAACTTACCTACGCCCTTAACTGAATGACATTTTTACGCTGCTTAATTAACTATTAACACTGAGCTCCAGAAGAGCCCTTTGTAATTCCAAAGTGTTCACTCTACTCCTGTGGCAATTACCCCATTAAGAGGTTCCACAGGAAGAGCAATGATGAAGACACATGAAGGATTTGTTTGCTTGGTGCTTTGCAGGAGCTGAGAGCCAGACAGACTCTTTTTAATTGAGATAAACAGGACCCTGTGCTCATTCAGGTTGATGAGAGGTCAAGTATATTAGCATGGGGTTGGCACTAGCCAATGTTGCTTCCTGCTGGCTTAGAGGATGGGAAGGTAAAATAATGCCTGGCTGTAAACTAACACAAGTTAAACAAAGGGTTAAAGGCCCCCCCAGAGGGTAAATAATACAGCTGAAAGCACAATAACATCATTTCTTTAGCCCAGTCTCAGTGGAATCAAGAAAGGTGGATCAAACCACCCATTTCAGAGTGATTTCTTTCTTTCCTGCAGACAGGATGACTGACGTGGTGGAATTCAACACAAATAGGGTAAGCGAATTTCACCAGCAGCATTCACAGAGGTGAGAGAACTGAGACAGAGTGGAGGGAAAGGAGAAACCCCCAGGAGCTGGATTGCCCTTTCACTGCAAAAAAGGAGGAGAAAGTGAAGAGGAAGATGCTTCCTCCGGTCCTCCAAACCAGAGGAAGAACAGAGAGAGCAGCTTTCTAGGTGTCAGTCAAACCCAGCAGCTCTTCCCACACTGGAACCCATACACATTTCTTGTCTTTGTTGATGGTTCCTCTCCATCCTGAGGCCAAATAACCCCAAACTTCTCAACATTCAAATCAAAGAGCAGCTTCTGTAACTGGAGTGGTGCTACAGAAGTTCAGTGTACCTCTGAACTCTAAGCCACCCACATCCACTACAAGTTTCATTCTGTAATTGCTACAGTTGTTCAGAATTTATGTCTGCAAATTTTGATTTCAGTGGGAAAATGTCAATTCTCTGCCTTTGTCGATTCAAAAACACACTGAAGCCTAAACCTATTTAAGTGATGCACTTAAGCCTTTCGCCTAGTAATTAAAAGATTGAATTAAGAACTTTGCCATGTAAAAGCTTTCTATCTCAGCCTGGTCTGCTGTACTGCAAGTAGTGTAACATGGATGTGTTCTGTTTGTCAGTACAAAAATGGCCTGACATTCCAAGAATTTCATCTGAAACAGTGGGAGAAACATGGGAAAATTCAGGTGCATGTGCTTGCATGCCCTCACCCTAAAGGCCTTTGAATTGCCAAGGATGATCAATGCACAAAAAGCTAAGAAAAATTGGTGACAAGATATGTGCAATCACCCAGAGAGCGTGAGCTGTGCACTGGGACTGAGTCAGCCAGGGACTGTCTGGACTGTCTATTTCCACAGCCTGAAAAGCCTCCTGAAAGGATTTATCACCATTTCTGGTAGGGCAGTTTGGAAAAATCAGTGTTCTTGTGAAACACCTGATGGAGTTAAAATTGAAGTGGCCCTCATCCACAAGAGTTAATAACTTTGGGGAGGGGGAAAAAATGACCTTAAGAGCCTGCTGTATTTCAGGGGAGGAAAGAAAAAGACAGTTGGGGGTTAAGGAGGTCAAGAAAGGAGGTGAAAAATATCATGCAGTGAGGAGAGTAACTTATTCCTTTGACCAGCAGAAGGTTGGGTGAAGCTGTACAGCAATTTGCCAAGTAACTCTACCAGTTTTTGAAGTTAAGGCTCCCATTTTCAAGACCAAAAGCTCCAAATTTGGTGCTTTCCATTAATTATATCTGCAAGGGAGTTGTATTATTTATGTATACTTTAAATAAGCTGGTGACCTGAGCTACCTATTATAGTCCAAATGCAGTTTGCATATCATTCATTATATAAATAAGGTTTGAAATTAACATAACTGTTTACTCAGAAGACATCCATTTAGTGAGCTGGCATTTCTTCATTACCCAAAATATATGATAATTGTCCATGTAATTCCTTCAGCAATTTAACTGCACACAGTCCTGCTCCTCCATGGAAATTATGTGTCAATGCCCCATAATAATTATGCATCAGTCTCAGTTAATATTCAGTCACACTATTACATACATAGAGCTGGATTGAATCTGGATTCAATTCACAGTAAGGTGAGCACTTAAAAAAAACCCAAAAAACAATGAGGTTTTTACAACAAAACTAAAAACAATCCAATGATTGAAGTTCTACCATGGCACGTGGTGTGGTGTATGCTGGCATATCAGAATAGATACGGCTTTTGCACACATGTCATTATTCCAAAGTGAAAGGTAATGGTAAATCAGGGTAGTAACATTCTGCCCTGAAAAGAAAGATTCCCTCTGCAGGATGGGTGGGAGGAGGCGTTTCTGCAACTGGAATTTTTGCATTTTGCACTAAACTGATGGAATTTATTCTGCTTTCCCAGGAAACCTGTCTCATTTCTAATGTAGTTTGCTGCAAGCCTATCTGTAAGTTTTATAGTGCAAGGGGATTGGATTCTGACAGGAAGCATTTTTTAGCCCTGGCACATCTGAGGCTGAGGTAGAGATCTTGAGGGAAATCCATGAAAGATGGAATCGACATTGCCCTCAGATCACGTACAAGATACTAAGTCAGGCTCCTTGTTTACTGTCACCTCCAATTTATCCTTTGTGAGACAGCACAAAATAACGTGTACCACAGAAGGAAAAGCAAAACATGAAGCAGTGTATGTGATCCAACCCAGCAAATCTGTCAAGAACATCTTATATATGTGTGTGTGTGTGCCTATCCCCATAAAACCACAGAGAGTATTCAGATGACGAGTTCAAAATAAATGCAAATCCCCAAGCCCCAAAAAATGTGACAGAAGAAGGTCTTAGCAGCTAAAAATGTAAGTTTGAAGACTAAAAAGGATAAACTGACAATCTAGGTCAGGTTTTGTGATCCATTGGTGACTGCTCTCAGCCTTTTTGTTCCTGATCCTTACACTCCTCATGTAACATCTTATTTAAAAAAAAAAAAAAAAAAAAAAAAAAGCAGTGTGTCTCCAGATCCCAAACCTTTTGGTTAGCTAAATAAAGGGCTTTGCCCATCAGGGCTTTAGAATATTCTATTTTTCTTTAGACATTTATAGAAGAAAACACCATGCAATGGAGTCTGTATTCAGAAGGTAACATAAATCCCCAGTATACAGCAAAACCCTTTATGATCATGAGGGCATCCAACAAGGATACAGAATGGGAAACAACCTGTACAAGTGTACATTTTGCAGAGCCTACAGCATTTTATACTCTGTGCTGGGAGTAAACAGGAAGATCTAAATTAACTGTCTGTATTGAGGTTAGCATAAATCACTGCTGCCAGGGACTGCTGCATTCCTGTCATACTCCTCCCAGCATTAAAAACACCTCCCTACCAGTTTCACCTCTTCTTGTAGATACCAAATTTCTGCAGCTGTCGTGGAGAACTAGATACAACCAGGTTGCAGCAAATTTTGTCCAGTATTTTTTCTTTTTACAGGATTAAAAAAGGAGATAACCAAAATTTGTTTGGTAAGAAGGTTCAGCACTTGGCAACAAAGTGAATCAAAGGTCAGCAGTGCCCCCATGGATCAATCAGAGATCAGCACTAACTGCAGCCTCAAAACCCAGCTCCTTTCTCACATCAGGTCAATTAAGTTACAAAAGAAAGTTTCAAAGAAAAATTAATACATAGAAACTGTTACCTCTTCCAAAATCGAACAAGAGACTACCCCTTCCTCAGAATCCTACCAGCCCTCCAGCAGGAGGAAGGAGCGTGGGCTCCCTTTTTAAATCCTTTAAATTTCATGCAGGTGGGGAACATTTCTTGTTCATTCCACACCCCTATCAAGAGGCTGATTCAGCAGACAGCAGAAGGAAGTTTGCAGCACCAGTGCAGCATTAAAGTGGTTTATGTCCCAAAAGCAGAAACCTTTAGAATGAAATTTCTCTAGATGATCATAAAACTCTCCACTTCAATGCCAGGTCTCTGTGCCAGCCTTGTCTACACAGCCTCAACAGATTACATTTATTTTGCAGGGGAAGTCTGGCCATGTACAAAAATCAGACAGAATTTTCTATTGAGTTTTGGTACACGTAGCCCTGTGTGTCTCAGAGTGGACCTCAGTGCACCTCTAAGGGTCAAAGGTGATACTAAAAGTTGCCAGTGATATTCTGGTGGCTTTCCTGCTGACTTCAGAGGGGCTTCTGTTCCTTAGACTCTGGGGAGGGGAAAAACTGTGAATTTGTTATCATTTTTAATATCCATAAAACAAGACCTGAGATGCACAGCTCATCTGAGATGACTCAGAAATGCAAATTTTAGTATTAAAAAATATATACTTTCTTATGTTGAGGTCACAAAAACCCTCCCCTAGAGCCAAGGAAATGCATAATTTTAAATGTGCCATATATATGTAAACACAAAGATTCTGTCTATTCAAACAGATTTCTCTACATCTGAGTAGGCTGAGGATCAAAAGTCAGGCTCAAATTTATGCCTTTTGAGCTTAATATGGTAAATAAGGAATCTTCAGCTGGTGGTCTCAGATACTTTTTCTGCTATTACACTTCTTCATCCAATTTTCCTGTTGCATTTCTGGTACTTCCACTTCCTGTACTGAATAGATGTCAAGCATGGAGTACAACATAGCTAAAAAAATTCACTATGTAGAAAAAGGTCAGATTTAAGATGCAAGAAAGATTATCTGCAGAACTAGAGGAAAAAAACTTATTTTTTTTGAAAATGCTAAGCTCTGCCTCAGTTATAGGACTTCAGAAAAAAGATAAAGACCCATCAATGCTACAACATCAACTGCCATAACAATAACAATAACAATAACAATAACAATAACAATAATAATAATAATAATAATAATAATAATAATAATAATAATAATTCTTTGTGCTCTCTAAGCAAGTTCAAGGAAACACTTAATGTGCTTTTGTACACTAACTCAGGATCCTGCTCCGTAATAGAACTTCTTTAAAGTGGTCTAATTATACTTCACAGGAAAAGCATAATTTTCAGGGTTTACCTTTATGGCCCAAGAGGCAGTTCCCTGAAGATCTAAAACCTGCATCTTTTAAAATGATCTCTAATTTTATGAAAGAGAGATCTGTCACCTGAGTAGGAGATGGAAAAATTGTGGTATTTTTGCAGTTTGAATTAAAAAAAAACATGTCTGGATGGAAATTAGTTAGATAAGGTGTTAAGATGATGAAGCATCTCTTTGATGCCCACTGAAAAGGGAACACCACTTTCTTGTCAGAGATATCTCACACATTTCAGCCAGTATAACCAAATAATAATTAGCTTTCCATGGCACTCAACGGAAATATAAAATAAAGAAACACAGCTTCAAAAATGATTGCTGAATAATGTCACTCAACATTTTCTGTCTTTGAAGACAAATGAAGAGCACATTTTCACACTTTAGGGAAAAAAGCTTTGCTTTTAAAGGTAAAGCACATAATTTTTACCTTTAAAAAAAATATATGTCTTTAAATAAACAAACGTTGTGTTTTTCTAAGGCTATTGAAATAAAGGTGATTGTTGAAAACCAAAAAGCTATTGATAGTTGAATTTTCTTCCTCAAAAACATATGTAGAAAAAAATGCAAAAATTAACACCAAAGAGTAGTTTGAAAGTTTCAGCTAAAAGTACAGCAGATGACACATTTCAACTCTAAGACAACCAGAAATATGAAAAACCTTTTTTTTTTGCAACTCTGTGCAAATAATTCCTCTCAAAATCTCTTTAGAGCATGGGCCAAAGCATGGATTCCATGTGAAAGCTCTACAGCGGAATGAATAATAAAACCAACACTGACCGAATTACTTGAAGCCATCTGCTCTTTTTGAGCTGTTCCAAGCAGGCAAAGGGCAAGGAAAATTGCAGGATTTTCTGGCTAGCTCAGAGCCAACACAGGCAACTCTGCCCATCCTGCAGCTGCCACCACGTCCAGGGATGGAGCCAGGGACTGGGACATGGCAACGCTGTGCCCAGGAGTGGTTGGCTTTGAATGCTGTGGGTGTGTCTTAGGCTGCAATGCAAGATGTAATCAAGAGTTTGTAATCTACTGCCAGCTGTTAAAACCAGGTGGGGCAGTGTTCTTTATCTCCTCTATGACCCATCCCTCATAACTCTGGGGGACATCTGCTGTTAATGGGCCATCGAGCCTCACTGCATGACTGATAAAATTACACCATCCCATTGGGAGATGCTCCACCCAGGGGGAGGAGCCAACCATTCCTACCTGGATAAAAATCTGAGATCTAGAACACCACAGTCAGCCTGTTTCCGGTGGATTCCCAGAGGAAGACTGGACTCATCTCATCACCACTTGACTTTCAGAAGAAAACTACACCCTTCTACAGGATCATTGCTTCAACAGAACCACATCAGGAGGACTTGATTGGACTGCTACCAACACCCTGACCAACAGGGTGTCAGGTTGTGTTCTGACTCTCTCAGTGTTTTCTTTTTGTTTGGTTGGGTTTTTTCTACTACTACATTTGTATTTTTTAATATTCCTAGTAAAGAACTGTTATTCCTATTCCCATATCTTTGCCTGAGAGCCCCTTAATTTCAAAATTATAATAATTCAGAGGGAGAGGGTTTACATTCTCCATTCCAAGGGAGGCTCCTGCCTTCCTTAGCAGACAGCTGTCTTTCCAAACCAGGCCAGGGTGGAAAAGGCAGGAGCTGTCCTAGGAAACCTCAGAGCTCTCCTGGCCTCCAGGGAAGGATATCCATGCTGCACAGACTCAGGGAGATCGTTTTAGTGCACTTGGTCCCACGCTCTCTTCCCATGAACCAGTGCCTAGAAGGTTGGCCTGGAAATCTGACCCTAAAGTTTGGGAAAAGAACAAGAGGCCCAGAATGACAGGTATTGGACAGGGTCTGGATCCATTGATCCTTGGAGCACAGATAGACTAACCTATGCCTTGCTGTTCTGACCAAGCTCTTTTTTCCCTCTTTTAGGAGAAAACAAGTCTTTCCATCATACCTTATCTTTCCTGTTATCTCATCCTGCTGCTGAGCCTGCAATAGCAGGTGACAGACTGTGGAGAGGGCTTTCAGAGATATTGTAAATGCTTATCTGCTGTAAATCACAGCTTCATCCCCTCCAGTGGAATATGCTGAGCTGTACCAGCCCAGGGCCTGACTCTGCACGCTGCTCTCTCTACACAGAAGCTGCTCGTGTTCCATCTGTAATTTAAATTAATGAAGAACGAATGTTATTATTTCTGCCACAGAAAAGGAGCTCTCCTCACAGCAAGAAAAAAATAATGATAGCAAGCTCGCTCTTCAGCTGTAACTCTGCAATGGGTTTACAAAGGAAGAAAGCAGCATTACCCTGTTCCACAAATTAAGGCACAAAAAGGAACACGTAGCCAGCAGAGCTAGTAGCAAATCCAGGGACAGGCTCTCAAAAGGCAAGAAAAAAAGACATCCACAAGGATTTAGGGTAGATTGGAAACCCACAGAAAAATGACTCAGAAAACTCAGAAACTGGGAAGCTTTATGTCCAAATAAAGCAAAGCTGGTCTGGTGGTGAAATGAGAGAACAGTTTTAAACCTTTTCCAGTGGAGCAGGGGTGCCTTTGACTCTGGGCTAAAATTTTCCTGCCTTTCTCAATCTGTATTCAGCTGCAAGTGAATAAACCAGCCTTGCTTTTGACAAGGCAGACCAGGACAAGAAAAAACTCACCATATGAAATGATGACCCTATTTCAGAAAATGGGTAAAGTGTAGCAGCCAAGAGCCAGCAGGTACATTATTCCAAAGCTTCATAAAGATCCCTATCAAGACCCTTAATATAATTGCTCCAAGGAGTTACAGCACACAGGGTCACTTCCAGCTTGGCACAAATTCAAGGGAGATTCACCTCAGCTCTGAACTTGACCCACCCTCTCAGTTCTGATGGACACTGCCAAACTCTCTACTCTGGTCCAAATCTCTCATTTAATGGGAACCTGAGTGGTCAACATCCTGTGCATAGGTAAAAATTAACTCTTTGAATTTTAGGACTATGTGTATTTTTTTTTCCTGACCTGAAAGGAATAGCCATCTGGATTAAAATCTTCTGGTTTTAGCTGCCAATGAAGCTTAATTAACAGTATTAATGTGTGACAGGTTGTCCCTGCAGATACAGCCTTTTCCAGTGACGAATGACAACATGTGCATTTATGGCCGCAGGAGAATTCCGGGTAAAAGTTCCATCATTTAACTCTCCAATTATCAAGACAATCTGCATGACCAAGATGGGGAAGTTTATCCCTCATAAAAAAACCCAAGCCAAACCCAAATTCAACCAAACCCCATAAAATATGTTGGTATGATGCTTAAAATGGCAAGATGAGAGCCTGTATTTGGGTCATAAATAGAGATTTTTGTGACAGTGCTTATCAGTTTATCTCATAATCACTGAAGGGGAATGATTTACTAAAGTCCTTAAAATAATACTATAATCCTTATTTGGGCAACTACATTACTGTATAAATTCATACAGGAAGTTAATTTAGGAAGCTCCTAGCAGAGTTGTGAAGACACTCTCAATATCCTAATTTCTTATTCTACACTTAAACCTAGCAGTTTGTCTAAACTTTTACAGCCTGATCAAATCTCCACCTCAACCTTCCAAAAACTTAACTAGTCCTTATGTTAAACACATCCGGAAATCATGTTTTCAAACAGCTGTCGTCATGTATCCACAGTGATGGGGCAGGTGCCAAAGGCATGCCAGGCATCCCTGGCTGTATCACAGCCTCAGCACGTGTCTGCTGGAAGGTGGCTCTTTGCACTTCACCTGACACAGTTTTGAGTAAAACCTCATTTCTCTCCTCCTCCTCAGCCTCAGTTCGTTACTTCTCTTCTATGTTTTAGCCAGGCCTCCAAAATACAGCACTGAAGACATCCACATTCCCATAACTTCCCTGTGTACTCATCAGAGCATTTGAGCTGGGAATCCAAGCATTGCCCTGGTCCAAGAAAACACACATCTATTGAAGTGTGAAAGAGGAATTGTTTTTAAAAACGCGAGGATTGCGAATGCCAGCTTATTTATCCATCTCCAATTGCAGCTCACCCTGCAGCACCCTGCACTAGCAGAGAGTCACTAATTATCCTTTGGAGGTGAGCTGGGCTACTCCAGCTTTGATGCTCTGCTTTGCAATTAAACGTATTCCAGCAACCACATGGGGGAGAAGGAAAAAAAATACAGCTTCCAGTTCTGCAATGACCTACTTACAGCATTAAAGCACTGAGGGGAAGGGGGAGGGCTGGGGAGGAGGGGAGAGGTCTAACTACAGCTTAATGCAAGCTGACACTGATCTGGGCTTTGGAACACACAGCAATCAATAGCAGAGATGACTTCACATCCTACAGAAAATATTAGTGAGATGGGCAAAGTTAATGACAGGAAGAAATTAATACAAGACCTTGCCTCTCAAAATCTCCAGTAGTTTTATTAGCCACAATCCCTTTTTGCCTCCCCTGCCATGCCCCAGCACTCCTAAACTAAAGTTTGTGTAAAATTCACAGCATTATTCAAGCTATGGGAAACATTGTACTGAGCACTCTCTCCCTGTCCAGGGATTCCTTCTACTCAGGCAAGTACAGACATTCTCATTCCTCCCTCTCAATGAATACAGCAAGGAAAGGAAGAGAATCTGATTTTATTTAGCACCACTAAGCTAAGTCAATGCCCACAGATTGATTCCAGACCATTTCATTCATGTTTTAAGCTTGTCCCTTCTCCCAGTTTTTCCCCACCTCAGATTGTCATTAATCTTTAAGACAATTAAGCAGAATCATTAGAGAAAGGTGATCATGGGAACATCTTGCATTCTGTCAGCAATCCCAGAACACACCGGATTTTTTAAGTATGGGATGTATTTTGGAATATGGTTTCTCTTTTCAATATTCCACTATCCTGGCATGGACAATTTAATTTCTGGACATCATACTAAGCACAGTGTTTACTGGTGACAAAGTCAAATGGCAGGCACACACTTAACAGTGCTGTAAACTAGACTCTTCCAAAATGACATATACTTGCAGCATGTGAAATGCCTATTGTTTAAATATCAGAGCAAATGTTTTGAAAGCTTAACTGCAAAAACTGAGCTGAGCAACACATCAGTAAGAATTTAAAAGTCTTTCTTCCGTTGTAGCCTTTTGTATAACATAAAGCAACGGAAACTCCTTTAACAGTCTGAGAAAATCATCTGCCCCCTTTTTTTTTTTTTTTGCTGTCAGATGAAATATTAACCTTCACTTCTGTTTCCAAAACTTTACAAATATATTGGAAATATCAAATGTATAAATGTATAATGGTTACCCTGAACTACAGTATCTAAGGATCAAGAAAACAGAAGGAAAGAAAAAGGGAAAAGTGAAGGTGAATGTGATTTTTTTATTCTTTCAGCCCCCACTCAGATAAGGAGCAACATCCAGCAGCACCACTTGCCCCAGCCAGAGGATTTTCAGCCTGAATTATTAGTTTCCTCCAGTATTCTCTAGCTCAGTAGTTGCATTGCTGGAAGGAATCATTCACATCTGTGGAATTTACTAATCCTCTTCTACAGCTGTCACAGAAATTGGCTGTTCTCCCTTTCCCCAACTCTTTCTGAGTCACCCTACCTAGGGCTGTGAGCTTGTCATGTCTGATAACTGAGGCAGAGCCAGTCAGTACTTTAACAAGAGACAGCCAGAGAGAGGAGGGATGCTATGGAGACAATGTTGGTTAATCGATGGACAAGCAAATTACACTGTGCATGATTCTGCACAGAGCATTATTCCCTCAGCATAGCCAGCTGTGATACCACTGACACAGCTGGAAACAAAAAGAAGCACTGCTTCTGCTTGAAATAACAGTCAGAATATAATAACTTTATGAACAGCTCCAAATTAGCCAAAAATGGCTATGATCTATTGCAATGGATAAATTCCTGAATTAATGTCCTACAAGAAAGGTGGCAGAAAAGCCCCTCCATTCAAATCACTGCAAAAATCTCACTGCTCAGTCAGAGGTTTCATTTAACACCATGTCCACACACCACTGCATTGCCATGGAATGGAGGAGCTCTAATCTCAAATTTACTCAGCCTGTATGCAGCACAGCATCATATAAACCAGAGCTCCCGGGAGCCACTCAACTGCACCTATTTATAAACCTTTGTGCCTCCAAAATCCAGGCTTAAAATGAGCAACCAAATGAGAAGGTGGGGCAAAATGGTGTTTGTTGGTTTCCTGAAGTGTCTCTCCCTTCCAGTAATCCTCTGTAAATGTTAATACCACCTCTTTTCCACAGTTTGGAGAGAAGGAAATATTCTCTGGAGGGGAAGACCAGAATTTTCTTGTTGTTTCCTTGCTGTGCACCTGAGATCCTGTAAGGGTCTCTTAATTGGGTGAATGTATCAAGGACCAGTGAAAATATTTGAGCATTTTAATTTATTTGAGCAATTATACAAGACAGCAGTGTCTCACTTTATCCATCAGTACTGTAAATTATGTACTTTGCCTTGCAGTGACATTAAGCCTCCACAGTTGTAAAAACTTTGCCACGCTTGGATGAAAAACATCATCTAAAGTATACTGTATAATTAATGTGACTGCACAGACTCTTCCTTCTTTTTAAGCAAACTTCTTCAAAAGCATCTAAATCCTTTTTTCTTTTCATATGAAAATGACTGATTGCATATTTAAAAGTATTAATTGGTTCTATGAAAAGGGTTTTTTAAAAAAAACCCTTAACACTTCCAAGATATCAGGAAGAAACATTGTAATTGCTCAAATAACTTAAAATGCTCAGACATTTTCAGTGGTTCTTGATACAATCACCCAATGAAGACATTCATATGGGCAAAGCTGGATGGTATTTATTTAGAAAAGGCTGCTTGGAAGTAATGGACTAACAATAAATAATTTGTAGAACATTGTGCACAAATTATAAAAAGCATTCCAAACAACTGATCTCATTCCTTGGTTTAATTATTCAGTTCTTTTTAGGCTAGAGCTATGTGTCTGGTATATTTGCTTCAGATCTCAAGAGGTTATTGACCAGGTTTTCTGAAGTCTTCTGCATTATTTATCTCTTCCTACCATAAGGGGTCTGATAGGCATACTGTTTCAATAATTAAATGTCAACAATTCATGCTGTTGGCCAAAACCCAAAGGACCTTCATAAATAAATAATAACATCTTGCATTTTTATAGCTTCTTTCATTCGAGGGTCTCAAAGTGCTCTGCAAATATTCATTAAGACCCCTGCTTCCCAACAGCCTCGCAAGGTAATTCAGAATTATTCTACTACGGGTTTTTCACAAGGGGAAGGGAGAAGGATCAGCCATTCCAAGGTCAAGGCTGAAGCCAGGGTCTGAGGTGGGAACAGAGCCCAAGCCAAGAGCCCCTGGTGCCAGACTCTGCACTGGCAGCTGCAGGAAGCAGATGTGACTCCAGGGAACTCACTGCCACGTGAGAGCTACAGAAGTGGGACAGGATGGGGGGATATCACTGGTGGCTCTACTCTTGATTTTTGTTTTAAACATGGTTTATTATCATGTTCCCAGAGAAGATGAGGGAAAACAATGACGCACGTGGACCCAGCATTGACATTTCTCTCTTACTATTTCTGCTGTTCTGGTCAGCAGTGATTTCAGTCAGAGCAAGGAAATATCCTGTTTCCAATCTCATCCATCAAAATGTTCATTAGAAGCCAAATCGCTGCATTTCATTTGCCTTTCTCCAGTCATTTTTGTTAGCATTATTCTCCATGACCTCTTTTTCACTCCATACTGAGGAAAACAAGAATGATCATAATGATCTTACATTTCTATACTGGCTTTCATCACGCTGACATGTTGAGAGCAATGATGAGCCCAGAAATAACATAAGAAGCCTTTTCAGGCATCCTCTTCTCAATTTAGAACTGAGTTTCTGAGGAGAGAAAGCCTGAATCTGAAAGCTGAGTGCACACCCTCGCTCTGCTCATTCAGGCAGCTTTCAGACATGAATTCTACCTCCAGCCCTGCAAAGCTGTCAGAAATTCCACACATAAGTGACCCCCCCAACAACTAAAACCTCCAATTCTGGTTCTCAGAACAAACACCAAGTTCCAAAAGGCTCTGGTAGCGTGATCCATTGGAGCTCATTTCTGCTTTGAATGCAATGCCTAGATAAATACAACACCAGAATATCTATTTTTAAGCAAATGAAACAACATCAAAAGGTGTTTTCACTCACATCCAGCACTTTTGGGTCCTCTAATCTCCACTGCTTTCAGAGGAATGCCCACATGTTCCACTGTCAGCTGTCAGTATATACAGATATACACATACACCTGACACACAAAGTACAGTTTCAGACCGGTAAAGGTGCTTTAGACTGACCAAGCCTGAGTACAAGTTACCCCTCGATTTTTCAGTAACTGGAATAATTTTTCAGATGCTTGAATGTATATACCTGTTCCTGACTGACTTCCTGAAATTCTGCACCAGAACTTTCTGTTATTACAGCCAGGAATATTGACTAATTTTCAAGAACTGTAGACTTCATGTCCATTTTTTAAAGACATAAACCATCAATGCCTTTTTAAATTCTTTTTTATTTATTCAAACAAATGGACCAATTAACTCTGTTTGTGGGAAACAGAGATCCCACATGGTATGGGATCCCAGATGTTATGGGATCTGACGATGAAGATGACATGAAGGAGCATTCACAGATATTGTCATGGGTCAAAATACACACACTATCCTATTTGAACTTGATCAATGCTCATTACCAGTACGAAAAAGATAAAAGGATGAAATATTATTGAAATGTAAGGATATAAAAACATATCTAAGTATTTGACGCTATACCACTGGATGAATAAAAAGAAATTTTATACACTGTGAAAATCAGTAAAAAATTAATGGAAAATAGGATACATTATGCTTTAATATCAGTAATTCAGTTTTTTCTCCTGCAGGTTCTTTTCTTCTGTGCTATTCCTCTGCTTCCTGAATCTCCCTTTCACCAAGCTTCATGTCTGCTTCTAGTTCCCTACAGCTTGCTTTGGAGCAATTTAGGGACCGTGTAAGTTCTTTACCACATTTCTGTATTCACTCCATAGTCTAAGTCATCCTTCCCCACATTTTTTTCATTAAGTCATCCCACCCAGAAATTAACTTTGTTGGCAGTTTTACCTTCAGTGGGACACTGACTTGTGGAGTACAACTGGGAGAAGACAGAAGGCTGTAAGGAGTTACTTGCTTGGCAGTGATGTTGCCAGTGTGGTGAAGTCCACAGACACTTTTCTGTGCAATAGCCAGCTCATTTATGGATTCATTGGACCTATTTCCCCCAGAGGATGTGAGAGGGTCTTCCCACTGAGTTAGGATTCACCATGTGCTCCTGTGCCAGAACAACACCAGTTCCGTTGACTGCCTGCAGCTCTTCCTCAGTTTTCTCCATGCATGTATATCCAGCAAACACATGAATAATTCATTTACGTACACTTAAGCCTGTCTCAGAAAATTAGAACATCGTCTCAGGACGAAAAACCCCCTAATGTTAGGTATTTCAATACTACCACTGAAACACAGTTTTATTCACTTTTTTTATTACTGTGAATACTTTTCTGCTTCATTTGTGACCTCCTGAAGATCCAGCAGGCAGCACAAGACAAATACAATTAATTTTCAGAGAAGGTACTATTGATCCCATGTCACTGCCCTATTAAAATGACATTTTGCAGGATGCAGAATGACTGATGCAGAAGTTATTTAACCTGACGGATGCTAAGAGCAAGAAGGCAATAGTTGCTCACTGCATCATTATTCAATAGATAATAATTTAACTTGGCTTTGCAAAGGCCATTCTCATTTATGGGGTGCTGCTGAACTAACATTTTATTGCAGTTTAAGATTACATCATCCACTTCTAACACTCCCTCCCTTCCAGTAAAAACATCTTAAATCCAGTCAATCCAATAGTGAGCAAAACAGTGCTAAATTTTATTATTTGAATCTGATTGTGTTACAAAGGTGGCCTCAATAATATCTGTATTCTACAATCTGTTTTCTCAGTTCTCCTCCCAGTTTCTTTACCATAGAACTTTCAAATAATCAACCAACCAACCCCCACCCACCACCACCTTTTTATGAAATGAGGAAGAGTCAGCCTCAAATTTGACTCTCAATATTTTTACCTTTTGTGTGCAAAATCCTGTATCTGCACATGCCAAAAGTTTGCAGTTTGAGTCTGCAGGAATTTCCCGACCCAACCAGGGAGATTTCACAGAGTCTGACATACAAAAGTATGTCAGTTATTAAGCTAGGGTACTCATTCCAGCATTTAGAAAATTCTGATGTCTTTTGTCCTGTTCTTTCCTCTTAATGCATAATCTGGAAACTCTTCCAGAAGAGCTAAACAGAAGCCCTAAATTAGGAGAAAAGACTCATCAACCTTCAAGCCTTACACCACACAAATCATTTCAGTGATGACAGCAGCATTATCTGCATGAATGGGGACTGCTTACACAGGGTTTTATTTCCTGCACTGTGCTCCAAGGAGCACTCACACAAGACAGAAGGAAGCAGGGCACTTGGGAACCACAGCCATGGTTCTTGTGGCTCTTGGGAGGTGCAGCCATGCCAGAGCAGCCTTTCCAGAGCCTCATTAGTGCTGTTGAGCAGCAGCTCTTTATATCTATTTTTTTATATCTGTTTCAAGTATCTCCCAGGTACTGCACATGGACTTGCCTTCAACCCCAGCCAAAGCTCATTGAAGCAACAGGCTAATTGCTAACCTCAATTTTTTTTTTTTTAATTGAAAGAGCTTGAGTTACTCAGGGGCTGTCCACAGAGGGTTTTTGCAGACAGATGGGAAAATCGTTTGCCCAGGCTTTGGGCTGCCTGTGCAGTCTTGCTTCATCCAGGAGCCACAGAGACACAGGAGACACAACCCCATGCTTAAGCTAATCAAGCTCTGCCGAGAACTTTCCTCATGTGACACATCATCAGCCCACACGAAGACTGATGGTTTCACTTCTGCTATTCCCTTCTGCTCTAAAAAGGTGCAAAAACATGCAGAGAAATGGGATTCCAGCACATGAACTTTGCAGTAGCTGACTTGATGCTCACCTTCTGCCAGAGCAGAGACAAGATCACATGAAGTGTGTGTAGAAAGTGAAGGGTAAAGAAAGCACAAGAGGCAGCTTTGCTGCAGGGGTGTCAGACATGCAGGCAGTCTTTTTTCTCCCCCTCAGTGCAGCCCACAGCTGCGGCATGCTGCTGGAAAGCCTCCTGCCATGGGTACAGAAGGCTCTTTCCTTTCTTCTCTGCCATACCAGAAATGAGTTTGTCAAACAGATTTGCACCATGAAGTCATGTAAAACTCTTGTCTCTGGCAGAGCATGGGAAACAAGCTGTCACTAACAGGGCATCTGTAGAGGTTCCACATTTGCTAATTTTTGTTTTCTAAAATTAGTGTAGTAGTTTGAGTGCCTACTGGAATTATTTACTCTTTTTCTGCTGTGAGATAGGATTAGGAGAAAAGCAAACAGGCTCAAACTTAAAGGGTATAAAGATAGATTTACTAACAAACACTAACAGAAGAGAATGAGAATCAAAATGAAACCTTCAAAACACTTTCCCCTCCCTATAAACTGTTCACTTTTGCACTAACAACATAAAGAGACAAAACATAGAACTCTTAATCAGTTTTCATATGTAATTATTAATTAATTTTACTACAATTTCTTCAGAAATAATCACTTCCTTGCCACACTACCACATTACCTCAGTTTATTTAGGCCATTTATAGGAGACCTCCTCACCTGCTGACTGGTTTATAGCAAGGGATGGGTTGTCAGTGCCAGTGATCCCTGACTGCTGCTGGAGCCAGTGTTTTTGACTTCCAGTGTAAATGTGATGAGAGAGGTAATGTGGGGACCTCTGCTTGTACCTGGGTGTTGATGGAAAGCAATATTAAGAAGCAGAGATTTAAAGCCAGCAGTGTGGCTTTTCTGTCTCCTTTGATGGCAAGCCAAACAGACCAGATGAATGTTCCTAGGCACCACACCAGTAGCAGCAAAATATTTCTAGCACAAACAGCTGTCTATTTAAAGAACCACTCTATAGTGAGGCTCCCATGTGATAAATACACCCAGGGGAAACCAAACCTTGTGGTGGTAATCTTAAAAGTTCCCAGGGGCCTGATTATTTTGCAGCGATGTTGCAAGCCTTGTCAAGATGCATTGCTTAATCAATCCCTGCAGAGTCATTGGGATAACTGGCCCTTCCCTGACAGGGCAACCAGCAGCAGCCTGGGAGCTTCACCCCTGCACAGCTGTTGGGTGTTAACAGAGACAATAAAGCACAACTGGCCATTACTGGTTCAATAACAGCAGTCATTCCAATCGACAAAGTTTGCTAAGGCAGAAGGAAACGAGGCAGAAAAATCCTCATCTGGCCATTTCTCTCCTAGTGTATGAGCTTACTGTGTATTTCTTTGATTAGTAGTATCCCTTGATTTGTAACAGGTCTCTTTACTTACTGATCATATGCTCAGATTTATTTTTGTAAGGAAAGAAGGCAGCATTCTGTCCTCTGTTATGAACTATTATGATCTTTCACACAACTCAGGTCAGAGAACACTGACCAATTTCTCTTTAGCCTAAAGCCTAAACCTCTACTTGAGCCTGTAACAGTTTTACACAGACTCCTGGCATCATCTGTAAAAAGTTTCCTTTGCCTTATAAAAGAAGAAAATGTATAAAAGAGGTAGGTATTACCGAATTAAAGACTTACAAGTGAGGGAGAATGCTTCCCTAAGTATCTACAGAGATTAATTACCCTTTTTTTTTTTTTTTTTGCACATTAAACTCAGCATCAAATCCTTAGATCTAACAGAATAAGAAATATGGAGATCAAAACACTATTGAGTATCAGAAGTCTCTTATCAATGTTGGTTCTTCTAGACTATAACCAAAGTGATTCCTTCCCTTCCCATGGATAAACTAGACCAGGCTTCTTTAACCTCCCACTCTAAGTCATGTTCCCCAAGCATCACTCTCATACCTTTTTCCCCAAGTGTCTTTTTCAAATTTGTAGCATTCTGTTTTAAGTTACATTAAAAACACAGCTTAAAAGCAGCCTGCAGAGTCATGAGACCAAGCAGTTGGATGTCATTAGAAGATCCAGCAGAAGCTGGTTCTTATTAATCCACAATAAAAATTATTGGTGAAATTGCATGTTTGTGATAAAGAAACCATATAACCTGTAATGGAGATTGTGATTGAAATGAACCTAACCTACCCAAAGACAGCAGAAAGAGATCTAGGAAGAAATAGAGATATTAAGAAAAGAAAGTTTATTCTGTATAATATTATTTTTTTTCCACATTTTGCTGAAGGGTGAAAATTCATCTGTAGAGAAATTCAGAATTAGCAAGAGATGGTTTGTTTAAACCACTTACCAACTCTTGCTGAGGAAGGAAAATTGCCTCTTTCTGTACTGCCTTTGGTGAGGAACTATCATTCTTTTATACAACTGTTAAATGTAAATGTGTCTTGCTCACATCAGTGGCTCAAGGCTGGTTGGCTGGAAGTATGAGGAGCAGGAAAACCTAATTTGGTAAGAGATAAAGAGAAAGAAAGAGAGAAAGATAAAAGACAGAAAGACAGAATAAAAAAGAGAAAGAGAGAGAAAGAATGAAAGAATTAATAAAAGAATGAAAGAAAAAGAAATCTAAAGGGATGTTTTATTCTTTTATTAAAGCAATTGTTTAAAATCCTTTTCCCCCTCTAAACCAAACCCTTGGTGGACTATGGCAAGCTGTTATGGCTAGGACACACCAAGAGGTTGGCTACTGTTATATAAGTGCCCTAAAAGATAAACCTTTGCTTAAAAGAGAGAAAAAAAAAAAGAAATATTTTATAAACTCTCCAGATCAGGAAATAGTTGAGAATGTGTCTATAAAAAAAAAAACAAAAACACAAAAACCCAAACATTTGTGCAGTACAAGCAGAGTCAGAAGAGACACTGAAATGACAAATCTCATGGCAATATTTAACCCAGGACCTATTGATCTGGAGGAATTTCATCAGCATCATCTTGTTCCCTCCTGTCTAATCAAAGCATTTCCTATCCCCACACCACTGCTAGCCTCACTGGATGACAACAGGACTGTCAGGATGCCACAGGAAACATTATCTTACTGCACTACAATTTTTAGATCATTTTCAGATATGTCAGACTCAAGTAAACAGCATCTCCACGAGCCTTTCATCATGTAATGTAGAACTGCATTCTTATTTTATCAGCAAAGATTCCTCTATTACGAAGATGTTAAAATGTACTGTGATAACTACAGATATAATCTTAGTTATTTTGCTGCAAGGGTTTTGCTCTCTTAAGAATCCAATTTCCAGCAGTTTTGCTTTCAGACAACTTTGTATCTGAGCATACTCCAATTAGATTAAACATTGAAAACAATGCAGACTTGTAGAGAAAAGAGTTTCTATGTCAAAAAAAGCCAGGGGCGTCCCAGGTAACTGCTTTGTCACCAAGAAAACACACCTGGGAGCCTGGGAGGAGCTTACTAAAGCTGGTTATAAAAATCTCCCTGGTTTTGAGCTGTAGGTCTGGGGTTTGATGTTTTGGGGGTTTTAGTGGTTTGTTTTTGGGGTTTTGGGGTTTTTTTTTTGGTTTTTTTGTTTGTTTGTTTGTTTGTTTGTATGTTTTGAGGGTTTGGTGGGGTTTTTTGTGTGTTTTTTTGGGTGTTTGTTTTGGGGTTTTTTTTTTTGGTTTTTGTTCGTTTTGTGCTGGTTTTTTTTCTCTAAAGGGAGGTTCAGTGGAAGAACATGAGAGAAGCTAAGGTTTTTCACGTGGAAGAGCCAATCTGCCTGCCTGAAGACCTCAGAAATAATGTTACAATTTCAACATGGCAGGCAGAGCTAGATTAATAATTCAGGATGTGAAGCACGAGCAGACTTCCCTTATCCTCAGTGCCACCTTCTCAGAATGCAGCTGGGCCCCCTTGCTCAGGCACGATGCTCATCCCTGCCATGTCTACAGCAGCAGACTCACAATTTGGACCATCAGGAAAAAGATGACCTTCATTTCATTCATTGTTACTCTTGTTTTGGTAATGATAAAGCAGCACTTTTCCTTAGGTGGAAATTACTCTCTGTGAAAAGTTTATGTACCATGAATAAATTAATATATTTTATTCTTTGTGATTTATTTGGCTACAGAGAAAAGAATTTTATTGTAAACTTGTTTATACTGTATATACTTGTATATAATGTATATAATGAAAAAGTTTTGCGCCTTTTTTTTTTTTTTCAGTATGCAACATTCTTTTCCCTAAGTCTATAAAATTTAAGGATTGGTTTTTAGGTCTTAGGGGAAGTTTGGCAGATACCACCAAGCAAGCATTTCACTAGTCTATTATTTTCTCTACATTTATGTGTGTCCTGCATATGGAACAAAATCACAGTAGTATTTGCTGTTCTACCTGCATTCCTGGTGAAAAGATCTTTAGCAGCTTTTCAGATACAGAAGCAGAAAGTCACAATCTCCATTCTTTGGTCATACCTTAAGCACATTCTTGGGAAGTATAATTCCTCTAGGAATTTATCCCCAGTCAGACGTGGTGTTTTTCCACAGCCCTCCTTTTCCTTTTCCTTTTCACGTCTATGTGGTAAAAGAGGATGAACAATGCACAAGCTGTGATCTCCAGCATCTAAAGCCCTCAACTTTATCTACAGAAGGCAACTACAACTTCATTTCCTATTTACCCAGAAGTGTTTTGCTGTGTGATTCCTTGCAAGACTAATTTGATCTACACAGGTATGGATGAAGCAGCCATCATGGTAGCAGCACATTACTGTCACTTTCCCTTTTATTTTAGATGCAATCACTCCTAATCAGCTCTGTCTGCAGACTGAAAACCTGTGGAACTCCAGGGGATGGTTCTGCATCCTCCCTCCCTGCTCAGGAAAGCAGCATTTGTTCTCAGAGCACTGCCTGGTATCTTGCTGAAGACCCTTTCACAAGCAGTTGGTCTCCTTTAGCAGCATTTAATTTGGTGAATTTGTAGAGTTCTCATGCAAAACATCAAGAAGGTAGCTTCAGGTCAGTGATCACAGTTGGTGAGAAAACCCAGCCTACAGCTGCTCACCTTTCCACACAATCTGAGAGACTACACTGCCTTGCTTTGCAGGAAAAGGAATATTTATTACATGTGTTCACAAGCACCACGAATTTCTCCACCCAACCAATCTCTGCCTTGACTATCCCAGTAATTTAAACACGTGAGGGATAGGCTGTACCCAAACTGCCATGCTGGAGGGAAGTGGGGAGATGGTGTGGCACGGCAGCCCAGTGCCCTAGTGTCACTCACCAGGTGACCTGCCAGACCACCACCAAAACACCCCACTGCCAGTGGGCACTCAGGACCACGGCTGAGAGGTCCTGACAATGGGAACTTCCAAATGAATCTTCACAAGCCGTGGCTGTCATTGCTGACACAGATGGCCTCTCCTCTCAGCTGTGCCAGCAGCTCTGCATGGGCAAAGATGCCCTGTGTATGAACAATCTTGGAAGTGAACAGAGCTGCTGTCATGTCCCTGACCCTTTCAAGGGATGGGGGATGGAATGGAGGAGAGGAGAAATGGGAATCACCCCTGCTGGCAGTGGGAGCAGAGCTGTCCCCATAAAGCAAAGGGAGAAGGGCTGGGGATGAAACAGATGAAGGTGTCGCATGTCATATATCAAATGAGAATGTAAGCTCCAGTTCAAACTCGAAACAGATGAAATGCCAAAGCCAAAAGGCCACAAGAGACACAAGAGTGCTTCTGGTAACTAACAACATCCATCACTGAAATGCTGGTGTTTGCCAGTCTCCCTCACAGGATGAGCCCTGCAGCAGAGGGCCAGCACAGAGAGGCAGCAGAGTCCCCAGGCAAGCGACACCCAGCCCTGCACAGCTTGGCTGCTGCAGTCTGAAACACTAAGGCAGAGGCTACTGTGGCTCCCACCCAGCTCCACAGAGATGGCCACTGCATGCCAGAAATCCCCACATGGAAATAAATTTGGAAGGCTTTCTGAGACTCCTCCATGTACTGCCATTCTGCTGTGTTATTATATTAGTAGTGGTAAAGCAAAGGCAGAACATAACCATACAGACATCAACAGAGTACTTTAATCTCTTTCAGAAATTTAACTCTCTGGTTCTCTTTCCATTTCTTACTCCCTCTCTCAAGGGGGAGCGAGCATTTGTTAAATTTGGCTTTGAACACGGGAAAACATTGGTTTGTAATAACCCTCCTAATTTGCTTTTCTTGGCAAACACCCTGCACCAGCCGTCCCTGGTTCTGTTGTTAGGGGATGACTGTGAAGCTAAGAAAACACACACAAATTCTTGAGTAATTGTATGTGCAGTACCTGCCTTTTAATGCACTGCAGTGTAATTACCTTTTTGTCAGCTCAACCTCATTCTGTGCAGAACAGCTGAAATCCCTAATTACCAACTGCAGCAGCCAAAGTCCCTAGTTTGCTCTCAAAGAAGTGGTATCATTAACCCAACTCATTATGTGCTGCTTGTCAGGTGAGGCCTATGCAAAGTTCACCTGCATTTATTGGTTTCCTTCTATGGAAGCATCAACACCACGTTCTGGATAAAACACTGAGAAAAAAGCCCACCCCACTCCCCAAGGGAAAAACTCAGCAGGCAGACCCAGGAGAAGGTTGTGAAAAGGTGGGGCTCAGTTTCTTCTCACAAGCAACAGGACAAGAGGTATTGACCTCAAAAAAACCAAAAAATTACCTCAAGGGTAATCTCCCCTCACGAGGGCAGAATTTGATTGGATATTTTGAAAAACTTCTTTCCAGAGAGGCTTGTCAAGCATTGGAAGAGACTGCCCAAGGAAGTGGCTAAGCCACCACCATCCCTGGATGCATTTAAGAAGATCTGTCGATGCTGCACTTAGGGTTTAGTGGTGGAACTTGACAGATTCATGGCATTCCCTTGCAAACAGTGGGGAATATATCACTATAATAGCCAGGGATTAGGGTCACGCTCCTTAGTTTTTACAGTCTTGCTTTAAACTGTTGGACAGCAAGTGCATTTCCAAAGTCCGTATATGGATTCAGATGCAACACATGCAGATGCTGAGAATTCAAAGAATTCCTGGGTTTACTGTGCAGGAGTTCTAAAAGAACTTAAACCCTTTGTGACTCAACCATTTCTCTGCCAGGAACTCTAGCCTGCAACATCAGTCTGTCAGACACCTACAAAAGATGATGATAATTAATTATTTTATGTGAACATACTCACTTCCTCCCCTCTTTCCAGAAACTAAATGCTGAAATAAAACAAGCGACAAAATTTTAGCAACTTCTGAGCAGATTTAATTAAGGAAACTCCATCTTATTGCAGACAGACTGTCCTATATAATCTCCCACTCACAGGTTTTCTCCTCACTGCATTTTTGTGCAATTAAAACAAGGCAAACTGGAATGCCAATTAAACGCCTCTTGAAACAACAGCCTCCCTTTTCTGACACTTGTTTAAAAACACGTGAACTGACACACTTGCAAACTAATTTTGGCATTTCTGCACTGGCCCTGGCTGCCTGCATTCTGGGCTGATGCATTTTATGCCTCAGGAAAGCAGAGAGCACCAGCCACTCACAGGCTCTGCAGTCTGAAGAATGAGGAGGAGGGAGGAGAGAGGGCTCCTAAAGCTGCTGCTGAGGCAAGGAGGAATTTTGGCTCAGGGAGAGAGTTCTTCTATCTCCTGATGTTTCTGGGACCCTCTTTGGTATTAATTCGTATTGATTTACCACACATGGAACCTACCTGAGGACCCATGATGCTGCTGCCCCTCTGCCAACCCTCTCACTGTTTTCACCATCCTCAGACCAATGGAAGAATTCAGTATTCCCCCTTCCCATGTGGATTCCATTCTCCACTGAGGCATCTCCTTGGAGAGGAGAAACTTTCAGCTGCATGGGAGTGGGAGAGATGATGAATTTAATCTCTGAACAGCCAGTTACTGGGTGTATCTGAGGTTTCAGGGTAAGATAAAGCCAGACACTCCTGGAAACAAATCTAATATTCTTCTCTGAGGAAGTGTTCAGTTAGAAACCTTGTTATGGAGCCCTTTAAAGTCTGAGCCAGGTGGTGGCTCTAGGGATGTGGTACTTGGAGAAGAACAGAGGTTGGAGAACAATGACACACTCTCTCTTGTGGCATAAATTACAATTATTCCAGGAATAATGATAAATAATGAACATGTGCCATTGCTGGAAGGCACAGGACTCACACATTGAATTGTTTCACTCAGAGTGGTGGGGTTTTTTCCAAGTCAATACTCCCCTCCACTCTCCTTCTCTGTGTAGGCACACAAATGAAGGCACAGGAACAGGATGGCAGAGACAGGCATGAGCAGGTGAAGGGTGCAGCAGGTGCAAAAGGGGCTCCTTTTCTGGCTCTCAGCAGCACCAAAGGAAAAGCTGTGAAACAACCACCTCAGACAAAGCAAGAGTAGGGAAGCTCCAAGGCCATGGTGCTGTGGCTGAAGTGCTCCTGCAGCACCACTGCCCCTCTCTGCTCTCCATGCCACAGCCCTGCCAAGGAACACCACTCTGAGGCCCAGCTCTGAACCCAACCATTACACTAAAGGAAAAAACATTACATTTAAGGAAAAAAACACACAGAAAAAGAAGGAAAAACCTGAAGAGGAAAGGATAACCATGCTGCTGTCCACAGCAAAGACTGGCTAACAGTGGGGTCAGGTCTCACTGTGACACTGGGATTGGAAAAAAGGAGAAGTGGGGGGAACCCAAAGCCTGCACAGCTGCCAAAGCCCCTGCTAGTGCAGGCAGTCTGCTAGATCAATCATCCCCAGCTATCCAAATCCTGCCCACCAATTTAAAGTAAAGAATATTTATTTATTATAAGGAAAATTGCTGACTTAAAAATTCACTCTTTCTGCAACTCCATTCACTGCTCCCCAGTACCATTACAGGCTTTTCACCCAGCTCCTCTGTGGAGCCTTTGTGCAGCTGCTTCCACCTCTGCAAAGGGAGTGCAAGCAGTAAGAACTCATTGGTAAGGAATAAGACTTGGTACAAAGAAAACATTGCTGCTTCTGTAGTAACTGCTCACAAACCAGGCTCTGCACCAGCTTAATTATGTCAGCACTGACATTGCTAAAAAGCATAATTCTGTCTTCCTTCCTAGCAGAGTATTTTCCTTCTGTCCTCTTTTTCTTCTCTGTTCTTCTCTGTTCTTCTCTTTTCATCCTCTGTTTTCTCCCCCTTCTTCTCAAAATTGCTGGACCATGCCAAGAAATTTTTTATTTCCTTGCAGTTTTCATTCACAAGCGTTAATAAATAATTTCTCACCTTTCTAAGATATGCTTGGAAGCTGTCAAAAATTACTGTTTTTAGTGGGAGTACTAATTACAATCTGTTTTGCTTTCTCAATATGCAGGTTCTTTAGTTTTTGCCAGACTAGAACATCAGTTGATGTGATGGGACAATGTTCTTTCACCTTGCAGAAAGAAACTGAGATTTATTTTTTTCCTATTCTTCACCAAAATGACATAGTGCTTGCAAAATTTTCCATGGAAGACAGGAAACACAAGGTGGGAGAAAGGGAGGAGAGCAGCAGGAAAAGGAGGAAAAGCCAGAGTAAAAGAAAGGGGAAAAGATGCAAAGGTAAGACATGCCCCTTTGAAAGGTTTTGTTGCCTTTAACTGTAGCTGAACTTGCTGTTTTGGTGTAGGTTTCATGTGTTTTATCTCCTGGAGTCATCACCTTCTGTGTGTACATGTTAACAGGGCCTACAAGAAATTGAGCTTATAGTCAAAAGAATAAGGATGAGTGATGGAAAATTAGAGTTTAGACCCCTCTGCTCACTGCATCCCACACAAAGGGCTTGATTTCCATCAGTCACTCTGATGTTGGAGCACTGCACATTATGAACACAGATTGTGGCAGCTCCAACCAGAAAGGCTGAGACCCATCATGAAACCACCCATAACTGGGGGTATTTTCTTGTCAAGGGGCAGCCTGCTGAAACAGGTGGAGAACCTGAGGGCTGCACACCTCAAACGGACGCTCAGGTCCTTAAAATACTGCCTCTTCCAGAATCAATGTTTCTTCAAAAGTGAAATCATTTGGGGTCGTTTTGCATCCAGTAATTTTTTTCAGTGAAAGTCTGCTTAAAATTGATACAGGTCTAAGTAAAGATCTGATTGATCAGGAAAATCTAGCCCAAGAGATTATTCTCAGAATAAAGCTAGATTTGAGGCACACATACACACAGCTGTTAATGTAGGAGATGAAGAACTGTGCCTTGTCTTTGAATCTGGACCAAAAAACAAACCCAACAAATCCCACTCTCACACAGTGGTGGCCCTGTATTTCTGGCCTCTATATTTTATTTTTGGCTAGCCTCTTTTGCTGCCAGTCAGTTTTTCTGGAAGTGATGTTTGTGCTGGTGGCAGGTACTGTTCTCTCCCCACATCCAATAATTAAGCCATACTGCATATCTGCTTAGTCCCATCAACTCATATCACAGCATCCCTCCATCTTCAGCCACCTGCAGCTGCAAGATTGCTGTGCAAGCTGCCTGGATTTGTCTTTCCTAGGTGGATGTCTGGTGTGGAGCTTGCCTATTTGTGTTTGAGCAGCACCCAAACTATGTGCATGTAAAAACATCTCAAAGTCTAAAAATACGAAACACTGAAAGAGATTCCAATTTTTTTTTTTTTTTTTAATTAGGAAGTTAAAATCTATTTTTCCTGCTGTAGGCAGAGCCTTAAAAGATCTTAGCCTAGCTAGTTCACATATTAACCTGTGTGCTACACAGTAGTCCAAAGCAGAAGTGGTTTCAGAGAACAGAAATAAAACTACAACAAAACAAAAGCTCACATATGGCATTAGTGATCCATGCTAGTGAAAACCAACCAAAATAGTTTACAGTCCTTGACCCTAAGCCTTCAGACTGCTCTCATGGTTAGGACTGCTTAAAACATCATTTGCAACCCTCTTAGCATTGTCAATTTATGCTGTAAACCTTTAATGTATGGAAAAGACCAACCCAGTAAAGAGCCCAGCCGAACTTCAGGATGTGAGGGTGACCCCACAGGGCCTTGATGTCTCAATTTATGCCAAATTTGGAACATGCTGGCTGAAGCACAGCAGACCTGCAGCATCAAATCCTCTTGTGCCTGCGGGCCTTGGCATGCCCTTCTCTCTCCTGGAGGGAAGACAAGCCTAGACCAAGAGACCTTCTGGTCCACAAAGAAATTTGTGGGAGTCCCTGCTTTGCAAAGGAATCAGGTCAGCAACTGGTGAAAACTGCAATTACAAGCACTTGCTTATTAAAAAAGAGCCTGTTTCAACTTGTACATGTTTAAGGGGATTTTACCTTGGCCTGACACGCTGCCTGTAGCTGCCTTGGCACATAACTCTCATTTAAGTGTTTCACACAGGCAGGGGTCCAATATGCTGTATACCTTCTTTCTTTTTTCGTGTAACACCACCACAACACAGTAATGGTCCTCTGATGTGTGGCAGACAAGCCTCTAAGAGCAAAGCTAAGAGCAGAATTATTTTGTAGCATTTGGTTGTTGAGGGAAGCACGACCATTTTCAAAGCCAACAAAATAACAAAAAATTGTTTCCATAAGATGCATCCTGGGGTCATTTTTCACTACCATGATTAAAGTTCATTTTCTTTCATGCACAAGACACGGTGGTGACTATTTATCACCAGTGTTCATTGCTTCAAGAAAGAACATTTTATGATGGATATCCTACAGTCCTGTCACAGAAAATTAGTATCTAGTATCCCTATGAAAATCCTGTCTGCAGGTGGTGGTGTCATCTTTTTTTAAAGAGTATTGTTACTATAACCTAACCACAATCAGAATTCATAGTACTAGATGTTGGATGGAGTAACAACTAGTCCTTTCCCTAAAGGACTGTGATTATTACCAAAAAATAGACAAAGTGCAGGAAAAAGAAGCATTAGCTGAGCAAAGTAGCAAGAATCGTATAAAAAGACCTAAACAATAAAATATCTGCAGGATTTTTTACTCAAAATAATAATATAGAGATTGTTGAAAGAAGCCTAAGAACGAGAAGAAAAGTCAGCACACATCTTCAACATTCTCTTTCTGTTTTTTAACCAAAAGTTCATTATTTTTACAAAACAGATTTACAGCTTTAAACAGGGGTTTGCACCTGATGACCACAAGAGATCCCTTCCTGTTTTAATTATTCTATAGCCCTCTAACTCCATTGATTAATAATAAGGGATCTCCCTGTCAATCAAGAACAAAAGTAAGTGTATAGTGAAAACTAGAAAAGAAATTTATTTTCCATCAACTCTGGTCTCAGGAATTGTTTTTGAACAGGGTGAATCACCACCACAAAAGAATATGGCCAAACACTTTGTGATTTTGCTACAGCACTCAGAATATAAAGAAAGCATGACAGAGAGGCAGCACTTAACAAAGCTTAATCAAAATTACATAGGCAGAGTGACAGCAGAATTAGCAAAGTAAATACATGAAATAACAGACTTTGTGAGTAAATACATGAATGTATTTTAAAAAAAAAAATTTTTTTTCATTTCCTTTGCAGGAATGAGCTTTGTTAAGAGGGGCTTCAGCTTCTGCCTGGGCGATCTAAGCACCTCAGTGTTAGGACTGCACAGACTGGGCAGTTTGGAGGCACTCTGATCTCCTCAGCCAACATCCCTCACCACACAGGCCACAGCTTTCAACCCACCAACCTCTGGCCCAGGGAACCTGCAGCTGAGCTGACACTCCTGGAAACAAATCTAATATTCTTCTCTGAGGAAGTGTTCAGTTAGAAACCTTGTTATGGAGCCCTTTAAAGTCTGAGCCAGGTGGTGGCTCTAGGGATGTGGTACTCAGACACTTGAAGAAGGACAGAGGTTGGAGAACAATGACACACTCTCTCTTGTGGCATAAATTACAATTATTCCAGGAATAATGACAAATAAGGAGCCTGTGCCATTGCTGGAAGGCACAGGACTCACACATTGAATTGTTTCACTCAGAGTGGTGGGGTTTTTTTTTCAAGTCAAAACTCTCCTCCACTCTCCTTCTCTGTGTAGGCACACAAATGAAGGCACAGGAACAGGATGGCAGAGACAGGCATGAGCAGGTGAAGGGTGCAGCAGGTGCAAAAGGGGCTCCTTTTCTGGCTCTCAGCAGCACCAAAGGAAAAGCTGTGAAACGTCCACCTTAGACAAAGCAATGAGTGGAGAAGCTCCAAGGCCATGGTGCTGTGGCTGAAGTGTTCCTGCAGCACCACTGCCCCTCTCTGCCCTCCCTCACCTCTCGGGGAGCAGAGCAGGCTGCAGGGTCAGCCCTTTGGGAGGGGAAAGCCAGCAGCAGCACACTTTATTCCAGCAGCTGTGCCATGGGAAACACCACCAGTGTAATGAAACCATGTGGAGGAGAGGTAATCCATCACTGAGGGTGGGTCAGGAGGATGGAGGAAGTCGGGTCACAAACTCATGAGGAACGCAGGGACAGCAAAGTGCATATGTAAGCAGCCTGGCCAAAAATGTCCAGACATTTCATAGACACAAACACAACTTGGATTTCCACTGTCCCTCCACCAAAAAATTGCAATCTTGATGCAGAGGAAAAATTACTCTCCTCCTCAGCTCACCAGCAGCTTTATTACACCTCCAGCAGCACTTATCCTGCGTGTTCAGTCTCATTAGCTTCACTGGGGCTCTGCTTACTGCAAGATCAAAGGAGTCTTTTCCTGGAGGGTTTGTGCCATTGATAATTTGGATATCTGCAGTAAACTTAATCTATCTGTGCTACACTACAGAGATTTGAGGCAGGGGAAGATTAAAGTGATTTGCCTAAGACAACAGACACAGTTTGAAGGAATTGAATGCAGGTTTCCACAAAGCCCAGGCTTAAAGAGAAAAAGTCTCTTCACACATTAAGCGCCCCCAAATACACATCTGCAGAATTAGGATTTTGCTATCACCATATTGGATATCTAAAGGGGAAGGATTTGGAAATAGGCTTATGTTTGTCTTTTTTGCTGCTTTTTTTACCCTCTTCTTCCCTCCTAGCCTGGCTTAATTTTGCTTCTGAAAGGCCCAATCAAGTAAGTCACACAAGACTTCTGCACACGTATCTTATCAGCAGACAACAGCTCTGGGAGAGCTTTTCCAACATGCTCAGCTGTGCTAAAAACACTTTCCTGCTTTTGCAGTTATTTCAGGATACATCACTCTGAGAGAAGGTTCAGATGGTCACTGCCCTTCATGGTGCTCCAGCTCTGGCTCTGGCCAGGGTGCAAAATGAGGAGGCAGTGAAAGGTTGTATTGGGAGAAGCAAATAACCAGGATCCTCTGGAAAGCACCTGCAGGTGTTGCCTTTCTCCAAAAGGTTTAAAAGAGAGCTATAGGTGTGACAGCAAATATCAGTCTGGCTTTGATAATGACATTATGCACAGCTAGCCTGTTCTTTGGCTTGTTAAACTCCCAAGTTACCTGTGGGTAAGAAATGAACATTACTCTGTCACTGTTTTCAGGGCTCTCTGCCATGTTAATCTGATTATCTATGACAGTTTCTGTCAGTTTGTTAGCGAAGATCCAATTATTCTGCTTGGCTTTTAAGTTTTCACATATTTCTGGCTAAGGGCCTGATTCTGGGTTCTTCTTTGTCCTCATGTCTTTAGTAAAAATTTTAATGTAAAAACAATCCCACAGGATCAGAACTGATACACTAGTGGTTTGTATAGAGTGCTTCAAAAATGGACACATTCTTCATCCCCAGCAAGAATAAACAAAAAGCTACAGAACTGGCAGCTGAAGGAAATAAATGGCCCTGCACTTGATCTGACTACATTTCTGTAATGGAAGTTTAGTGTTGGTATAGAAGGGAAACGGCTTGGGGTGGGGGGTTGCCCCTCCTTTAAACTCTAGTTTAGATTTTGGATATTCTTCTGTGTCACAAAAAAAAAAAAAAAAAAAAAAAAAAAGGAAAATACAGCATAGTTCTATAAATAAATATGACTGATTTTAGACATAGAAATTAAAACAGAATCATGTGGGATCCCTTTCCAAGGCATTTGATATTAGAGACAGCACAGCCAGTCTGTTATTTTTTCTCTTTCATGTGGTTTTTCTCAGATCTGGGTTTGCATGGCATGGACCTGTATGACTGGAAAGTGGCAAGGGTGTAATAAGCTATAAACAGAAAAAAATATATGCCCACACCATTATAAGGTGTTCAGTGCCAAAAACTTGCATGTCACTGGATTTTAACTCATCTCTGTTTGAGGATTCAAAATTATTTTGGTCAGCTGACATTCCCTAGTGTCTTTGTCAATAAAACCAGTAATATATGGACTTCCTGAATTCCTACCAGCAAAATGCATCTTTCTCATTCTAATCTGTTCTAAATGTATTTTTTTTCTCAATGATCTCCACAAGTAGCATATAACTATGCAAGAGCTTTATTTTGTAAAGGACTGTCCAGTTTCCTGTAATGATATAGCTCCACTGACAACAGCATCAGCAGGAGCTTGACATGACATTCTCCCACAGGTACCTGATATAATTATCTAAAGTTCTATGAAACAATTATGAAGATTCTGGAAGTCTTTCTTGCTGGGGCTCCACACACTTATTACTGCCAATTAATCAGCATTAGTGATACCTGCAGTAGTCAGTGTTTCCCCTCTCCAAATCCAAAAAAAAAAAAAAAAAGAATAGGAAAAAAAGAGGAAAGACCTGTCCCAGGATGGACATGCTTCTTCAGAGAAGAAATTCCTATTGTTGCGCAGTTCTGGTCTGTAAAAAATGTTTGCAGGTAATACTTTACAGTCAACATTTTGGGGGCAAACAGGGCTTTCTTCCCCCCCTCTCCACTCCTTTTTGGGAGGTTATATAGGTTAAGTGACCCTTGGGGCCACAGACAGCTCATCAGCTGCAAAAAGCATGAGAGTAATGCCTTGTCTTTACAATCCCAGGAAAATCCCTGCATCCCACCAACCACATCAGGAACTGAAGGTAGCAGCCATGAGAATTCATTTGATAATACTTTTCTTAAACATTATAAAATGGCCATAAGTTTCCATCATACCAGAGACCTCACTCAGAAAGAATACTTTGCAAATCAAGCCAAATTCCACAGCTAAATATTAGGTGCAACATTCTGTATCACCAGACTCCCAGCATCTCACTCCATGATCATTTGCTTGCAGAGTTCCTTCCAAAATGATCTTGATCATATTGGGTGTAACTTGGCAAAGATTCCTCATCAGCCCTGACTATCAGCCCTGTCAGGCCAGAATCTCTCCATTTCTGCACACCTTAAAAATGAAAAATGAAAGAACAGACAATAAAAACCACAGCATTTTCTTCTCTAGGGAATTCTAAAACTTGAAAAAGTCTTCTCTTTCAAGTGCAAGCATCAAATGCATGCTTGGATAACAGCAAGATTGGGAATTGCATGTTCAGAAGGAGAAGTATTGTGTGCTACTGCTGCTCCTTCACCCCTCCTGCCCCTCTCCAAGCCTGTTATGCTGAGGAAAATTTGTGTGTGTTTTTGTGTGTGTTAGGTGAAGAGGGGGAGAAACAAGGTAATCAAATCTCACAGCTTCAAAGCCTGATTCTATCACTAACAAGGGTTAGCAAGAAATCCTGCAGACATTTCTACTCTGCCTGCCATGGTTCAAACAAACCTGTGCTCTGGGGGGTTTTCTGGGGTTTTGCATCATCTCAGGCTTCATAGCTGCTGCTTCAGCCAGCCTGCTGCCCTAAATGGGCCAATTACCTACACTAGCAGCCAGGAAGGAGTACCAGGAAACCATTTGTAATACTAATTCAACCCACTGATAATCACTGATAAACAGGTTTCATGCCAAAATGCCTCACAAGGTCTCCGGAACTGTGTAAATTAAATTTTCTCCCCGTTACATCTGTCTGACACCACTGGAAGTGAGAGAAAAAAGGTGGAAACAGAATATAACCCACACTCCTGGGTCTGGGAGATAGGATTATAGAAATTATTAGCTACTAGCAAAATCTCCAGAGCACTGTACTCAAGAGAAGTTTATATGCTCACAGCACAATCAAATGAGCAGGGACGACAGGAGGACTGCTCGCTGTGCGTCTCAAACCAGACAGATTAAAAACATAAGTCTTGTTCATTGCACTGTCTGGGCTTCTCTGAAAGGCATTCTAGAGAGGGGCAAGAAGAAAAAAAAAAGAATAAAAAAAGGGCTTCAAAGTTTTAAGGGCAGCAGGGAAGAGCACAGGAGCAGAAAGTCAGACAGCACACAGACAAGAGACTTTTGCTGAGCTTCTCCCACAGAGATGCTCCTGCTAATGCCTTGGCTTCCTTCCTAGCTACAAGGGTTGGCTGATTTTCTCTACTGAAAATATCCAGAACTTTCTCCACTGGGTTAATCAGAAATATGCCACCTCATAGCGAAAGGAAGGAGCTCGGGTGGGAAAATAAACAAAAAAAGAAAATAAAAGAAAAATCTCCCTCTTTCTGCTTCATTTCACCTTTAGGCTGTCCCAACCCTGAAGTTTGTGGAGGAAAGGAGACCACTTCAGTCTTCAAGAAATTTAAGATCAACCTTCACAAGTGCCTTCAATTTGACTGCAGCAGCAAATAGTTCTCCAGGGGAACGTTGGCAGTACCAGGGAGGCATCAGCCTCCCTGACCTGTCACCTTTCCTGGCTGTCACTGGGGCACAGCACCACTCACATGGTCCACACACACAAAATGTCCCCTCTCCTTTAAGCCAAGGGTTATTGTCAGAGTCAGCACCTACAGCCTGTGGCTGCAACAGAGAAAATATCACAATAATCCTTCCATATTACCTCAGAGAGATAAGAGCAGCTCAATTCAGTCCTAACTTGTATAAAGATCCTTAAATGAAAGGTGCAAAGCAGCCTGTGTAGCTGTGTCTAAGCCAGTCAATAATTACCAGCACAGGATGAAGAGAATAAGTGAAACCATTAAGTTCAGGGAGAATATGACACTATCAGCTGCTTGGTCTGTTATTAAATACAGTGGAAATTTAGATGCAGTGCTTGTATAGTTATAGTGCTTGAATCTGTGCATAGGAACACCTAGAAAACTTTTTCTAGGGGAAGAAAAGTATTTTTCTTTATGTGATTATTATTACTATTATCTGTAGAGGCCATTCCTTTTCTTCAGAAATCCCTTTCACACAAAAGTAAGGGATAAAACCCAGGCAGGTAAGAAGGAAATATGTCTGCATAAAATCACCACCAAGCACCGGTTGATTTACAGGCAGGTAAAGATTTTGAAATACCCGTAAATATTTAAATTTTGCTCAGTATGTTGTTTTAAAACTACTCTTTGCTCCCCTGCATGCAGCCTCCCTTGCCAAGATGCATGGGCAGTGTGCAGTCAAGACACTGAAAATGCTTGGAGCTATTTCCATAGCAACAGACTGTGGTGAGGTAATACACCTGGGATCCTAATGACCTCAGCGTGGAGTCTGGATGCTAATAGAGAAATGAAATGAGATGGATAAATTTTTTACATTTCAATGGGCTTTTGAAGGAGCAGGAAAACAAACCCGTAACAAAAATTTCCAGATGAAACAATCATCTTTTTCTTTGTGGCACTCCCAGGATATTTATTCTTGTTAGAGGGAAGATAAAAAAATAAAAAAGAGGAAGCCAAAGCCATGCATGCATCTTCAGGATGAGCAGAGCTGACACAAGCAGATTGTTCACCTCTTTTTTGCTTCTGCATGTACAAATGCACTTCCTGACTGAATGCTTTTAAGTCCATAGAGAGCTTTTATTTAGATTTTACCTTAGGATTAGCACGAAGATCCAGTTTCCCTCCTGGGTCACCTTGCCCGTGTCACTCCCCCTAAGAAATTCCCCAGCTCATTCTTGCCAAGAGGAACAAGAGCTAAAAGACTGTCTTTAAATTTGTAACACTCATTTGGGAGTGCATGGAAGACAGCTGGTAATATTTAAATTTAACATCCTAAAATTCCTATATTGGATGCAGTAGAACTGTCAGCCAGATCCTGCCATGTTCTGATCACTGCTTTGAAACAAAAATGCACCTGTGCTCAACAAGTGAGGTAGATACGACCAGTCCCATGGAACGTAAAAAGGAATTAAACCAAAAAATAATGCCAAAGTTGGTTGATTTTCTGGTGTATCCAAGAGTAATTCTTTCTGAGTCTTTCCCTCTTCTTCTTGCTGGTTTCATCAAGGTGTAATGTTTCCCAGGAAACAAAAAATGTGTATCATTTGTAAATCATCTTGTTATGGTTGTCAACCACTTCACCAGTTCCTACAGCAGTCCCTGCTCCAGGACTCCATACAAGTTCCTTCTGAAAGCCAGAATCTTACAAAGAGGAAGTGATTTTGACAAACCACCCAACAAACACTGAGGATATGTCTTTAAATCCCAACTGCACCACACCAGTGCTTACATCACTGGTGATTTACAGGAGAGAGGTTTGCTCTGGGCTCCTGCTGAACTCCCTAATGAAGTTTTTAAAAGGTGTAGTGTTCCCACCTCACCAACACAGAGGCACTGGGCAGCAGGAATGTGGCCTGGTCTGCAGGATATGCAGGGCAGCAGAATAATCAGGCAGTTGGGAACCAGACTTAGCACACCTGAGATTATCCAGCATCTGGATAAAAAAGATCCAAAAGCTTGCAGACAGCCTTGGCAGCATGGAGTTGTCATAAGAGGATTTTTGTAAGCAGCAGTGCCAATGCTCTGTGGACATGGGCATGATTAGACAAGAGCTTCTCTTCCTAATTACTTGACTTTTCCCCTTTTTTCATATAAATTCGAATTAGTGTAGGCAACCAGTGTTTTCCCTTTTCCTGTAGCTGAAAATGCTTTTAATCAAGATATAGAAAAAAGCTTTCATAAGTTGCAACCAGATCTTTTCCAAAATATGCCTTCAAACAGATGAATTTGCAAGTTATTAAACATTGCTAAGGCCCCTTTCCATCACCTCTTTGGAAGTGGGAAGGTACTAACTACAGGGAAAACAGGATTACCTTCAACATGGTCAAACTCACCACCTCTGTTCCAGTTTTTCCATGTGCATCCTTCAATAAAACCATCACACTTTCCATTTGGAAAAAGTCATTCACATGTAATATAGGATTGGTCAGAGGAAGCCAAGCTGGGGAGCAGGATTTGCACTCTGGTATTTCTGACAGTGATATGGGATCCCACTGCACGTGTGCCATGGAACAGGCAATGTGGCCATTTGTGTGGGGGTGGTTGTATCTGCATCTGAGGCTGTCTGCCCCCCAAGAGAGAAAACAAAACCCTGTGGCAGAACCCCTGAATGGGGTAAAAATACCCCCCACACACCCAGGTCTGCTGCTGCACAGGTTGGTGATTGCTGTGTGAAGGGAATGCTGACCCTTTGGGCAGAGATTAAAGTGAGCAGTGCCCAAGGGAGCCGAGCAACCAACACAATTGTGGACCACTCCTTCCTAGGAATAACTCAGGAGCCAATTCTCTTTATCTATCTCACAATATCACATCCCAGGGTTGGCATATATACTGCTATAACTGCTATATAACTCCCAATTTTCAGCTGCCTGATTTCACCTCATTAGAAACTCCACCAAGTTGGTTTTTTGTTTGTTTGTTTTGTGCATGAGAAATCAGTCTGGGCAGTGGCAGGTAAGTGCTGGTGATGCTGAGAAATAAGTCAGTCTAAGATAAATGTACAGAAGAGAGAACGAAAAAACAAACAACAAAAAAACAAGCTGACACCCAAAAAACCCACCACAAAATTTTGCAAGTGGCTTGAAAATTAAAATATACAAAACACACTGGCTAATTCTGATCACATAAGGAGTGGAGCACAGGCTTGCCCTGTTGCAAACATATCACTCACTCTGCAGGGAAGGGAGATTTTCTGAAGAGAGAACTGGGTCAGTAGAACTGGAGTCCAGGCTTGTCACTCCAGGAATTTAAACACAAGTCAAGTTAGTGTTTAAACACCAGGCTCTGACTCAAGGAATGTGAACAGATGCCATACTGTGAGAAATCACAGATAAACCCACTTTGGCTGAGTTTATTTACCCTTCTTTTTTTTGTTTTATTTTAGTCTTACCTTGTCTGAATTTCCCCATAGTTTGATGCAAAAATTCAACAGAATAACCCAGTTTCAGTATGTGTCACAGAAACTCAGCTTTTCCTCATGAATATTTATAGCTGTAAATTATAGTCATTGGCACTGTTCACTTCATGCCAAAAAAAGCAAGTGTCACATCCCTTTCACTTAACTCACTTGATATTTCTGTTGATGGGTCTACCTGGCTTTGAAAGCAAACAGGATTTGGCTTCCATAGGTATATGATTTCAGGAATATCATATTGACAGAACTTAATATCATAGTTCTACCCTAGGAAGACTCAAGCTGAATACAAAGGAGATAGGATAGTGTAACCTGGAATCATCTTTTACTGTAATTAAAAGTGCCCAATAATGTTTATGATCCTTTCCCCTTAGCAGCTGCTGCCAGATTGAACACTAATAAAAAAGCACATTTTGGAACAATGCTGTTTTATTGCAATCCTCTCCATATTCCTGACCTCCACAAGAAGCTGAAGGCTGTTTAGTGGACTGAGAAAGCACAAATTGGTGTAACTCAAAGAACCAACTGCAATGTAAAGAGAAAGGGAGTACTCAGTCCCTGAAGTAGGAGAGTGAAGGTCAAGGAGTCCGTGAGCTAACCCCAGAAAAATGCAAGACAAAAAATTCGCACCTGAAATTCTCATCTACATACAGGACTATGGCTTGATGATACCTCATTCACCAGGCTGGTTTTTTGGGTTTTTTTTTTAATTACTTCAAGAATCATTTCATCTGAAGCCATTTTACACCTTTGCTGTGCCAACTTCTAAAGGAAATCAGAGTGGAGTCCCTGGAGAGCACTCATCTCCTTGAGATTTCCAACGCTTCTTTGTCACAGTGAAATCAGAAATACACTGAGTATTTTGTGGCTTGAGGCATTTGGTATTTTCATTTCTGGGATGAGAGATTTATGCAAATTTGTACACAATGACAGAGAACTTTGAAGCTTCTAAGATGTCCTTTCACAGCCAAAGGGTTGATGGGAATTCAGCATTTCCATTCAGCAGCTTTCCCTTTCTTGTATAAAGCATTACTTTCTCCCTTCCAAAATTTCATTTTGTGGAATTACTATGAAAATCCCATCCTTAAATAATAATAAAGGTCATTGTTACATCCCTGTTGGTGCTGTTGGCTTAAACCACAGCTTCTCTTAGGGTAAACTCCTGAGCAGAGAGCTCAGCATGCTGAACACAGGACTGTTACCTGAAGGATGTTGCTTTTGGCCCTCTCTGGCTGTGTCCTCCCTAGAAAATGAGATTTGCAGAGGAGGAAATTTGACAGCTGTCTCCAATTGAATTGCAAAGAGATTTGAGGACCAATTTCCCATGAACCTGGGAAACTGTAGTCAGGATCCTGCCCTGGAATGCAGGTAAATGAAAAATGGTATTCTGGCTGCTTCCTGCTACCCAGTGGTGCGCAAATGCGTTGGTTGGCTGCTGTCTCACAGCTCTCTCCTCACCTTGAAAGGCTAAACCATTTCATTTTTGAGTTTGTTTGGGGTTTTTTCCCCCCCAATTTTCTTCTAAGCTGAAATGACAAACCTTTTAATGGTTAAAATTGGCTCTGGGCAATTGGTTACTGAATTAAGCTGCTTTTCTTAGCCTATTTCTAATCTGTAAAGCCTTTTTTCTACTTCATTTACCTCTTCCCTTTCAAAGCAGCATTCAGATTTATACATTTGCCTTTTTTTGTCCTATTTTTTTCCTTTGGAATGGCTAATATTTGCAATAGTACTGAGACAATCAGCCAGGAAAAAATTTTCCAGACTGAAGACACAGAAAATTGGGTCTGTACACTTATGTGAATATTCAATTTATGTGAAGACAAAGAGCTAAAAATCTAATAATGTTGGGTTGGAGAAGGTGCCTTTAGCACAATCAGTTGGTCCTGAGAGAGCCTGCTCCACCAAGCCATATTGGTGCTGTAAATTCTGGATAATCAGGAAGAGCAGAAGTGGATGGAACTAGTTGGGGGGATGCACAATAATCATCTTTCAGTCTCAGAGACCATCCAGAACAGGGCACATTTGATTTCAGTAAGGTGGTCAATGAAACCCAAACTGATAATTCCACTCAGGAGCCAGTCTTACTCTTTGCAAGATTTTTTTTTTTTTTTTTTTGAAATGAAGCCAAATTGAACAAAATGGAAACACTTCAAGAGATTTAACTGTGAACTCTATTTCTAAAAAAAAGAGAGTTTTCAGATCACAGTGTACTGTTAACATGTTAAGTGTCTTTCTGTATTCTGTTAAGAAAAGCCCTAAATCTCTCAATATCTATTAGAAGTACGATCTTGTTTCCAGTGCCTGGAGAAGCAGTAGGTAATTACAAAACAGACAGAATAGCTGAAGGAAGATAAGAAAAATCATTATGTCACACAACCTTGAATTACATTGATTGCATACTAAAAAGCTACAGTGTTCAGTCCTACCTCTTGTGAGGTCAATGCTAATGCTGCCATCGACTGCACTTGGGAAAAGTTTTGTACAAAGGTTTACTTATTTGACATTTGGGTCACCCTAAAGCATTTGTTAACGTTACAGCAGTTATTAATGAGGTTTTCTAATTAAGGTTTCTATGGTCTCTATATAACCCTTTCTAATTTACAGAAATTCACTTAAAACTATGATTTCCCTCCCCCCAAACTACAGCTGGGGCTGGGAGGGGAGAGATATTTTTGTATCTATTCATGCATTTAGATCTTTGCTTTGAAATTTGGAAGGTGCATAAAAATTTCATGGCAAAAGCATGAAAATGACAAAGTGAAAGGTTAATTAGGCCCTTCCCTCTTTTCCTCTTCTGCAAAATGTCTTCACGCCTCTCCCATCTCACAGTTTGGAGGACTTTTCACACTTAGCAATACTTTAATTTTCTGCTGATTTTTTTTTTAATTTTATTTTTTAAAACATCAGAAAGAAGACAGAGGTCAAAACCAGGGAACTGAAAAGACTGCAGTTCAACTACTGTTGGGAAAGAAAAATAGATTTACTGATTTTTCTTATCTACACCATGAACGACCCATGCAGCAACATAATGCAGTCCCTGACCCTGAGAGCACTCCACATACAGTGGTTACAGCAGGAGGAAGATCTTACCATGCACACAAAGTACAGATTCACCCCAAAAAAGTGCCTCTGGGAAAGAATTGCAACACGTGGAGCTGGCATTGCTTTCAGTGGCACCTTTAGTGAGGGTAAGCACTGTGATTTTGCCTCCAGAATTAACAATTTGGCAGCTTCCTTAGGCAGAAAATGTAGTTAGGAATAAAGAATTTGCCATATGTTGACTCTTCCAAGCAAGTGAAAATGAGCCAGCTGTAATTATAAGAGCTGGTGTCTCCTAAATTCTTCCTTCTTTGTGGGACTGTCCTAAGTGAAATCTGGCTCTCAGGTTGGGAAGGATGTAAAAATAACTGGACACAAAACTCATGTTCATCTTCCAGGTAGTCTCCAGATAACCTTGCAGTAATTTCCCCTCACTGTCAAGTAAATAACAGACTCCCAGGAGGATGGAACTTATATCCAACTTGTCATGTAAGTACAGAATAATTAATTACACTCTTATTTAGTTTGTCTGATAAGAGCATTAAATGGCAAGTAACTAGAAGAATTCCAAGGTGCTGAAATGTTTGCTCTCACCCACTCAACATGTAAACACAAGGGGAATGAAATTAATTTGGCACTGACTTACATTATGATCCCTCACAGTAAAGGGGCTTTGGGTTTTGAAAAACAGGAATCACAGATGCCTCTCTCCTGCAGCTGAAATCAAATTTTCTTGGTGCTCCACAAAACAATAAAGTGTTTTAAATACATCAGCAGTCTTAAAAGTCATGAAACTCCAATTATCTACTCTGAGGTCTTATAGGACTCCCATACATTATCCAGATTACAATCTGAGGTATGTCCTTGATTTTTCTTAATTTTTTCCAATTCAGAAAGTGTTACTGGTCCAAAGCTCTGCTTGTATTTACAAACCCCAGCACGTACATCTGGTGGAAATCAGGAGACTAAATGTTAACCTGCCCAGCTAATTGCAAACCTTTTCTGACTTCTGAAGGAGGGGAAAGAAATTTAAGGGGAAGTAGGAAAAAAAAAAGAAAAAAGAAAAAAAACAGCGGTATAAACCAGGCATAAACCAGTTACAATATCCATGTCATATTCACTTGCACCCTGCTTAAAATTTCGTTCTGGTAGAACCAGAACATCTGTCACAAGCCTCTTAATACCCCTCTGACAAGGTGAAGATATAGTCACACGAAGACCTCTGCATGTGCCAGTACGTGTAAGCTCTTCTCACACTCAGCAAAAATGAGGGCCTAAGACTTCAAATTGCAGCCATAAAAGTGAAATAAAAAGCAGAAAGGCAGAGAAAGAAAGAGAAGGAAGCTGCTTTTATTTGAGCCATGAAAAAGTAATTCCCCAGGATTAGCATATCTTTATTTCCTTTGCATATTCTTTTCTGAATTAATTTCGCTGCGTTTTGATAACGATCTCAGCGAGTGAAAATAATGTGATGCCAAAAAAGTTATGCTAATGGGAATAAATGGCTTCAAGGTAGTGGAAAGGGATATACAGCCTCTTTTATAGGTTCCTACTTAATCCAGCTCCAAGGGCTGCCAAGGGCTCCAAATGTTGCTGCCTTCTTGCAGCGGGAGATAAGCCAGGCTCATCACTGAAAACCAGGGGGGCTGCAACAGGAACAGCAGCCCCAGCAGAGGAGCCATGAGAAGGTCAGAGGAAGTTTTTCATCCACATCTTCTATGGAAAAGTCCAGGTCTCACCGGCCCAAATGACTCAAATAAAGCTGTGTCTGCACAGAGGTGTGATGATGGTCCCGGGCAGAGGCATAATGCAGGAGGGAAATTCTGCTTTTCCACAGAAAAGAGATGTGGGAAATGTTTTTGTAAAGAATTCCTAAAGTTTGACAGAAGGTTCACATCGTTTTGCGTATTTGTATGTAAACTTTGAGATAAAGTATGCTGATATGGAAAGGTTATGGAATAGGACAGACATTGCTGAGAGAGAAATTCAACTAGGAATGAGTTTTAAATTATGACTTGGCAAATATATTAGATATTTTGGAGAAACTGAACTATGAAAGACATATTGTAGTAGGACTCGTGGGGTAATATTTGATTGGCTTAAAAGCATTAGCAGCATTGTGTGGCAAAAGCTGACAGGCCAAAAAACACTTATAATGTATTGTAATTAGGAAAAGAGACTTTGGTGTTGGTTATCCACTTCTAGATTTATTTTTTTTTTAATGTTAACAAAGAGAAGAGCAACATGAGTGAGAAGGATTTCCATGGGCTAAATAATGATCAAGCTCAGTTGAGTGATGGCTCTAGAAATCAGATCCATCTGTGAGGTATGCGTGGTGCAGCAAACTCCCTCTCATACACACAGTGAGAAAAGCTACTCACACTTCTGGGTAAAGCATAGGGAGATTGGCAGCTGAAATGGAAATATTCTCATGGGTATTAACTATTGTCATGTACTGCTGGTATTATTCAGGTTTGCAAAGAGATAAAACCACTCCTAGCTACCCAGTTTATTCAAGAAATATTTGTTTAAAATCCATTACCATAGGATTCAGCTATTACTTTAAGAAATTCCACAACTTATGGGTTTTGATGTGTGCCTAATTATCAGTGTGCGAGCTCTTTTTCCCCTACTCATTTTATGTACAAGTCTGTCCCCTATTTTATGTGTAAGTCTTACACCATGTTGTGAATAATAGAAATACATGCAGATAATTCTGTATACACACATTTCAAATAAAGATAACACATTGCATTTATTTCAGGAACAGCTTGAAATAAAAGCAATCTATTATCCTGATTTGAAAAGGAATAGGACACCTGAACCAATAATCTAGATTATAAAACTGCCTGTGTCAGAAGGCAAAAGAAGAAATACAAATCTGAGCTACCCTCAAAAACCCAAGCCAGCAAACAATCCTAACCACATATTTCATCCACCAGCACAATCTGCTGACCCACTTCTCTGAAACTCAGGCACCAGAAATGGGTTGTATCCAGGAGGATTTCTGCAAACCACATCTCTCCAGCCTTGCTTCTTTCAAAGAGCTGTCAGTCCATATCACACTGCACTTCAAAGACAAATTTCTGCTTTTCAAAGGTGCATACCAATTTGTTTTTTTGTAAAACCTCAGTAACAATAACAAAGAGAATAGGAAAAATACTACGGAGCCTGATGTGAACACAAATATTTTAGGAATATTACATTTAAAGAACACACAATAAACATGACAAAAAGAAAAAAACCCATAAAATAGTAACAGATATACTCAAATAACCAAAGAAATCTCCAACCCCCCACCTTTTTCTTCTGTTTAAAAGAACAACCACAACACTGTGTTAGACCATCAGAATCAAGTAAAAGTATCCCAACTACTAAATGGAACCCAGCAAAGAATACAAAGTGAAACCATGTGGGTTCACTGTGTACTGTAAGAAGCATCTAGGTAGATACATCAATGAAAAAGACAGCACTTTAAGGCTGATTTTACTTCTGGTGTTAATATTTCAGCTTGTGGGAAAGATGTTTTGCAAATGAATCTCATATGAGTTCAAATAATTTTTAATAAGCAATTAAGTGCAAAAGGAAACAATACTATTGTTTCTCCTTCAGCTTAACATGAGATCCCTGTGCCACTTCCTGCAGTACTTTTCATGGATTGGATAACACAAATTAAAAGATTTCCAAGAAATATAACCAAGTGCTTGCCAAAATTAGTGACATTTTCTTAGCTACCTGTATGGAGGATAACACAAGAAGTAGGAGTCTACAGACAGAAATACAAAAACCAACACAAACAATTTGGAAAACCTCTATAATCTCAGGAGACCCAAAGACCGGAGGATGATGGAATTAATTACTTCATTAGGTAAGGTAATTATGGACTGTGCTCCAAGCCTTATGAATTTGTCTTGTGACACTGAGGATCTAACACAGGTGATATTTCCTGCAGTCAGAGCTGAATGATCACATGGCTCTGTATGTGCCCTAAAAGCCAAACTCTATCTCCAAACCAGCAAGTGGAAGGTCTCTCATAAATATTTCTTTCTTTCATCCATGCTTTCTTGGCTTAGCCTGTACCATGACAAAGGGAAAGAGGACTCGCGAGGCTTCAGGCCAGTTTCATCACTAAGACTTCAGGGTGAAATCCTAACTCTGTGATGGCAGCTGAAATCAATTCTGGACTTAAAACATAGGACTGATGCTTTAATATTCACCTCCCATTAATGGTCTTCTAAATCTCTCCCTCAGAGCTTTGAAAACCGTAGTCCAAATTACTTCATTCAAAGCTGCTGAAATTACCCAGAAGCTTTCATGAACAAGAGATACTGAAATCCCTCTGATTTCTGCACCATAAAATCGTATGCAGCCTGAAAGGTGCATTTAAGAGATATGAACTCCAGTTATTGCATCCAAAGAGCCTAATTGGAGTTTCAAAATTATAGTGCAACCAGAGGCCAAGCAGGTTTCACTGTGATGTCCAATAATTATGAGAAAGACTGCTTGTAGTATGTGTGAAAGTTTAAAGTTGTCAGTTCTCAAAACATCATGATTTCTTGAAGCACAAACCCCCACAAAGGATCCTGTCATGCACTGCTAGAAAGACTGTACTCCTCACCTTGCCATATAATATACAAACAACTTCTAAATGAATATTCAAGGGTACCAGGTAATTTTCAATGTTATATTTTGTTTGGTACCTGCTGTCTCCAAACCCCTCTGCCTGTGCTGTCACACAGACAAAGGAAAACCATCACAGGACAACCCAAGCCATGAAGGAAGAGACTCCTGGGCATGAGAGCTGGCTGCTGCCAGAAAACCTGGAGTTTCCTCACTGGGTTTCTTTCATCCTCAGCTGAAACTCTTCAGAACTGGGGCACCTGGTCTAAGCAAGTTGGAATCACATTGTCTGGATGGAGATGACTGAGTGTGGAGGGTAAATTATCACACCTTAGCACCAATATGAAGCATCTGGGATATAATAACCCAACTCTCCTCCACTGAGCAAAATACACAGCTCATGCCCAGGCTATACCCATCTTTTTAATGGCTAATGTGAGGTAAATCTCATCCCAGACAGACACAGGCTCCAGCTGCAATGGCCAAGCCCCAAAAGCAGTTTGTCCTTCTGTGAGGGGAGCGTGGTGCCAGCGTGGACTGGTTATCCATTTCTCCTCCTGCAAATACAGCTGCACTTTCCTGCCAAGCCTTTTTCATGTGGTTCTGCTTCCCAGTCTGCTTCTGCTGCTCTACCCTGGTGGAAGTGGTCCCACTCAGCTTAACAGGATTACACATGGCAGGGATTTGGCCCCTTGCCCACTGGATGCAGAGCCGTGGAAACATGGGCACAGGCTGCACCTCAGCACAGGCCGCTCCTGGGCTGCAAACCCAGCAGCTGCAGCCCCACATCCCCACAGCTCTGCTGCTGATGGCAGCTGACCAGATTAGATTCAAAGCAGTTTGTGCACAAGCACCTGAGATGGAATCACTGCACTGCACTGCAGAGCCATGCAGCCAAAGGGCTAATGAGGTACTGCTGCCAGCACAGGGGAGCAGTCCCAGATCTCACTCACTCCCTTGCCTGTTCTCACTCCCTCCTCTGTTCATTCTCTCAGCTGATGCTGCTGTGCTTAACTCTCCACTGCCACCACTTCTGCAGGGCAGAAATTCCCAAAGAGCACACTGAGGAAGCTGCACAGCTGGGCAAAGTCTGATCTGAGCCTGCTGATGCCTATCAGTTTCCTCTTAAAATAAAAAACTGGAAATTAATCCAAAGGAGTTTAGATTTGAAGGTATGCCTCTTGGGCTCTATATGTAAGACACCAGATTATTCTTTTTTTCTTTCACTTTGTGTGATGGGAATAGATTAAATAATGCAAAAGCATGATCCTGAGGGTGTTAGGCTGGTCACTAACTTAGGGGACTACCCAAGCAAGGAAGGGTTACTTCACCTAATTAAGACAGAGCACAGTATTTAAAGACAGAGCATTTGCATTAAAACAGACAATTCAGAATTCTAAATACTGTTGAGTCTGAAATTATGATTGTTAATCTCTCCTCACATAACAATGTTCTGCTGACAGACATTGTAAATCACTTCCTTTTGCTTGCATTAGATGAACCCGTCACTCAAAGTGCTCAATTATAAATCTGAATACAATTTAAAAGGTGAACTTTCTTTAGTTTTACTAAGGGCAGAAGGGCAATGCTGATGGTGTAATACCAATGTTAATGCATTACTTATGACTGAAATTTAGTCTGTATTCAGTAAATTGCTCATTCCTGTGATCAGAAGAGGCAGCAATTTCCTCTCCTGGATCTTATTCCCCTTCTTGCAAGTGCATTGGGTGGGCCATAGGGAGCAAGATACCCAGCTGTAAACTGTCTGAAAAGGACATATTAACCTAAAATTAAAAAAAACACAACAAAATAGCGAATAAACTCAGAATATTCATTGCATAACCACGACAGGTTTACAACCTGCAGGTTTACAAACTGCAATTAAACACAGATATGGAATCATTAAAATATAAAATCCTGCATCGTTAATTTTCATTTTCCTTTGGAAATGAGACAGACACGAGCAAGTATGTGAACACCAGTGCAAATACTCTCTACCCCTCAGCTTCTTTAGGTGCCAGGATTTAACTATCCTTTGTGCTATGTTTCCACTTCAGCAGAAACCTACTTGTATTTACTGAAGGAAAAACCTAAAAATCACCACCTGCAGTGCAGAACTGCAGTTTAACAAAACAAATTCAAGCAAAGTTTTATGTTAGTAATTGGTTTGCTGACCAAGTGAATGCTTCCATTTCAGGTCACTTCATCTGCTTAATAATGGGAATTACTTTGAATGTACTTCAATTTCACCCTATTTCAGGTGACAGCTGAGATATACAGCCTTACTTAATGACAAATCATTTCTAGAGGTGGCCAGAACACACCTGAAGGCAACTGAACTTCTACGGTTAAAAGTGATCTGGTCTTCATCAAAATTTTGGCCATTCTTTACTGTCTGTCCTTGTCCCCTATGAATAAAGGTGATCCAGGAAATGTGTTACAGGATGTGAAAGGCAGCAGACCCAGCATCCTTTCCTCACAAATCTCTAGGCCCCTGCTCTAGGCAAGCTGCTCCACCTCTGATTATGTTAGTGTGACATTAAGTAAAACCAAACTGCTGGGTTTGTATAGAAACACACAGGCAGATGTCTCTGAAGGCATTTGCAATTCTTCCTAACACTTTCAGAAGCATAAAGGCAACACTTTTCTTTCAGCTCCAAGTTATTCTGCACATGCACAGCAATTTCAGCACTCTCAGCAGGCTGGCCCTATGGCTTAGCAGCTCCTATGAGCAGCCTCCAAAATACTGTGGCCATCAGACATCCAGAAATTGTGGAAGGCTTCTGAAGTCAAATGTGCCCTGACAGAATTTCTGTAAGGAAGAAGAGGAAACATCTGCAGAGCCACCTGAGGCTTGCTCATTTGGCCCTAGCACATGTCCCTGCTTCACCTGCACAGCTCAGCCCCTCTCTGCTGCTCCATGACCCACATGCCACCAAACACCCTTCCAGAGCCACCTGTCCAGCTGCACCACCTGCTCCAGGAGCAGCACACCAGCAGCCACAGGAATCGTGCCCTTAACAGGTCACCTCTCTTGAAGGGGTGTCCTTCATCACCATCCCCAGCTGCAGCTCACAGCTGCCACTCGATTTCTTGGCTATCAGAGCCTGCCCCCAGCCACCAGCTTTCCATCCATGGATGGAGCTCTGAAGATGACCTTCACAAAATGTGCTTTTGTGGTTTTAGTCCACTACTTATTTGCTTTCTCAAACTGGCAGAGTGACTGGTTCCAGCAAAAGCTGTAAGAACTTAAAACAGGAATATTCACAAACAAGGTCATTTCCCTTCCAGGGAAAGCATCAGCTTGCTAAAGTTGGGATGGATTAAATTCCTCTATGTCATGTGGGAGCCCAAATATTGTTAGTGATGGTGGGTTTAGAACTTAGGGAGGGCCTTGGTATAAATCACATAATCACAGCAATAGTCCTAGAAAATCTATTTTATGGGCCATCAACCTGTCCTGGTGTAGAGAAGGACCAATTTATCTACCAGAAAGCTTAGAGTATGATAAATGGAAGAAACACATATAATTCAGACAGACAAAAGTACCCAAACAAACTTGCATTAAATGTTTCACGTGAAAAGGTGAAGGTAGTGGGGGGAAGAATAAAAATCAATTTTAAGCTCTTCACACAGGCTTGGAGCTCCCAGTCTTTTAAGATCATAGCACAATATTTTTAAGACAATCAACCACATATTTCTAAGGAAGTAATAACTTTTAATTTGGGGGAAGGGGAAAGTTTAGTAATAGATCTATTCATATTTTACAGTAGTGTATCTCAAGCTGTGTGTTGATTCTGTGCTGGTATCCCAGAGCCACATAAAGAGGTTCTGGAGATACCTGCTAAGGTACATTGAAAAGCTGTCTGCACACACTCCTGGGCATCCAGCTCTGGTGACCCTGCCTGAGGCAGGGTCTTGGACCTCCAGAGGTCCTTTCCAACCTCAACCCTCTTGTGATCCTGTGAGCTGTAACCAGGACAGGTAGAACCCAGCACAGCTACAGCCAGCTGAGATGAAAGTCACAGGGATTGATGCTGGGTTTAGTTTGGTAAAAATCGGTGTAACAACGCTGCTTCAGATAAAGCTCATTTGAATTCACAGTGTAGGTGACAAAGCTCGGTAATTGGCCCTTTTTTTTCCCCGAGAAATATGATCTCTATTTGAATAACAGCTAGTTTCACTAAAATAGTCTTTTCATGTAATCACAGTCTTTTTGTGACTATTTAGCATTCCTCTGGAAGTTAACCGTGGAGCTAAATGGCTGCAAATCGTGTGTGCAGAGGAGCCTTTTCTCTGATTGTTACAGAACAGCAATCCCAAAATGTTTACTGGAGAAACACGGCTTCACACGGAAGCTAAAAGCAAAATAATCGAGCGGTGAGGTTCCACAGTGTAGGTGAGAAGGGCGTGTGGAGGCTGAGTGTGAGCCAAAGGGACCCGAGCAGGGTTAAGTGCAGAGGGAGGAGATACAGGGATGACAAGTGAAGCAGAACGGGAGGAAGCAGGCTGGAAGGGAAAGGGGCCAAGGAAACAACAGCAAGGGACAAACACTGGAGAGGATAAATGAGAAAAACGGGATAGCATTTTATTCTTGGAAAATTACGGATCTCAGGCAATTACAACTATTTGCAGATAACTTCAAATGGTTGTTAGCTGTTGAATTTTCCTTGACTGACTGCTCCTGCCTCCTTTTTTCTTTAGAGAGGGCTGAAAGCTTAGGACTGAAGTGCTTTTTCTGGAGAATAGAAATATTTGCTGGGAAGCTTCTTAGGCTTCTCTATCATAACAAAAACTATAAAAAGAATATTTGTCAGTCATTGCAAAACATTATTCTGCTTTTAAAACCTTCTGAATACCCAACCTCTACAGTATTTTTTGCACAGGATTAATAAATAAAACATTCACACACTGCCCACTAAAAGAACCATCTAGTATTTAAGTCCCGAGGGAAAAGAAGGGGAAAAGATTAATCTTTTCACTTTCCTAGAAATTTCTTTTGACTCTCCAACAAGATGCTGCCTCAGAGGTGGTGTTCCTCTCTCTCAAGTACAGGAAACCAGATCAGCCTACAGTTTATCCATGGATAGGATGGAAACTGTAGACTAATATCCATATCCATGGATGTACAAATGGGTGCAGCTACAAAGCCAGGGGGAGTTATTCTGCCCTCTCCTCTCCACCTTCATGAGCTGCTACAGGAGGGACAAGATGAACAGGGACATCAGCAGGTCGAGTTCTGCAGGAACTGCTTCTGGTCTCTTCTCTGCCTGAGGAGGCAAGAGAACAATCCCCTGTGTCACTGCCATGCCCTTTCCATACTCCCCATACTACAGTTTACCAAAATCTGGCCCTTTCTGCATAAAACAACATCCAAAGAGATTCCTCCACCACTTTCACAAAACTGGGTTTTATTATTTTAAATAAAAACCTTAATTTGCTTAATCCCTCACAGTCAGAGTAACAATATTTCAGTTTATGAATTAGTACTGGTCAGGGGACACAGACATTCAAAGTGTATCTTTATCTTGACTCTCAAACAAAATGATTTACAGATTGATCTGACTGGTTGCTTTGACACAGTTCCTTTAACCATAACATCTTTCTGTTCCTCTAGTAGCTGAGATTTAGCATTTCAGGCTGTGTACATATGTTGGATAAGAACATAATCCTCAGCTCTGGGCATAGGAGCTCATGGTAAGAGAATGGTTCTGCATACAAATTGAGAGCACTGAGATGCAGAAAAAGAAAAATACACTAAACCCTAATATGCAAATTACGAAGGCCTTCTGGCATCAGAAGAAATCATCAGTTATTTAGCTTGACATCTTTAGAAACAGAGGGACTAGAGAGAAAAAAAAAGGAGAGAAGGAGAGAAAATAAAATGATATGACCTTTAGTCCGACACTCCAAGTAAAGACTTTGGATAAATAGGCACACAGAAAGAATATGCCAATGTGCAAAGTGGAAAAGAGATGAATGTGACTGGAGCTTTCTGCAGAGAAAAAAATCACAGAGCTCCCATTTCACAGCCATTTCTGACAGCACGGAGATGGATTTATCAGGGGCCAGAAGGGGACACTCCTCTTCCCCTCTATCAGCCTCCTTGACACAGCACGTGCATCCCTGGGTGCAGGATGCAGGCACATCTCTGCAGTCCATCTGCTTCCTCTCACGCAGACTGGGGCTCATCTCTTCACGCAAAAAGACATTCCACTGCCATTGCAGAAATTCACACTGGGCATCCAGCAACTCCCAGCCATCCCTCAGATAGTACTGTAGGGACTATCCCTGGTTTTTAGCTACAGAATACAGAATAAAAAACCCAAACCTCCCTCTTCCCCGCTTCCCACCCCACACCCCAAAAAAACAAACAAAAAAAACCACCCAAACCCCAAAAACCCCAAAAAAACCTCTCCCCAAGTTTAAAAAGTTCCTAAGATGTTTAATATCCAGGGTGTTCTGGACAAAACCAGAACAGATCAACCCCAGGCATGCTCTGGCACTTCTAGACTTTGTTCTTTAAACTTGACAAAGACCAGAAAGAACCCCAACATGCCACAGAAAAGCAGACGTGTGTATGAAGCTCCCATATTCACACCACACACAACAACCAGGAAATTCCTGTGTTAATAACCTCTGAGCCTTCCAAATTATTACTACCAACTGAGACCATGCATTTACATAATATAAATAATGACTAAATTAAATAAATAACATAATAAAATAAATAAACAACATAATAAATTATATAAATAAACAATACAATATAAATTGTGCATAACATCTCAAAATTCCATCTGTCCATTTATCTTCTGTTAAATATAAAGTAGCCCAGAGGTTTTTTCCTTTTTCTCTGTAAACTCACTTGCTTCTGTGTAAGCTCTGCTCTCCAACACACCCTCACACTCTCTGCTGATACCTTTTAGTTCACAAATGGTAAACACATTCTGCAAAATACTCTTTCTTTCCAAAATAAATTAAAATTGACCTTGTAGGGTCTCCAGGGGAAAAACATCACTTTGTTGCTATAACAGATGAAATTACGAGATTTTTTTTTATAGTTTTTTGAACTGTAAGATACGCTCTTGTGTTATTCACTGGAAGATCTGACTTTTTATAAAGATACAAGAACAAAGGTTTTTAGGGTGATATTGCTTGCAAATCAGGATTCAGGGAAGAGGACTGGAAGATATAAGGACCATAGGACAATCCACCATCTTAGGGACTTTTTCAACTTGGGGAGAGGTTTTTTTCAGGGTTTTGTTGGGGTTTGGGATTTTTTTTTTGTTCAGCTTTTTTGGGGGTGGGAAAGGGGGAAGAGGGAAGTTTGGGCTTTTTAATTCTGTATCCTGTAGTTAAAGAGCAGAAATCTGTATTCTAGCATGGACAAGTAAACATTTAAAAGTATGAGCTAACATAACTTCAAGGCAAAAATCTGTGGGGGGGAAAAAAAAGAATTCCTGAACTCAGCCTCTCCTCCACCATTATAAATCATTAGGAATAAAATTCTAGTACAATGCAGAGTCAGGCAACAGAAGCTGTAATCACAGCCCAAAGTGTTCCTTTGGAGCTCATTAAATGTATTGAGTCCCTGTAATCTTCGATTGATTTCAGGAGCAGTGCTTTGGTTATCAATACAAAATGTAAGAGAAATTTTCAGAAAAGATTCCACATATTCCCTCAAGACATGTATTTCACCACCTTGATTTATACAGATTTTGGTAACTGGGTGCAGCGATGACAGATTCCTGTGCTCCAGCACTAAGCCTGCCAGGACAGAGGTCAGCCCTACACCAAGAGCCCTTAATTCAAATTGCTCCCAAATATCCCCTTGGTGAGATTTTAATGCTTTCCTGCATGCCTAAGACCTAACATTGTAAAATATATGAAGTCATAGTTCTCCTCCCAGAAGTATAACTCAGAAGAGGAGGGAAAAAATGGAGGGAAACAAAAAGAAAAAAGGGTAAAAAAAAATCAAAAAACCTCCTTGAGAATTCTGAACCTGTGAAGTGAATGTGCAGTGATGGCAGATACCTGCCTGACTCTGCAGAAAGCTTAAGCAATAATTAAGGTACATTCTAACACTGGCAGCTCTAAGAATTTTATCCTTGATACAATATTTAAAGCTCGAGCTTCAAGGCGCTGATAAATGCAGGGAAACAAGCAGAGTTCAGCACAAAGCTCACAACTGTAACCCAGAGTCTGAAATTCTACAAAGAAAGACAGCCCAAATTATTTTAAAATGAATTTGCAAAACAACAGAACAGTCAGGTTAATAAAAATTTCATACTTTTTAGTGTCCCAGTCTTTCAAAGGACTTAATTGGCTGGCACTCCTCTCCTGCGGGGTCCTAAGAAGTTGTGGAATCTCATGGAACCAGCACTTGTAACGAAAATAAATTCCTCCCTCCAGGGAGGGGAGAAAGAAATAAAAGTGTTTCAGATAAAAATGGAAATACTCTGATCAGTAGATGACTTTTACTCACACTACATATTGACAACAAGCAGCTGATCCCATGCAATCACTGCAAGATATCGTTACTAAAAGCCCATCTCCAAACAGGTCACGTCTTTAGTAAAGATTAGCTTCTAAATGCAGAAGGGATGCAAAAAATAACCTTGTACATAACTGGAACAGACAAAGCTGGCTAGATATGCTCTGGCATGTTCCAAAATGCTTCTGCTTCTTTTCCATTTTATCTCCTAACCTCATAATGCCCACAAATGTGTTTTATTTGTGCTTGAAAGAATGTCACCTGCAACTACTGCAGTCACACCAGCCCTTCTGGTGAGGCCATGGGGAAGGCACTGTGGCTCTGCTCCAAGCTGAACACTCATACAACAAATATTCCAAAATTTGTTTCTATCACCTGGACACTTCCTGACATCCTGACTTGAGCTGTCCATCACCTTGTGCAGTAATGCCTACCAGGAAAAGCCGCTGTCTGATAGTCAGGCTGTGACTCAATGCACAGAGTTCAGGGCCCACACATCAACTTTTCTTATCTCAACCCACACTTTTTTTTCTGGTTCTCCTCCCCATCCCACCAGTCGGGCTGACAGTGGCTGCACGGCAGTTGGTAGCCACAACACTTCACAAAAACAATCCTGCAAAGTTCAGTTCATTGATGACTAAATATTTTTTAAAAACCACCCAAACCTACATATTGTATTTTTAAGAATATTTACAATATGGCGTAAACAATGATATAGATCCAATTTAAAGCTGTTGTGAAGCACTATAGTCAAAGGGCCAAAACTCTATTTATTTACTGCTATTGTCAATTCCTGTTGACAATGCAGCCCTCTAATTTGTAAGTTTTAAACAGAAATATGTCCATGCAGAAACAGACAGTACTTAGTTAATCTCTACAATTATTCTGCATGGACATCTAAGAACACATCCACTTTCCTTCATGGAAAGAATTCCAAGGGTTTGATTTCCCCATGAGCTCCTCCAAGCAAGAGCAGCTCTCCTAGTCAATATGTAACTAGGAATCACTGGCTGTGCATTTACCCATTAGAGAAGAATTATTCCAGACACCAATCTTAAATTAATTCTCAAATTTTGGTTCATCTCTGCATGTCAAATAAGCACGTTTTGAACTGTTACTTCCATTTGTACTATCACACCTATGCAAGTCTGCTGGTCCCTAGTTAGCCGCACAGGTGTAAGTGGACGGATCTAGGAAATAACAGCTGTGCTCTGACTGCACCTGAGCTGAGCAGGGTGAGAGTTCATGTTCTGAAATTCAAAGGCCTCAGGTGGTCACCGGGTTTGGGTATCATGATAAAGAAGCAGAGACCAGCCAGATTTTTCAGATCCAGACACAAGAATCTGATATCTCACGCAGAATTTGGTTTCCATCCATCCATAGATCTGTGTTAATGTTGCAATGTCAGCAACAGGAGCTGTAGGTTGAAATGTGCTTAAATCTTATTTGAGCAGCCCTGAAACAGAGAAAGAGGAGACTGATGTCTCTGTCTGGAGAACAGCACCCCAGAGCAGAAGCACTCGAGTTAGTTCCTACACTGGCTTCAGCCATGGATTACAACACCCCAACTCTTGCCAACACAGCTACCCCTTAAACAAGCACATCGCTCAAGACTCATCTGACGGCGAGTTTCTTTAAGCTATCAGACTCTCAGATCCTAAAAATCAAACCCATCCAGTCTGTTCTGCTGGCACTGCAGCCAGCCCAAGGCCACCACCCCATCACTGCTGGCCCTGGGCTGGCTGCCTGTCAGCCTCCACAGCACCCCCCGGCTGGGATTGCAGCTCTGCCCACTGCAGCTTGCTCCAAAGCCCATTGAAAGCAGTATAAAAGCATCCATTGATTTCACTTGAGCTTTGGAGCCGTTCCCAGGAGCACAGTAGACTCTCTTATAGCTCCTAAGAATTAGAGGGAACCCGTCAGTTCTGGTTCCAGCTAACAGACTGCACATATACACTGTTATGCTGCACATAAACAACAGGTGAGATGGCAAAGTTACTGTCCCTATTCCCTGAGTGCCTCAATTTCAGTGAAATGCTGGTGACATCATATGGTGCTGCCATTCTGCACTTTTCATGGTTTCCCCCAATGCTGCTAAAGGAAACCTGATGGGGCTTTGAAGCCTGTGGAGTCCTGAGTGAGTTTTCAAAAGGTTTGAAAATAAAAAAGCCTTTTTGGTTTAACCTGTTGTTCTGCAATGCAACTGAGAAGTAATTTTATACCAGAGATCATTTTGAAATGCACTTAGATATTCACTACATGTTCATTTCTCCTTCAGAAAACATCCTAATTTTTCTTGTTGTATTTAATAACTGCTAGCTAATTATGTAAAATCCCATCCCATCTGCTTATTCCTTCACACAGCGAAATTAGAGGGCTTCATTGTACAGTCATTACTCACAGAAGAGAGGGATTGATTTAATGGACTTCCCTGAAAAGGGATTACAGTATAGGATCCTCTGACATTGATTTTGTGACATCATCATATTTTCCTCAGAAGCAGACACTGATGACTCAAGAAAATACCAGTACAAGATTAGGCAGGCAAGTTAGAGAAAGAATATCATTTTAAAAACACCCAAACCTCCTAATTTACAGTAAGTTGACTACAATAAAATATTAGCTATGTTCTCTGCTTCAAATACAAGCTCTCTTTGAAAAAGGAAAATATCTGAGGGATGTTTCTTTCATCTCTTGCCCTGCTTACAGTCACTTTCATGAAACTATTGTGAGCTAGAGCATTTTTTGTAGGTTAATGGGTTCTCTTTGAAGGGATTAAAGTCACATTGATTATTAATTATTTTTGATGTTTTAAACTGATGCAAATGTCCAGAAGCTCTGAAGAACAACATCCTGTAGAAATCAATACTGAATTTAAAAAAAGAAAAAGTAACAAACAACAACAACAATAAAAACCCCTCTGATCAGCTCTTGGGGGAAACACAATTGTGACTTCTGCTTGGAAGGTATAGCAGCCCTTGGAGAATACCAGCAACTGGCATATATGATAATCATTTCTAAGTTATCTAGAGCATCCTTATTTTGATGTGTCTATCTTCCAGATCCCAGGCAGAGTCTGCAGGTATTTTGCATACAGAACAAAGCTAGGCACAGCAGTGCTAAGCAAATAATAAATAAATTAATCTCATTGCTCTTGGAAAATGTTCATTTTTTTTTCCTTAAATCTGCCTCACAGTATTTTAGGAAAACACTGATTATCATTCTTTCCATGTGCTTCTTCGGTTTTTTTTTCTCCCCAATTCCCTCTATTGGTCTTCACCACATTTAATAGATGTTGGGGTTTTGGGTGTGTGGGGCTTTCTCCAGTGTTTTGTTGGCTTTTTTCCCTTGCTCAAATTTAACATTTCTTTGCTGTTTGTAAGCGGAATGAAACCATTCCTTCTCATTTAACAGATCAGTGAGGAGTGGAGATTTCCTATGTCCAAATGACTTCCATATGAACAAACAGGAAATGATCCAGAATAGCTGTGGTGCAGATAAAAGACAAAAAAGCAAATTACACAAAGGGAACGAGACACTTGGGACTGTCGGCCTGCTCTGGGGGCTCCTGTCAGCATTGAAGAACAGCCCCTCCAATCTCATTCTAGGGGATGTGACAAGGAAATTATTGAAAGCCGTTAAACTTGAAGGAGTTGCTGATCAGATTGACAAATTAATAACTGGGACCTACCTCTCTTACCCCAAAGACTTGGCCTTCATTGTGATATAGCTGGAAATCAACACTGCTAACCTGAGGTTAACCAAATGCAGAAGGGATATACCTGCAGGTTTATAGCACACAAAGGAGCTACAGTTGCACAAGCCCTTCTGACAAGACAAGAAGGCCCTTGTCTCAACAACCCAGAAAAGTGCTGAGGCCAAATCATTTCAAAATCACAACTGTGTAGATTGACAGGCAACCTTATCTATTTTTACAGAGCTTAGAAAGGAATTTAGGGTTTTCATCCCCCAAGAGGTTCATATCTACCAAACAGCTACCTCATGTTAAATCTCTGGGCTGACATACAATAATAGCTCAGAGTTGTTTACTTCAGTTATCTCTGAAGTGCTCAGTGCTTGTGCTTAAATACAATGCTCCCATTTTGCTGTCCCCAATATTATGTTTTCTGTTCAAATATCCCACACATTCTCTTCTCATGTCCGTGCTACCACCTCAAGACCAGCATACTTTAAAACTTCTCCTGCTCTCTTCCCAGTTACTGTCAGCTGTGTCACCAAATTTTCCATCACCCACACTTACTGTAAAGCATTTCTTCCCTAAAAACATGCATTCAACAAGAAGGGCAACTGCAGAGCTTGCCACATGCTCATTCCAGCACAGCACTGATACAATGTGCTATCTTTATGGCAAGCCAGACACGATGCAGATCATTTTATTTCTGGAACTCCCTCTAAAAGCCACTGCAATTTACCAGAACAAGAATGAGGGGGTTCCAGAAATGGAATACCTCACGTTTACATCTTGCTGTAAAGATGGCAAACTCCTTCCTTAGGAGATGCTCCCTTCACTGGCTGCCATTCATTTGAGATTGCAGAGTGCTATGAAAAGCAAGGTAACCTTTCTGTTCAGAGTATTTCCCATTCTCTGTTCATCTGTTATGCTCCATATGTGGCAGCTAGCATATGTTGCCACATTTGTCTCAAAGATTTTCCCCTTTTCAACTCTACATTGATAGAAATTTAATAAGAAAAAAAAAGTTACAACTTTCATGTGCAAAACATTTAATAAACCAGTCTCTTAATTTATGTTAGTGCACTTGTAGGTACTTGAGTCTGTGTAAAGATTTTAATTCCAGAATATTCTTAATATTTATTAAAGTTTTCTTTTTTCCTTCACGTTGCAGCCAATTCAGTTTTGTCTGAAGAATAGAATCTTTAAAACTTTGAGTAACAAAAATGGACTCACTAATTTGCTAGAAGATAAGAGGGCTCAGGGTGACAATAGATACTTCTCCAATGAAAAAAGCAAATGATTTTAAAGAACACTTAGAATCAAAGTTAGATATGAGTCTTTTAAGTTCTGCAGCAAATAGACCTGGTTTCAAAGGTTTATTTTTTGACATTTATTGTCCTGACTCATATGCCTAAGTGAAAAAAAAGCTCCCTTCCCCAGAGCTGAGCCTGTCTGGTAAAATAAGTCTCAAGATGGATTTACACAAGACTCTGTTCAGTTTAGCATTCATTCTGAAGCTCTGTAAGGTCATTTCATGATCTGCCTGGATTGCTCTGTGTGGTGACAGCAGAAATGCAGAGATTAGTGGGATTCTCAAGTTCAGCCAGCCCTGCCCAAGAGCCCTTTAATGAATTGCCACAGGATCACCACAGGTGAGTCTGGATTCAGCACAGCCCATCTCAGCCTGGATGAGGGATCACCCTTGAGTGCAGCCTCTGACCGAGGTGATACAACCTAGAAATTGCCTTACTGACATTGTACACTTTGAGTCTGGGGCTCATAACTCCTGCAGGCATGAAAGATCTTTTCTCAGTGGTCCACTGTCATTTCATCACAATGAAATCTGCCAAAGGGCAATGGAAGACTCTTATTTCACTGGCAGAGAGGGCTTTGCAAGTGCCTGCTGTAGTTCCCTAAACATGACTTTGCACAAGCTTCCTCTTCTCTGGCTTTGCCCTCCAGAATCACCCTGATCTAGGTATTATCCATGAAAATGGAGACATGAGAGAGAACATGACTTGTAGAAGTTTTGAGCCAAGGCTGACTATTCGTAATTAGTTTTTTTTAAAAAGAAAAATCTTTGCTTTCCCTGGGAGGATGCTTTTCTCTCCCATACAGCTGGACAGTTCCAGAGTAGGTAGGAAGAAAAGACTTCTACTTTCTGGGCCTGTCCCACCATGAGGAACCCTTTCATTTGTTTTGCAAATAAAAATGAGCTGGCAAGGTAAATTTGGGTCTTTATTTTATTTTGACACTAGTAGAACATGAGGAAAGAAAACAAAACTTGTCTCAATAAGAGCTTCAGCCACCATCTCTTGGAGAGAGAAGAGATGCCAAAAGGATTCTATAACAAAATTCAAATTATGCCTTCATTGCTTTTCCCAGCAGGAGGAAACAGCAGAGACACACTGGGGCTCTCAGCTGTGAAATCAGCTTCTCTTTTAAAAAGGTTTTTCCCTCAGAAAAAGGCAGTACCCTAATGGTAATGCTTTTGCTTCAGATTATTAACTGAAGATGTAGATATTCTTGAAAAATACACCAATAGAAACATATTTACTTTGTTGGGTGAGGCTGAGTAAAGCCTTATAGAACCTCAGTCTCTTTGAATGTCTTGGTCCATGTAAAGCTGAATTGAGACTTCACTATGATGCCAAACTACAAAAACTGATGTAGTATTGGACAAAATTCTACCCTGCTAGACACAAAAAGTTGTCCTTGGTAAGAGAAAGAGGATGAAGATGCATTAAATGAAGAGCATACATAAGACTGATACACAAAGACCTCAGTCTCCTGGAGATGAGATGCATTATTCCACTTAGAGAAAATTTTCCTGAAGACTGTCATTGCTCCTGTTTAGCCTGGACATGGAAGCACTGTGAAAACCAGTTTTCTCTTTTTTTCCTACTGAGAGCCTTGCTCAGAACATCTTGGAGGTGTAACAGATTGTAAACAATGTTCCAGCATCAGGTTTGGCTTTTTCAAGATGTTTTGTCTTCTAATAAAGCTTTACCTTCTCCCCCAGAAATAATACAACAAAGCAACCTTAAATCTCCCAGGTGCAAGCTACCAAGAGCATGGGACCTCTGACACATCAGAGGCATCATCCAGAGCAGAACTTAGCTGGCCAAAGCTCAGTGTAGTCATGACTAAGGGAAGGTTGCTGGGTTGCAGTTAGAGAAGATGGGAAACATAACATCAGTCACTGGAATGAGGGAATGTGTCTATTTCTTATTCTTATTTATTTAGCTGAAGAACAGCTTTTCCTTTGGGCTGTGCTCAGCCCTGCCTTTGCCATGCCAAAAATGAGATGATTACAGAGCAAGCTACTGAAAATTCTGCCTCCCAGCAATTCTGACTGAAAGAAGCTAACAGAGAATACAGATCTACTGCAAAATGGCAATATTTTAAGAGATTCCTACAGCAGCATAGTTGCAGCCTTCTCTGAAGCAGAACACACAGCCCTGCCCCTCTCACAAGAACTGGGAATCCATCCTGGTGCCTGAGCTCACACACAATGCTCTTCTTCTGCTAAATTCTAAATTAGGCATCACGTTAAAAAAAACTTGTGAAAGAAGGAGAATGGTAAAGGTTCAAGATCACATTGCTGTATTTCCAAAAATAATACAATGCTCCTACCCTGGAGCACAGAAAGCAGTGCCATCACACTGTGAGAGAAGGAACTAAACCTGACTAGCCTGTGGGCAACCAGATCAGGCACATGCAGTGGGCAATATCCCTCTTTGATCTTCTCTTGTCACCAACCCTTCCAGCAGCCTCAGAGAGCGTCAGGAGTTGGAATAAGTTGGCAGAATTACTTCACACCATGAAATAATGACAATTGGAAGACAAGAGAAGAGAAAAAAAATGTGCTTTGAGCAGCTTTAGCGCTTCGCAAAGCCTGCTGATGATTTTACAAATTGCCAGATGGGCATGAAGGCCACATCAAGCAGATTCAGCTTAGCAAGTGACATTTGGGCTGCTAACAGTGAAACAGCAAGCACACAGCCATCAGCTTTGCCTGTTTTCAGATTCATCAGTTCAATGCCACTGCTTTCTCAACGAGATTAACTTTCAGGTGAAGCACCAATTTAACAGAGTCTGCTTAATCTTTGTATCGCTTCAACAAGTTGGCAGAACTAAACAGCACTAAACTGGGGAAATGCCTTGTTTTGAAACGAGTTCTTTTCCCTTACTTGTCACAGAAAAAAAAAAATACACAGATCTTGAAGAATATTCAGTGAATTTCAGGCTCAGGAAATGGCCCTAGTGTGGTGATCTGAAACAAGCACTGTTCTTGCTTCCCCAACTTCTCTTTTGTAACCAGATTTACTTTGACTATCTCCTGAAGTCTTGTTTCTTTTATTGTAGTGACCAGTAACAATGCAAAGATAATTAATTACAGTGGGCTTGCTATCCAACCAAAGCCATAATCCAGTCACACAGGGAGATACTGATGCACCTCTATCTGAAGCTGCAGCTTTACTTTCTCTTACACTACAAAATTTTGCTAATGCTCATCAGCTTTCTTTGTCCTCCCAGTCCCAAGTTTATTCAGCTGAGAAGTGATAGTTATTTTCCAATAGAATCAAAACCTGGGCCCTTGGCTACCATCAAACCTCACCCAATTACTTGAGATTTATTATTCATTTAATACAGATTTAAACTACTTATTTTCTGTCTTGCTTTACCACAGCAATGCTAGGAAAAAAACCCAAAATGCAGCACATAAACACCTTAATTTTTTTTAAAGCTAGGACATAGAGTAATGTACATTCTCTGGTTATGGCATAAAACAGCTACTTAAAACTGTGTGCACTTCTATGTTTGTGAAAAAACTAGAAGTGTCATCTTTCTACTGGGCCAAAACCAGTAATCCACAGACATACTGTCTTAATTTTTTTTTTTTTTCAAACTACCACATTCCATGGAATAGAATTTTGTCTCTCTATTAACATCTTATCTTGCATAAATATATGTTTCAGCAGTTATGAAAATGAGACAGCTGACAGTTGACTACTATATGTGAACAGATGCTGTGAAAGCTTCCCTTTAAATAGTTCTGTCAATGCAATGTCAATTTTATAAGCGACACCACTGCTGTTCTAGCACACGCTCCTGCAAACTCTTATTCACACAGGGAGTCCTGATGATTTCCATAGAACATTTACATTTATAAGGCTCTGAAAGGTCAGGTCCTTAGTTGCAGAGCTCTGCTTAACAGTGACTGACAAGTATACAACAAAGTTTTTAGTAATGCTGAGCTCTGTTCTTTAGGGCAATGACATTTGCAGCCAGCAGTATTCACCTGGGCACTACATACACTTTCTTTCACAAGTTACACGAAGCATATTAGATACACTTAAGAAACCATTAAATGAGCTAAAGCGTAGAGATAAAAACTGTCATGAGAAACCAAGCCTGCGGTATGAGGCACAACTTTGAACAAATTAATCTGCCAAGAAGACAGGCTGAGGTTGAAACAGCACGGCGCCGATCAGAAAATAACTGTTCAGTCGTGCCACGACAAACCCAACACGATCCAGGCAGCAGCCCCTTTGTTAGCGGCATCTTCATTAGCGGCGGTGTAGCGGGGTAAAGGTGCGAGGCGCTCGGAGGGAGCGGGCGGGCGGTGCTGAAGGACAGCGCAGCGCTCCCAAAACCCACCTGGCCCCTCTCCGGACGCCCCAAGGGGGCACAGGATGGGGGGCAGCCGGCACTTTCGGGGGGATGTAGGAGAGAGAGAGAGAAAGGAGCGCATCTCGCCCCGGGTCCCGGCGGGCAGGGCTGCTCCCGGCGCTGTCCCCGGCAGCACAAAGCGGCCGAGGCGGAGCGGGGACGGGCCCGCCGGGCAGGCACACAAAGGCGGCGCGGAGGATGCTCGGGGTCCGCGGCAGGGGGCCCGCACCTCCTCCCCTTCCCCGGCGCTTACCTTCAGCAACACAAAGAGCCAGAGGGGGTAAAGGTGCGAGGCGCTCGGAGGGAGCGGGCGGGCGGTGCTGAAGGACAGCGCAGCGCTCCCAAAACCCACCTGGCCCCTCTCCGGACGCCC